>OX336369.1:9855131-10455131 GCA_946902895.1 Fragum fragum
TTTATGGTTCGACAATATCAGACGGACACCCGCACTGGTTACGCAATAAATAAAGCACAAAAATCGATCAGTTATTAGGACAACTATATCTCGCTTCCTTCAAAAGGGATTGACAATAATTAACTTTAACACATTCCCACACAATGCTGCTTTTTGATCCCCTTGAAAAAAAAAAGGGAATACATGGTGGAGAATGAAGACATTACTTGCAACAATAATTTTCTTCATTATCCACAATGTTTTCAAACTTAATAGAATTTTTTTTTTTTTTTTTAAATTCCACCAACTTAAAATTACCGTCTGCAGCTTCTTTGAATCGTGACAAGTCTAAAAAAATTGACATGTGGTGAATGCAGAGGTCGAGATAAGAGGGGGTAACAGCATTTTAAAACCATTATTTCTCAACGAAACCCTATGTCGTCCTGATAAGATGATTCAAATGAGTACATACAACATAGGGTTTATTGTAGTGTTGGTCGAAAATGTAAATCTAAAATACGAATTATGCTTTCTATCTGTAGCCTTATAAATGTGTAATAACCATCTTTATTATATACCTATACGAGATAATGAGTAAAACCTGGCTGTCAAATACAACTCGACAGAAAAAAAAATCAATATTCGGCGTGTAGCAAAAAAACCGTATTCGTCGAGTACCGTTAAACATGTGTATTGACGTTCCGGGTTTTTCGGAAAGTTGGTTATTTCTCAGCCATTTAAGAGAATTTTCTTAATGTCATTTCCTAAAAGGTATATAATAAAAGGAATATTACAACAGTGTGTTTTTCTATTTGTTGTTATCGTGTTCTCGAATCGTGTGTAGGTATTTTTATTGGATTCGACCTTCGGTCTCATCCAATAGAAAAATACCTCCACACGATTCTCGAACACGATATCAACGCATAGAAAAAGACACTGTGGTAATATTCCCTATGAATTAAAGCAAATGAAACATATTCAATCACGTAGAGGCACTTGACATTTCATAGGCGTAATTATTTATCGTATTTAGTCTCTTTTCGTGTCTATTCTTAAATGTCCTCCTACAGATCTGAACGATTTCTTCGATTGGTGCAACAAGAACAACGATACCAGCCATAGCAAAGCAAAAAAACTGCAGCACATTTGTCCAAATCTGAAACTGGTCCTTGGTCAGAACATTTAAGCTAATCATTACAGCGGGAACGACACCGACAAATAAAGCTAGTGTTAAGGAACCACCAACATATGCTGCGATTCGTGCACGAGTAAAGATCTGGTCTAGACTCTCTACAGACGGTCTTTCTCCTTTAGGTAGGTCTGGAATATCCTCTCTGTAGAGTTCGCTCCATGGATGTAACGGATTGTCTATATTCCTTAGTTTCTGCCATTCTCTGTCAACATCGTACGGTGTTCGTATGTTGTTTGTTCCACATGATACTAGCAAAGTCGTTAGAAAACTCACTCCTGAATTAAAAGTTTTGACGTAGCAAGAAAAATTAAATCTTACAAAAAATACATACAAATTCTCTCTTTCTTGTTTACTTAATCTTTTAAGACCTTGTTAACGTAGGTTCGATCACTAATTGCATCCCTCTAGTTTAATTAGTAACCCTTATAAACCCTCCCGCGTCAGCTTTTATATAAAGGATTTACATGTACGATTGCTTTATAATTTGATTGTTAGTTTCGACTATCAACACCAAGCGTTCTGATTGGCCAAAAAATATTCATACCTCCATGAACAAAATTATGAGCATGCAATTATTTGTATGATTTCGCATAGAATAGTTCCATACAAAAAGTATTGAATTTGTAAAATATTTGACTTTTTCGCTTGATGTCATTGAATTATAAGAAATGAAAAGAATATTTTTTTCATGGAAATATGCTTTTTGCCATGAAAACAAAAGATGTTGTCTTCATCTCTTGATGTTTGATTATCATTATTATTAATGAAGTTTGTCTAGAATAAGACTAGATAAGAAATACGGCTTCCAGTTCAAAAAGGAACAACATTTTTATCAAATTTGAAGATAATGTGCAAATGTATAAATCAATTTGTACTATTAGGAATAAATGAGTCGTTACTCTATGACGTTGAAAAAATGACGTCACAATTGTCTGATTATTACTACTCCTCTCAAGAAAAATGGTTTGGAAAACTTTACGAAAAATAAAGGGTTTGCTCTTCATAAGAAATTGCTTCAAAATATTTTTTCTACCCTAAATTACAGATTTCAAAAGTTCCATTTTCTTAAGATTGTTGTCTGCTACTTCTCTCAGTTTTGAACAGTCCAACACTTTGTCTTCTGGTAAAATCAGCAATAAAATTTTGGGGATTAAAGTTATTGACATGTTTACTCATTTTTGAGAACCAGAAAGAGAGATTATTTAAACAAGAGGGCCAGAATGACCCTAAAATCGCTAACTTGGCTTATTTAAGATGATTTAAAAACCCTTGAAAGAACACAGGCATGTTTGACCTTGAGCTGTGACATTGGGGTTGTCTGAAAATTTCTTTCAAAGGGCACATCTACTCATGATTGAGATTAATTGTTATATTTTATTTTTGGCAACCAAAATGATCCTCACAAATATGGACTAAAGCATATACATTGACTTTTCATAGTGACAACTTTGTCTTGCCTACTACAAGTAGGCTTGACAAAAAGAAAGTAATTATAATTTTAAAAAGCCGTCTTGTTTGCTAAACACTGGAGATCAGTTGTTGTTTCTCACTAGTTGCCCATCTCACTTGCGCATACCACAAAAGGTACTCGTCACAATGATTGTGCCAAATGTCCGATGAAAGTTGACTAAGTCCTGTTTAACAAATCTTCAGTCATATTGCATTTAACATTGATTCCTGGTATTTCTCACACATTTCTCTCACCATTACATCCTTTCGTAGCCTCCAGCGGCCATCTCATTTAGGTTTAGGCTCATCTACCCATTTTGGAGACAAAATGTGGTTAAGGATATTTGCTGCCGCCGAGACACAGGGTTCCCACAATTTTCTGCTTACAAAATTCAAGACTTTTTCGAGGATATGTTCTAAAATTCAAGATTTTTTGTTCATGGACAAATATCCACGAAATACCTCAAAAGTTTTATTAAAAAAACTAGTTATATCACGCATCTTTTGTTCTTATGAAAATGTGGTTGCTCCCTTTAGTGGGAGAACAACAGTACCCATACAGTAGAGTAAACACTTGATCTTGTATGCAATAGACAACATTACACAGTTAAAGCTAGGATGTTTGTGACACTGACTGTTGAGTCCCTAAGACCCCATTTTTTGAATGTCAAACTAAAACCCTGAACTCTGTCCAGAAGACCACAATAATACAAAATAATTCATAAATTTGATTTCTTCCAGACGTGTAGATTGTCAATATCAAGTTATGATAATAAATTTCGATGTCTTTTTACCCAGAGTTCGCTTTTTCATTGAACTGAATTGAAGGCCATTTATCACTTTAATGTCTGGTTACTGGTGCACTAAAGATGTTGCTTTGGATTTTCTTCTAAATAGTTGTTGTATCTACTCCAATCATTTATTTTGTGAAATGGACACCTACTTCCCATCCTAGCAGAATATTAAGTACCATGCTTGGTGTGTGTGTGTTTTTTTTTTTTTTTTTTTTTTGTGTGTGTGTGTGTGTGAAACAAATACCAATTTCTCTTTCTCGGCAGACATTTTGATGTAATAAAGCTTCCCCATGTAATTTACACTGTGATGAAACCTACGGGCGGGGAGGGGGGGGGGGGGTACTCATCAACTGTTTAGAACACGTACTTTAATCGGTTCCTGCGACCTTCATCAAATTGATTTGTCTTTTCCCTAGTTTTCCCGGTTTTAAAGATACCAGAAAACCAAGTTTTTTCCCGACCGGGAAAGGGTTTCACGAAATTCCCGCCTTTTTCCCGTTTTCCTGGTAGTGTGGGAAACCTTGACACCCAATGATTGAAGATTGAGTATCGGTCGCATTCCTTACTGCGCTATAGTGGCACCCCTGATATACTCACAAAGTGTCTACTAGGGAATATTTCTGACAAGGTTAGTTGATATTGGTCCAATTACTACTGAAGCGAAGTTGTTTTAAAGATGTCAAAGCTGCCACGCCCATTTTTGGGCGTCAATCAGAAATTCGCGAACAACTTTAAAAATGGTCACCGAAAGACCATTTCTGCCTTGTTTGGTTGAAATTGCCAGGCGGATTACTGTGGAAAGGATGTTTATAGACTTCTATGTGAAAACTGCCCCACCATGCCACGCCCATATTTTGGCGTCATTCACAATTTCCTGAAAAACTTTTGAAAGGGTCACCCAAGGATCATTCATGCAAAGTTCGGTTGAAATTGGCCAAATGGTTACTGAGGAGAATATGTTTAAAGATATCAAAGTCAGAAATTGTCACGCCCTGCCACGCCTATATTTGGGCGTCAATCAAAATTTCGCAAATAGTTTTTGAAAAGGGTCACCAAACGAACAAAATTGTCATATTTGGTTGAAATTCGCCCAATGCTTACTGAGGCGTAGATGTTTAAAGCCAAGCATAGTCATACATGAGTGTGATTATTTCTTTCGTTTCATTCCTCCATGAAAACAACAAAATATCTTCATTCCTTATACTTTGATAACATTGAGCGAAAAAAGCAAAAGTATGTAACTATTTTGTGCGGAAGCATACAAAATAGCTTCATGCTCAAATTTTGTTTCTAGAGGTATGAATGTTTCTTTTCGACCAATTAGAACGCTCGGTTTAAATTGATGAAACTAAATGTTACATTATAAGCAAATAAGTACATTGTACACCTACCTATACCAGTTCCTGCCCCAGCCAAGACGGTGTAATTCTGTACAGTATTCTTTAGGAATTCACCGAGACCACCTTCAAATGTTGAAGCCACACCGAGTGCTACGCCAACACCACATACAACACCAAACAAAACACCTAAAAGATGAACACACTTGATTTTACCCTTATCATGCTGAACCCGGAATATTCCCGTTTCCGCGGGAGATATAGACAAAGATCAGCCTGCACATAAGTGCATGCTGATCTTAATCTACACCACCTGATTGTCCCTTGTAAGTGAGAGTTGTTTTAAGATAGATATTGAACCACAACTTGAACATTCAGTGCTTTTAGCCATTTGATTTCCATGCGGTGTTGATAAAGATTGTAATCGGCATGATAAGGGTTTACATAAGCATTATTTAAGATAATTAATGTTACATAACCTATAACCACGCAATCCAGCTTTTTGACGTCTTCAAGAAATATGGTTGCGGGAAAAATGTGAATGAAAAATGAGACAATGCTTGTAAACAGCGATTTCTCCATTTCTTACAATGTTTTCTTTCCTGCTTTTCACTTATTTTCGAATTTAAGCCGACTTTGTAATGTCGCCTGAAACATCTTTCAGTCTGAAGCAGTATATAAAATTTTGACGTGCGTTAATAGGTTAGACAAGACGCTGTGTGTGTGTGGGGGGGATCTTTTCACCGATACTAATTCAATTTACGGGAAATAGAAATATGTTTTTAACTTAATTGACCCATCGCTGGCCCCGCCTACTTACTCTGTTGACCCCGCCCATTGTCTCCGAAAGGAAGTTCCGTTTCGATATTAAACGGCGTTATTTTGCAAACTTTATTAGCAGTAGCATGTAATAAATGTAGTATAGATGGTTTGCGGAATTCAAAGTTAGCTTCGAGTCTAAATTAATGATTTCATTGGTTGGCTGATTATTTTATTGATCAATCGCTGGCCCTGCCCACTTAATCCTTTGGTAACACCCACTGACTCCGACAGGAAGTGCCGCTTCGATCGTTATTATTTTTCAAAATTTATGGCCAGAAGCATGTTACAATTTAGTAGAATAGTTGGTTGGCGACCTAAACGTCGTAACTACAGTTTGAATAATGTGTTGTTACGACATTTAAGTCGCCAAACCAATAAGAAAGGTTTACAAAAATAAAATTGGTTGCCAATATCGGAGTTAAAATTCATTTCGAAAGGAATGAAATTTATTTCATTTGTAGACCTGATTTGCTTGGCATCCGCGATTGGTCAATTGACCTATTTTTACACCATTTCATCGCATTGTGTTTAGATTAGGACGTGGAAAGAATTGCATATTCTAAATAAGTTTGAAGTACGCAATTAGCATTGGTAGGTTTGATAGCAAATGGAGAGTGAATACAATTGCAACATATTGTAGCATTTCAGCAGAAATGTACAGGATATCTGTAATAGACTAGGTAAATATGGCTGTTTAAAATGGCGCGAGGAATATTTTGTTAAAATGTTTAGAGTAACATATCTCTTTATTTGCAACTTTATTTCACGAGTGATACACATATATTTACATACGCAATAATTAGTAGGTGGGTATTTAAAGTTGATATAAAATACTTTCATATTTTAAAAGTAACCAATCTGCATTTAAAGAGCAAAACCACGGCTGCTTGCGATGACGTAGGCTCTCACCCTTGAATATTGCTAAATGTGTCATTCCGTTAGATAATGGTCAAGGAAGCACAGACTGATATTACTGAAACTTTAATCATTTAAAAAATAGTTACCGTCGCTTCCAAAGGATTGCAACTCCGCTTCATTATTTTGTAACCTAAAAGTGTAACTTAATCCTTGATTCTAGCCTATTGTAGAATATCATACTTGAGTTGGTAGAGTAGTCATGGTCCGAATCCATAAAATAAATTCTAAATATTATATTGATGGGTTGAAAACAAACGCGCCCATTTACGAATAATTTCTTTAACGAGAATTCCATAGAGGGATAAGCGAAAAAAGATATTTGAATTGTTAATTCGATATTTATTTCCATATAAATAGCGAAGTAAATGCGCAAGGTGGAGGACGAGCAGAAAGAGAGAAGTTGGATAGAAGGTCTCAAATTGTATTCATTTAGATAGAAAAGATCATGAAGATATTTTAGTTATGAGAGATAGGATAAAATCAGACAAGTGTAAAACAATAGATCTACTAAGGGAGATTTAAAACGGCTGTACCTCTTACGCCAGAAGGTGAACATCACAGGAGATCAATTTTAACACGTATTAAATAATGTATGATTAGAAAAATGTTTGGAGATGTTGAATTCAATTTACACAATATACGATCACATAGATGAAACATAATAGGAACAGGAGAAAAGGCCGCTATTACATTACAACCGCTGGTCCCGCATACTGAGCTACACAGGAAGTTCCACTTAAATGGCACCATTTTACAATATATATGGCATGTAACATGTACCAAAAAGGTGAAATGGTTGATTGACGATTAGACACGTCATAAATACAGCTTTCTTGTTTACAACATTAAAGTCACCTAACTGATCTAAAATGCTTCAAATGAATGTCAGCAAGTATCGAAGTTAAAAGTTCACATCTCATCTGAATATACGTTTTGATTGGTCGATTGATTTATTGAATGACAGACGTAATCCATCTATTGCAAGCAAGAAGTTCTACATATATGAGACCATAAAGCGACGAGGGCACGCATTTGAACTCCATAAATAAATATTTGAAAAAGATACAAAATCCCACAGATTATGAAAATGAATATATAGAGAGGTAGGGTGGGTATTCTGGATTTTAAATCAAGAAACAACATTATTAACAAAGACCAGATGAAGCGAATTGACCAATCGCGATAGTCAATCAAATAATAAGTCGACCAATGAAATCATTCATTTAGATTTGAAGTTTAGTTCGAACTCCATTTCTGCGAACCCTTTTTATAGTTACGACGTTTAGGTCACCAACCAACCATTCCACTCATTTGTAACATGCTACTGGCCATAAAATTTGGAAAATAATGCAGTTAAAAATCGAAACGGAACTTCCTGTCGGAGTCAATTGGTGTGACCAGCGGAGTCAGTAGGCGGCGCCAGCGATTGGTCAATTATGTCGACCTCCATCACCTTGTCTTATCCGCACAGACAGACTATGATAAATATTTCATCACGGTCCAAAGGGCTTCTTTTCGACTGACGGACCAAATTTCTTTAGGCGTGCGATATTTACCCGATATAACTCCACTTCTGGATGTTTTGCTCCAAAATATGGACAAGACTACTGGTGGAAAACAAGGCAATGTGATGATGAACCCACACAACATGGCCCAATTTAGATCAATTCCACTAGCAATTACTGCAAGACCTAGGTAAAAGGAAAAGAAAGTATGCATGTGTTAATAGAACAATTGAATTTATTTCGTTCGTTCACGAAGACTTTTGAAACATGACTATAACATTTTTCGTGTTTTTTTTTTTTTTTTTTTTTTCTTTTTTTTTTTTTTTTTTTTTTTTTTTTTAATTTTATTTTATTTCTTAATATTATCTTTATTATCATTGTTATTTATAATAAAGTATTAAATGTTCGAACAAATTGGTCCATTGACATTGTTTAGCAACGGGGATCAAATTTGATTGACAACATGCAAAACAACAAGGCTGACACAACCGATAGCTATTATAGACTCAAGCGCGAGAAAATAAAGAAAAATGGATATTGTTCAACCTTTATTTGGAACCAAGAAGTATTACTTGTAAAGTTATAGGAAACGGATTTGAATTTTGCTATCGTTTTCTTTGTAAAAATTGTTTGTTTGTTTGAATGGGATTTAACGTCACATTTACCAGTTCTAAATGGCATAAGGTATTACCTAGAGGAACAATGGCAATTGTTACCCAAAGAATACACCAACTTTTGTATCGCAGCATTTTGTCCTGATAAAGCCTGTAATTTCCGTGGTACTGACATAGAGGTTGTCTGCAATATGAATTTATCCAAACTATTTATTAAACTTCACTTAGTTTTACAACAATTTCAGTAAAACTTATACAACACATCTTTCCATAGCGTAACATTGTCTATTCTTCAACGTGTACTGCATTCTAACCCTTTTCTGTTCAATCCCTGGCTTTTACGTCCCTGGGCATTTATAATTGAGAAAATATTGTAGAAATAGAAGAAATGGCTTGTGACAAACAATTCAAATTGATTATTCGTTTGCATAACCTTTGAATTTGGACAGATATAAAATTTTGAAAAATAAGTGAGGGTTAAACATTTGAAAATTAAACAAAATAATAAGGTTTTTATATCTTGTTACGATATACCTATAAAAGATTTGGATCAAAATCTGGCTATCTAATACAACTCGACAGAAAAATCCGTATTCGGCGTGTAGCAGAAAACCGTATTCGTCGAGTACCGTTAAAAAAACGGACTACTTTTTTGTGTATAGACGTTCGGTTTTTTTCGGAAAGTTGGTTATTTCAGAATCATATAAGATAATTTTCTGAATGTCACGTCCTAAAGGGTATATAAGTAAAAGAATATTACAACAGTGCGGTTTCCTATTTGTTGATATCGTATTCTCGAATCGTGTGTAGGTATTTTTTTATTGGATTCGACCTTCGGTATCATCTAATGAAAAAATACCTACACGCAATTCTCAAACACGATAACAACAAATAGAAAAATACACTGTTGTAATATTACCTGTGTATTACACGTGTATCCGTAAAAAGTAAGAACTAAGTTGTATAAATGGATAAAAAGAAATGAAAATTGGAAATGGCTAAGACGTATCAAACAATTCAACTTCTAACATCAACGAAAGAATACATGTGTTATTAAGAGGGGGAGAGAATATTTTGTTGTTTTTATGGAGGTATGAAACGAAAAAACTAATCACATTGTATGTGTACGCAAAGCGGACTCATACATAAATTGTTTAGATATTTCGTTTAAAATCTTCACGAAAACAACAAAATATTCTCTCTATATATATTTCAATAACATTGAGCGAAATAAAGCAAATATGTTACAAAAATCGATACTTTTTTGTATTGAACTATTTTGTGGGGAAATATATACAAAATACCTGCGCGCTGAAAATGTTGATCCTGGAGGTATAAATATTTTATTCATTTATTTTTTTTTCTACAAATCTGAACCCTCGATTTTCGAAAGACGATACTAAAAATTAAATTACTATGCTATGACCTCAATGAGGTATTCTGTTCCCTTAAGCTGGCATCTTGATCTCTTTTACAATCAGCACACACAACAACATGTGGGCAAGTACACATTATGGTGCCATTCTTTACCAGCGTTTTATCATTCGGCTTGTCACACAGGATGCATTTGTCAACGTGGTCGTCTTCTCTGAAAGATTTCCCTCCGTGAAATATACATTTGACTTTGGTTTATTGCATCACTTAAGAAGATTCAGTGACCGATCGCTGGCCCCGCCCATTGGCTCATTTAGTACGCCCAATAACTCGGACAGAAATTCCGCTTCGAATTCAAACGGCGTAATTTTGTAACATTTTTGGGCAGTAGCATGCAATAAAAAAGAAAAATAGTTGGTTGACTACTTAAATGTCGTAACTACAGCTTTAAAAAGCTGTAGCTACGACGTTTAAGTAGCCAAACTAATTAAAATGGTTGACAAAAATGGCGGCCAATGTTGGAGTTAAAAACTCATTTCTGATCTGCATAAATAATTTTATTGATCGAATGGTCATTTGATTGACAGCCGCGATTGATCAATTAGAGGCTGCACATTGATAAAAATACATAACTTGGAAAAGGTATGCCACCTGTCTTTATACGAACAAAATTGTGCTTTTTCAGTTACTTATCAATTAAAAATGTAACTCCGATCATCGCAAGAGCCTAAAATGTAAAAAAATAGTTCCACCATTCAGTTTAATTCCCTTATCAAATTCGTGCTATGGTTTTGCGAAAGGCTGAGACCATTACAAATATTTTAAAGTTGCCTTATAAGAGGAATGTAAACCTTCACGTCACATTATCGAAAAAATGATCAACATACAACTATAAACGACTAAAATACCTTACCTATGCACAATGGTTAATTTAAACAACATAATACCGATCGCTAGCCCTGCCTGCCCATTTACTCCTTTCGCCACCCCACTGACCCCGACAGGAAGCTCCGATTCGATATCAAACAGCGTTATATTGAAAAGATTTTTTCAGATTAATGTAACAAAAGGAATATGATTGGTTCGCTTCAACAAGTCGCCAAACCAGCAAAAGTGCCTCACACGAATTTCGACCAATGTTGGAGTTAAAACTTGTCTTTCGGTTAAACTGATTTATTTGATTGGTCGATCTGTTCCTTGATTTACATCCGCGATTGGTCATTTACCGTGAATATTTGAAATATACAATAACTTCTGTTACTGATCAAATCTTACTCTATTAGGAAACAATTATTGAAAGTCATAAAACGCCGCGAATGGTGAAAAATGAATAACGGCAGCTCTTACCTATAAGGGTTAATATAGACCTGGTATATGTCGTAGACAATAATAGAGGAGACGGCCATGACTTCACCCGACCCTGTAGACATCAAGGTCATCGCTGTCATAGTTACGATCAAGATACCTCCTATGTTACCAAGCAACCGTTGTGCCATAAACGGAGTAACTAAACCTATTAAAGTAATCAAAATTATCAGATGGTGTATAAATATCGTAGAAAACTCAAGCAAATAGTGCAAAACGCTTTACTAAAAGAAATTCTCGCAAACATATTAAAAATCAGAAGTCGGAAAGTATCTTTTAGAAGACGTTGATGCAGACCAAACTCTGAGGAATGAAGCAAAGATGTTCGATGAATCGCCAAAATATCACTCAACAACCTTAAATTCTCTTTTTATATAAATATCTACCACATTTACATCAACACCAGACTGCGAAGGAATCTAATCATGCGAACAGAAAAAAACTGCTTTCTGATAATTGCATATTATAGTGTGGTTTCTGAAACGGTAATAGTACAAGCCAGTAATCAAGACCGAGGTCGGAATGGTCCTCTGTACCTAAATATATAATTCTTTTCCACATGAGAAAATGGGCCCCTACCGATATACGTAGTTACTCCACTTGATCAGTTACTTCCCTTGAACTCTGGGTAGTTCCAGTCTATATTTGTACACTATGTTTATAT
This sequence comes from Fragum fragum, assembly GCA_946902895.1. Lineage (NCBI taxonomy): Eukaryota > Metazoa > Mollusca > Bivalvia > Cardiida > Cardiidae > Fragum > Fragum fragum. The sequence continues at coordinate 9,867,145 of OX336369.1, forward strand.
AGGAAGATACAAGAATACCTTTGAAATTCGATGTTTTTCGTCTTATAAAAATTGTTGAAACTTACTACCTCATTCTTGTAATTGTTAAAGATTCGTGGGGAACTGATTTGAAAGTTAAATCACTTATGATGACAAAATTATCATAAGTTGCCATGATAGGTGTGACCGGCTATTGTCACCTCGTTAGTGAAATAAGCATATATACCCCTTTCCTCAGGGTTAAACTTGCAAATACCTTTAATAAAACATTAAGAAATTCCATTAGTCCATAGACTGAATTATGTTTTTGTTTGTATACATGCTTATTCCGAATACGTATAAACCGTCTGTACAATATTGGCACTGACATGGACCGGGTAAGTACTTGTCGATCTAATATTGAATGGTAATAGAGTTTTTTTTTACTTTAGATTCACATATTTTTGTAAAAAAAATTACTTAGAACGTAACATTTTGAAACGGTGCCAATATGCAGAATGTGACTTACTGCACCGCCGTTTACTTTACTGTAAAATCGCGGATTGCGACCCAAACCCGTAACTACAGCTTTTTATGTCGCCAGCAGACGAAATGCTTCTTCAAAGTATCGAATCTTTTTTTTTTTTTTTTTTTTTTTTTTTTAACATTTCATGAATTTAAGTATTTGAGAAGAAGTGAGAAATAAAAAAGTGGAAATATAAAAGAGATGACCGTAAGAAGTGTTACAAAGATCAAAATAAGACAATCTTTTTGAATGTGTTAGTCCATTTAGTTGATACCAAATTCTTATTACTATATTGAGATATATTATGCAATGACATAAATGATACACTGTATATTCACTAAAAATCTGATCTTACAAAGAAGTAAACACAGTGATTTCCTACAAAGGACGCCTTAGCTAATTTTGTTTCGAAAATGAGAAGTAAAATATGAAAACTGGACGAGAATGAATTTGGTTTCTCGGTCGGGAGAGAAAAACGATTTAAACGTGTCAACGTTAATATAAACTACCGCAACAAATTCCATATTCTAAGAGAATTTTAAGAGTATTCAAAATTCCTCTGTATGAAATTCTGAAAAATATCTGATCCTACGCAAAATAGGGGCATTTAGCCTCAGTCCTTATATACTCTTTATAGCAAATTTTAACCGGAACTACCCAGTCAAGTCAAGGGATTTAATTAAAGGGCAATTTTCAGGACAACTCCGTATATCGGTAGGGGCCCATTCTAGACTTGTTCAAAATGAACGCAGATGCAAACGATTCTTAGTTGATGAAATTCTAAAATGCTTTGTCTTGGGGTAGAAAACATTGTCGACATTGAAGAATGTGCTTGTATCAAGCAAATACTTCTATGTTCATAATGATTTCCGAACCTATTTCTTGAAGGGCGTAAATAGGGTAATTTTTTGGGGAATGGGTTCGGAAGGAAATGGATACCGTTTTTTTTTTGCAAATCAAAGCTTCCTAACCTGCATCTATATCGTCCAACGTGAGAATATTACTGGAGTTGTCTGAGGCTAGAGAGAGATAAGCTAGTCCTGCCGACGTTGATATGGATATTGGAATGGCAAACCATATATAAGAGGCTATCAGAAAACCAAGGACACCTTGTAATGGTTTTGCGGCAACACGACTCTGCCAAGCAGCTGTAGATGAAACGGTCAGAGATATTAGAGTTATCAGACAGAATATTCATGCAAGAATGTTTGGGAAATGAATATCGAATAATTAGATTATGATTATATCATAGACTTGTTAGAAATGTTAAGCGATAGGTCAATTTCATCATGATATCCAATATTAGGATTTAGACTGTTTCCTGCTGAATGAATACTTGAACGTGTACTTGTTTTTATCCTGTCATTTGTCATATAGTACTGTCTTATAAAGGGGGTTATGATAACCTTGTTGATATTAGGTCACAAGGGTCACGTGTTTAGCTTTATCATGCATGTTACTTGATCACCTGACCGACCGGAACTACTTTTACAGTGATTTAGGTGCTTCTAAACAGTTAAGGTTTAAATCATTAGACATAATTTCTGTTATTACATGGAGGCATACACACAACTCCAGAAAAGCAGGGTTTTAAATTCTTTTCTGAGTGGATAAAACATGAATATTTTTTGAATGCGGAGTCTCTTAGAGATCGCGCATGATATCTTATCTCAAACTCTATCGCTCTTTTGATACTACATATGGATGGCATTGACTTGGGTTTGGTATTAGATGTATAACAACAAACACATCAGAAAATCTTCGACACCTTTATTGAGTGATCGAGAAGATAATTAATCTAGGCATATCATATTCTACAAAAAAAAGGGAACATCTTTGTGTTTTAAGGATTAAGTTTTAGGTGTTCTAAAATATCGGAGATCCTTAAATTGACAAGTAAATTTGTAAGAATGATTTGAGAAAATTAACTAAAGTATAGTTAAACATTTTAAGAACGTATTAGCACTATTTTGAATAAAAAAAAAACGACTTTATTTTTTTTTTCATGAAAACAATTATTTTGGATAGGTCCTTCCTTTAAAGTATGATGATTTTTTGAATATTTCAAAGAATTGTTATTATCAATTAACAAAGCATGGTTCAAATACCTTGATCACAGTACGTTAAAGAGGCTGTCACACATAAACCCATAAAAGCCCAAACAACTCCATTCTCAGATTGAAAGGTTAGATAACTCCTATCTTGGTTGCCCTCCGGGCCAAGTAAACACTCCAATTTCCCATACACCTTTTCAAACGAGCCAATGCTGCCATTCTCATCGGGCGAGTAGAGTATCTTCACGTTCAGGGCAATGAGTATAACAAAAATGAGTACTATGTTGAAGTAGGACACGTAAAACGTCGTTCCGAGACCACCTGTCGATGAAACAACAAGCGTACAATCAACACGTCAGAGCTACACAACACAATAATGGAACAGCCGTACAATCAACACGTCAGAGCTACAACAACACAATAATGGAACAGCCGTACAATCAACACGTCAGTGATCTACATCACACTAATGGAACTGCCGTACTATCAAGACATAAGGCATGGATGGATCCTAGGGCGCGGGGGTGTTTCTAGACCTCTCTTGAAATTTCGGCAAAAACATGGTTATATTTTTCGGAAAATCTGGAGATCAAAGTAGCATTCTCAGTCGGCAACAAAACGTCGGAAGTACAGTTTCTTTCAAGCTGAAGTTACGACAGTTTGCTCACAAGCTTACGAATAATGTAAAACAAGTACATTAAAAAAACATGTTGTTACGACGTTTAAGTCGCCAAACAAACCAAAAAGGTTAACAAAAATAGCTGTCAATGTTTGAGTTCAAAACTCATTTCTAGTCTAATTGCATAATTTCATCGGTCGAACGTTTATTTTATTGACTATCGCGATTGGTCAGTTATTTGGTCAGACTTTGTGTCCTTCATGAAGATCTAGGTTGAGACGCACTAGTTAAAGAGTACGTGTACCTATTAACCCATGTTAACACAATAAAAAAATAAACAATGTTAAAAAAGTTTGCTTAATACCAGTAATATATTCAGTTCCAAGCTTTCTTTTCTACCCCAAAAGACAAGATCTTCAAAATTCTCTCACCTTGAAAATTATCGTCTGCAACTTCTTTGAACTTGGCCTGTCTAAATTTGTTCTGTATGTTAATAAGTTAAGAAGAGCAAGGATCTAGCTTTTGATATATGGGTTTAGAATGTGACACACGACTAGCGAGTAACATAAAATCGTTGAATATATTTGATATTTCATGAGAGATATAACACCCGTGTTAAAAATGAATTCGAAATCAATGGTAATACATTTTGTTATCGACAAAATGACGTCACCACGTATGTAATGACGTCATCTTACTAACGTCGTTATAAGTTTTGCGGAATATAATATATCGATGAATTATGTTATTTTTAATGATTTATTGCAAAAAAGTAAGGTAATATTACTAATAGAATATTCAAAATCTCGAATTTATTGAAATCGTCACCTAAAACAGATGAAAACTCGACAGAGTCTCGCTTTTATCTGTTTATAATTCAGTTTCAGTTTCGTATATCAAAACGCTCGTACTGATTGGTCAAAAAAAATATTCATAACTCCATGAACAAAATTTTGAGAGCGCGGCAATTTTGTGTACTCCCGCACAAAATAATCCGATATAAAAAGGTATCAAAATTTGATAAGTTTTTTTTTTATTTTTTCGCTCGATGCTATTAAATTATAAAAAATGAAGAGAATATTTTTTTTCGTTTTGTTTTGTTTTCATGAAGGTATGAACCGAAAAACCTTATCACACAGTGTTTGAATCCGCTTCGCGTATTCTTACAGTGTGATTATCTTTTTCGGTACATACCTCCATGAAAACAAATATGTTCTCTTCTTCTTTTAAAGTAGGTGACTCTTTTAATAAAGTTGTTATTTTTTTAGCAATCATTCAAAACCGTCTATACATACCTATCAAGGAGTAGGACCCAAACAATACAGCGATGATTAGTACACAAAATTCGTCCGAAGCATTTTCTGTATACGCCTGTATGGTCGCTACACCAGCCACTATCAATGTGGATATCACGCACAAGTTTACTAATAGAGCCATCACGATAAATATCACATGGGCGGGCTTTCCATACCGGGCTTTCATTATCTATAGAACATTGCAACGAGAAAGTAAATTATTAATAAGTCACACGTACATTTGTTTGTAGAGGCCCCAAAAGGAATATTACATGTGTGAAATTTCTATGTCGATCTCCTGAATTTGATCGCGAAAATCGCGTATATGCATATTTTGGAACTATGCTTGTCTTTTGTTTTCTTTAATTCTTTTTGGTTTACACGCATTAACGATATTTCTTGGTATATCATCACTTGATAATCTAACTGAAAAAAAAATAAAAAATGTAAAATGATAGACTCACTGTTTTGGAAGCATTCAGTATTTCTCTACTAAAGGTCGTGTCAGCGAAAACAAACTTACTGATGAAGTTATATAATATATACGAAATGTCGCACTTTGGACAAAAAAATCCATTTTTTTTTTTTCTCTCTTTTTATTAAAACAGTCGAATAATCGTATGCATTTTCTTGTAAGATCTTTCACCTCGCAATATTTTCAAACACATAGCATGATTTCTTTTCAAATTGCATCCATTTTTTTCATTATCACTTGCAATCTCTTTTATGAAGCTCATGAAAAAGACTATTTATAATGTCACTGGATTGAAAAAAAGTAGTTCCTAAATTAGGACAGAGAGTGAAACTGAAAAGTGTTATTGTCACTCAAGTGACGATATCAAAATTTATTACTCTGAGAAATCCCAAGATTTCAAAGCAAGGTAAATAATAAATGATTATATATACCAAATTTCAAAGCTCCTGGCCAAATGGTTTTGGAGAAGAAGATTTTCAAAGATTCTTTATTCCTATGTAAAATCAGGGATCACACAGAAAAGGGCTAATTTTTAGAATACAGAATACAGGGCCCCGCATCTGGTTGAAAATATAGCTTTTGTTTTTCAAGAGAATGAAGATGAATTTATCGATCTTACACTGAATCAAACATTAAGGTACGTAGTATATGTCATATACGAACTTATGAAACAGTGATCATTCGATGATAACATAAAATCGAAGTACTGAAAGTACTGTAAGCGAGCAAAGCATGGTTTTATTTTTCTGTCCATAGTGTTTTCAAAAGCCTTTTCTTGAGATTCTGAAAAAGCGAGGTTTGGTAGAAATGGGTTGTATAGTATGCTTTTGAAGGAGTCCTCTACAATTTGAATAAAGTTAATTCATGTAAGCAGTCATTTTGAACACAATATGCTCAGGTGAGATAAAATTACCCAGGAGATAAACTTGCAGGCAGAATTTTCAATATTCCTGAAATACACATAAACTACTTTTTAGGCGTAGACATTCAATAACATTAGTGGTTAAGCCTCCAGTGGCAGTTTGCACTCATTGAACTCTGAGAAGACCTCAAAATGTTGACTGCTTTGCTAGCTAAAATTGAAATTGTAAAATGTTCTTCTGTGGAAACTCAGACGAGAGATGTTTTATAGCGAGCTTTATTGTCTACATGACGGAATGGGAGATGTAAGATTAAACTGAGAAATTAAACGGCGTGTTTTTTTTTTTTTTTTTTTTTTTTTTTTTTTTTTGTTGTTGTTGTTAATATTGTTGTTGTTTTGTTTTTCAAATTCATAGTCAGTCATGTAGAACAAACACTAAAATCGTTTGCGATCTTAACGTCTTAAATAAAGCTTGAGTAAGCTATAGATATGCCGTATAAGCCGCAAGCGCCAACAAAAGTGTCCAACGTATATGCCAGAGTGCAAAATTCATTTCCGGGCTAGATGAATGATTTCGTTGTCGATCGAATATTTGATTGACAGTCACGATCCGCCAAATTCATAATTAAGTCAAGTTTAAAGCCATATCCTTCTCAAATATACACAGGAAAATATATATGAAAAACTTAATCGAGGCACAAGAGTATTACAAGATCTAAATAGTTCTACGTAGTAAGTCTACAATTCATTAGCTGCGATATCGTAGCCCTCTTTCTGATAATCTGCTGGCGAGGGCTACGACTCCCACCTTCTTTGCGCTTTGTTGCAAGTCCTAATATTGTAAGTTTTGTGATAAGCGACTCTCTTTGGATGAATTCCTTACATACGTTAATATTATAGACAAATTCTATCAAAATAATAAGAATATCAATTGTATCAATCGTTTAATACCGGATTCTTTTGAGTTTATAAAATATTTCCTAAGTTTGGCGGCCATGACATTTGGTTGGTCATGTGATCTATTATTACGTCACATTGTTTACTATTGTCATGCTGTCAAAACAGGTGCTTGTAAAAAATCATTGATAAAATTTTATGTTCAAAGATACTGAATCTTCAATATCTTTATTTTATCTATCAAATTCAGTTAACTCTTGAATTACTTTCATACAACTTTTTTCTTTTTTTTTCTATCAGAACTGTCCTGTTTTCAAAAAATACTATGTGTTCCAAATATGGCAACCTAAATTCTCATTCGCTGTCATTTTGGCGGGAAACCCGAGATCTCAAGAGATCTCGCTGTCAAACAGCAAAAATGGCTGACATTTGATTCAAAATGGCCGAAAAACTTTGAGTTTTCGATGGTGCAGCAAATTGAGACTTAAATGCATAAAATATCCGGCTTTTTAGATAAACATTTATTTACATGGATAGATAAATGGTTAAGGTCAATTTTGGTATTAAACTTGTGTTTTTACTATTCACACATCTTACAATAATCGACCCCAAAGTGCCCGGAGTGAATCACTCCGGGCACTGCAACAAAGAGCGAAGAAGGTGGATGTCGTAGCCCTCACCAGCTGATTATCAGAAATCGTATCAGATATCGTAGCTAACAATTCATGTGAAAGAAGTTTCGATATTTCATATTGTGACCCACCACAATTCAAGGTTTGTTTACATAAATGACGTCAATGATGACGTTTTAGTTTTCGCTAGCTATTCAAAAAACTAGCTAGGTCACGGAGATTAATTAACGAAATCGTCCTTAAAGGGTAGTCATCAGCACATGTGGATATAACTGTCCATGCCGAAGATTGGTGACCGTTTCCCGTTGACAATCGGTCGCATTCGACTCGATTTCAAAAGGGGGTTGAAATTTCGAAAGACATTTACTCATACCCTCCTTTTGTATATCGATATTAAGTTGGCTCTAGTTCGCTTTAGTGACCAAATGCACCATAGATTGTTTAAACCACCATTCCTTCCTCAGAGGGAATATATGGCTTTAAAAGTATACATGTCTATACCATTTCGACTGATATCACAAAAAAATCCAATCGTGAAAGGGGTCTTTTGAAGATTTCTCCAAAAAGTATATCCTTTCGATAGAGAACTGATATCACAAAAAATCCAATCGTGAAAGGGTTCCTCCAAAAAGTATATCCTTTAGATAGAGTGAAATGTCGGACGTAGTATATAGCGAAATAGATTAGCACAGTTTGTATCCCAAAACAATTGACGAATCGGGCCCGTCAATAGAATAAACAGTCGACCAATTAAATCGATCATTTAGACCAATAATATGATTTGGACCCTGCATTAACTTTAAATTATCGTCTGCAGCTTCTTTCAATTTGGGCCAGTCTAATATTTTGTTGTGTGGAAATGGGTTAATGGCATAATCCCTTCAACGTACTTTAAAGAAGGATAAGCAATAAACAAAAGTCTATTTATTTAATGTAATGTACTTCAATAGTGTAACTCGTACCTGTAGATAGGTCTTGGCCCCAGGGGCTCTCGTCTTCAAATATACAGAGACAATAGGAAACAAGGCAATGTTAACTGCTGCCCCCACTGTATACCACAATGGACCGGATATACCGCTCTGTAATGAGGTCAACAAAAAATATGGTTGCAGGGCACTTTGAACCCTTTTTAGTTTAAATTAAATGGTTTTATGAATACTGAAACAACATGACGTCCATCTGCCCTTAACAAATCTATTTAATTTGCTTTGAAATTAGTATAAAAGTACACTTACAGTTATGAAATGTTTTATTATTTTTAAACAAGAATAAATCTTATAACACATTATTTGGTTAAATAATTTTACAGAATACTGAAAAACCAATGCTAAATATGTAGCCATATCAACAACCTACAGTACTAATTTAGGCAAATTGCTTGAAGGAATTTCTCGGTGAAGTGAAGTTAACTTACTTTCACCGTAATTGTAGAACTTTGCAGTAAGTCTCCTGGCCACAAAAACTGTGACGCCACAGTGACTGCAGTGAGACTCGTGCTGACCCGTCCACCGGCGTCAAAAGCTGTGTCAACATTGTTACTGTCATGAAACACGTGAGTCCGCACCAGCCGATGTAAGATGGCAAGGATGATAGCCACGCCCCCAAAACCCAGCAACAACAGTAAAGCAGCCTGGTATTTCTGTAATACTGGTTCCACTGACCTAAATTTGACATGTACGTGTTGTGGGAGTCATTTTTTTGTAATGCTTTCCGAGATTTCTCAATGAATTATCGCTTGATGATTTCAGCAAGAGGATTAAAGACACTGATGACGTCATCAGGTTGCTACGTAATCCACGTGCAAAATGATTCGCTTATAAAAATTTTTTTTATCTGTATTGCATTTAAGATATAGAATAGTCTTTTTTTTTTTTTTTTTTTTTGTAATATCGAATTATCTTCCATTTCGTAAACAACAAAAGCATACTTTCATTCGTGGCTCTGCATTATAGCATTTTGTCGTTCACTGAATGAAACCCAAATCGATCTTACACTGAAATATACAATAGTCCTCTATATCTTTGTCTTATCAAACCTAGCAGCATAGACGAAGTTCACCCAATGCAATTATTTTCTAGTTATTAAAGTACGAGTAAAATGAAAGAATCTGTACATTTCGGACAATTCAAAAGCAGGTTGAAATTAGAACTGGTCTATTTCAGGATGGTATATACTTAGAACGATCACTCTGAATAAAAAAAATCTACAAACAGAAAGGTTCGATCCTGAACAGCCTTACCAGGGTCGATACCTTTCGGACTTCTGAGATTTGGTGATATGGACTTGACCCTAGCCACAGCAAATATTCTGTAAGACATTTTAAATAATGCTTATCAAAGAATTAATCGATCAATTAACTCATTCGTTTTGACAGGAAGCGACTTTGAACTCCGACTTTTGTGAGAAGCATTTTCATTGGTTTGGCGACTTAAACTTATTAACAATAGCTTATCCAAGCAACAGTTACGACGGTTAGGTCGTCAACCAACGATTTTACTTCCTGTCGGAGTTAGTGGGAGCGGTCATCGGAATCAGTGGCCAGTTCGAGCGATCCGTATATTAGCAAATATTTGCGAAAGTGTGATTAGCAGTTGATGGTTCTGATTGAATATTGTGGTAGTAATAATGTGAGACAAACAATGCATACATGGTTGGGTGTCACAGCCGCCGCAATATGATTTTATGTTGAAAGTAGAGTCAAAACCCATACAATCATTCACAAATAAGGCGGTCCTTATTCGCTTGAGGATCCACATTTCGGAGGCTTAGTGCAACAGTGTCGTTAGATACTATATAAACCCATTACCAATTAGCGAAATTTTAGACTTGTCCAAATTGAAACTTTCTTTGTTGAAAACATTTTGTAAAATGAAGAAATTGCTTGATTAAAGCAATTTCTTCATTTTACAAAATGATTCCCAAATTGTTTTTCCAATTACCTTTCTTCTAGAGCGCTTAAGAGCGTCGTTGTTTTGAAGTGGGTTGAAATAGCCACTTACGGCAATGTAGCGCTAACTCCTAGATTTGCGTTATACTGATGACCGTGTTATGCTCGTAGTAGATAGTCGTTTATAACATTCACCCCGAAAACGAGGTTTAATATATATTTGCTTTGTGATATAACTTACCAAAACTCTACTGTGACATTTTTTTCTAAAACACTATAATATAATAAGCCATTTATATTGGCTTTGTGAGAAAAAATTTACCCTAACTCTTCGTCTCTGATATCTATTGCATCTTTTCTAATACACCGAATGCAATATGCAATTTATATTGGCTCCGTGATAAAACTAATTAAAACTCACCTTCTGTGATATTTGTTACAGATTTTCTAAAACACTATAATGTAATAAGCAATTTATATTTGCCCCGTGATCAAATTTACTAAAACTCTTCGTCTGTGATATTTGCTACATCTTTTCTAATACACCCGAATATATTAAACAATTCATATTGGCTCCGTGATAAAACTTACTTAAACACTCCTTCTGTGATATTTATTACATATTTTCTAAAACACTATAATGTAATGAGCAATTATTTTTTGCTCCGTGATAAAACATACTAAAACTCTCCGTCTGCGATATTCGTTACATCTTTTCTAAAACACTACAATGTAATAAACAATTTATCTTGACGCCGTGATAAAGCTTACTAAATCTTTCCGTCTGTGATATTTATTACGTCCTTTCTAATACACCCGAATATAATAAACAATTTATATTGGCTCCGTGATAAAACTTACTAAAACTCTCCGTCTGTGATATTCGTTACATTTTTTTTCTGAAACACTATAATGTAATAAACAATTCATATTGGCTCCATGATAAAGCTTACTAAAACTGTGCGTATGTGATATTCGTGATAACTTTTCTAATGCACCCTAATGTAGTATGGAACATATAGATTGGCTACGTTGGAAAACTTACCCAAATTCTTCATCTGTGATATTCCTTACATCTTTCAAAATACAACCGAATGTAATATTCAATATAAATTGTCTACGTTGGTAAACTTACCCAAACTCCCCGTCTGTGATATTCGTTACATCTTTTCTAATACATCCTAATGTAGTATTTGTCGCCATGATGATCACTGATCTAGAACGGATTTCACCTTGAAAGATAATGATAAAGTACAGCAACTGAATAATGAAGAAAAAAAATGTTCTCGGTAGTTGACAGAACCGCGTAACTTCAGCTTGAATAACCCGGTGTTACAAGGTTTCGCCCACTAACAAGATGATAAATCTAGTTCAAAATACACATTTATAAGCATAATGATACCACACTGCTTTTCAAAAGAACTCTGTTGGCGAGAACGCGTTCGTTATTAGTGTTTTACCTGATATTTTCACATAAAAAGTTTTTAAAGCAAGAGTCTTTTTTGTACAAATAAAATGCTTTATAATATTAATGCAAACAACAGTGACCAATTTCTTTTACCCAATTGACCAATCGCTTGTCCTGCCCACTTTATCTGTTGGCACCGCACATTGCTCCGAATTGATTGATTGATTCTTTTATTTCCTCCTTGAAAAGAAGAGCATGACAATACAAACATACAAACAGACATGACAATACAAACAAATACAATAGAATTTACAGTGACCGACAAAAAACGAAAAGAAAAAGAAGAGACAATCCATGCATGGATGCATGCAGCTATACATCTAATATTAATTATTGAAACATTGCTAATTTAATGACAAAAATTGTCGCAACTGTGGCCTGTATAGACCCTAGTTACGACACCCCAGTCATCATGAACAACGCTTATTCATTTCATACTGAAATTTGTAGCTAAGTACATTCATATTCACATAACATTCTGTGATAACATACTGTAGAAATTAGTGTCATTCGAATAATGCCATTGATGCATTGTTATCATTGTTCGTGATCATAGCATTTAATGAAATGCAGGATATATATAGGATATTGCTTGGTCTACCTGAGCAGTATTTTCAAAATATTGCGCAAGTCCACCAAGCATATCGATCAGCTGTTCTTGAGGCGTTTTCTGAAGTAGGCTCCTGTACTGACGTTGTCCCATAACATGAGAAATAGAGCGCCAGAGGTGCAATCTTATGGCGTTATTATTAGTACATAATATAAGCTTGTGCAATGTACATTTATCAACAACTTGTTGGCATTTATTACATATTTGAGGGACCTCATAAGAACAAAGCATGCAAAGTATATAATTTGCAGTATAAATGTAGCCCTTCCAGATATAAGTGTCACGAATACGACGCCAAATACAGGAAACGTCGTTCAGTGAAAATAAAACTTCAAACTGTACGTTTGTGATCTTTGAGCCTACACTTTTGCGTAAAATAGAATCCTGCTTTTCATGAACCTTATATTTTACAATGGACCGCCAGGCTAATTTTGGCGGGAAATATGAATTGCGCATAAATTGCTCAAAATGTCCAAACAGACCGTACTTTGACAGAATTATACAAATATCGGGAATGAAACCACGCTGTGCACAAGAATAACTATTCAGATACCTTACTGATCTGTGAACAAAAATACTTTTTGCGAGATAATTAGATGATAATCTGCATAATTGACCAAGAAAAATCAATTTCCTGTAATCTATTTCTGCCAAAATCGACATCACACCGATAGATGCGCGAGATACTGCGTTATTACATTTTCTGGGCAGTTTTTGAAACGTCTTAACGCAAAATGAATGAGCGCGCTCTAACTTAAGGCTATTTGTGCGTGAAATGCCATAGCTCACAACAGTATAATGCAGAACTTAAAACGACTGACTTGTACATAGTACGTAAAGCTAGCGGATTAAAGTTTCCGGATTGGAGTATGCTAAGAGTCTCACCTCGTAGTCGTCTGCATGCTATATTAACATTTTCATCGATTGAACACGATTGTTCTAGAATAGTGCCTTAATGTTTATACTGTTAAACTTCGTCAATTTGATCATTTCCCATAAACCATTGTCTATTCGCTCTTAAACGGCTTTGCTTACTTTCTCCGAAAACGATAACCGCGCATTTGGATGTATTGTAATCAAATCTCCATTTTAATGAATATTGATAACAGATGTTGATCATCTGATCTAATCCTGATTTGGAAAGGCTTAAAAGAAGCATGTCATCGGCAACTGATGGACTACTTACATCCACATTAAAAATACACAGGCCTAGCTTCGAGTTTTCTAACTCCTTAATAAGACCATTTATAAACAAGAGATAGCACAGGGGGGAGCTTTTCCCAACTTGTCTGGTTCCCTGCTTTATAGGGACATCATTAGAGATAAATGAACCATTACATACTTGGCTTATCATTGATTCGTACATTTTAATGAAAGACCGTAAAGTTAAGTGATCAATGCCACATTCACTCATTTTGTAGAATAGGCCATTATGCCAAACACGATCAAAAGCCTTTTTGGCATCCAAAAACAAACATACAGTATGCTTCTATTTTCGGTAGCAAAGTTAATGCCCTCCGAAGTATATAGGAAGTCATAATACATCCAAGATTTTCCCGAAAACCACCCTGTTGTGGACTCAAAGAGAGTAAAATTTGCTTTTCGCAACGTTTCAATAAAACCCCTTCAAATGTTTTAAGTATTGTGGAGGTTAGAGATATTGCCCGATAATTGTTCGGATCATCTTTGCGTTTGTTATTGCCTTTATGCAGTGTCACTATAATACCTCGATTCATCTTACCCGGCACGTGACCAATATTAATCATTGCAGAAAATAACCGCGCTAAAACCCTACAAACCCTAGTACCCCCGTATATAAGGTGTTCGTAAAATATTTCATCATTGCCACACATCTTGCCTTTTTTACAAGTTTGGATAATATCTAGGATATCAGAGACTGATAAATGTACATGTCCTAGGTCTGTATTTTGTTGTAACAAGTCAGAAATGGAAGAATCTATGTAACGTTTCCAACCATCATCATAAGATGGGCAATCGTACTCTGAATATAAAGTAGTAAAATACTTTTGCCATTGTTGCGTAATATTAACAGGATCTCTGAAAATGCATTTCAGTTTTAATGGAGTCAGTATTTTTTCTCTTCTTTTTACGAATGAGATACCAGAAACGGTTTCTATCGATCTCAGCAGTTTTATTGATTTCATCATCTGCTAAGCGTAAATAAGACCTTACAGCCTTCCTATGCTCTCTCCTAAAATTACTCTTGGTTAGCTTATACTCTTGATGTGTATCACTATCTATCGTGCAGCCTGAGCGGATCCACTCGGTCCGCTTTGTCTTGGACAACTTCGACAATTTTGATAATGTTTCATTCCAATACGGTTTTAAAAAGTGACGAAACTTAGATGTAGGAAAGCAGCTAGCAGACGCTTCCAATATCCGGTTAACAAAAAGATCATATACTTTGTCAATATCACTTTTGGAGTTTAATGGATGAAAACATGCAGACAATAAATCGTTGGAAAACTCAAGCATACTACGATAATTTATGATCTGGCACGAATTAACTTTGCGCCAATTTATGTGATCACTATCTGATGAGAAATTATCTCCCTTTAGCTGACCTAAGTTCGATACATAAAATGACGCAATGACTGGTCTGTGATTAGATACATTGATACAATTATCATCTAGGAGCTCACATTTAGTCACATAATCGGACTTTTCTATCGGAATTACGATATAGTCAATGAAGCTTTCATTACGTTTATCATGATGACGTAGGTATTGGACGCTCCGGTACATAGTGGCAGTGTATTGACGGCTAAACAATTATTGACGTCTAATAAATCAAACAACTCTCTAGTTGGTTGGCGACCTAAGCGTCACAACTACAGCTTGAAAAAGCTGTAGTTACGACGTTTAAGTCGCAAAACCAACAAAATGGTTAACGGAAATGACGGCCATTGTTGGAGTTTTAAACTCACTCCTGGTCTAAAAAATGATTTTGTTGGTCGACTGGTTATTTGATTGTCACACATGATTGGTCGATTTATGAAACAAGTTAACGTCTTTTAACCCTTCCAAGTTTTGCAAATTTTAGACCTGTCCAAATTCGAAAGTTTGCAGACGAAAACTTATTTCGGATGGAATTTGAAAATAATCATTCAGTAGGTAAGACTTTTTTTTTTTTTTTTTTTGAAAAAGAAGAAATTGCTTATCAAAAGCATATTTTTTCTACTTCCACAATGTTTTTTCTCAGTTATAAAATCACAGGCACGTAAGAACCAGGGATTGAACATCATTCTGATCGTAGCCTATATGTCATGACTCTAAAAAACGCAATTATTGACCAATCGTTGGCCCCACCAACTTGCTTCGTTAGCCCCGCCTATTAACTACAACAGGAAGTTAAAGGTAGAACAATTTGACACCCACGCAGAACAAGAACTTAAATCAGGATATACCAAAATGTAAAGCTGATGGGTTGTTGGCAATATATTTTATATACATATATTCATTTATTCATTATCCAGGCAAAATAGCGATATTCAAGTTATAAAGGCAAGTTGAAGTATATTGCCGGAGGCAACAGCACATACTAAACGATTCAGCATCCCTTCGTTTGACATCTATCACATCTGGCGTGGGTAAATGATAAGAATCATTTTCTTAAAAAGTGTATTCATTCTTGAAAATGATTAATAATGGAATACGTTTTATCTTCTTCATGCAATCAACCATCGTAGACCCACCCAACCTCACCCTCTTTATAATTTAGATTTGTTTTTCTCTTAATCCATACAACATAGCTGTCTGTTAATTCTTTACGTGACAAGTCACGTGTTGAAAGATTACTCGAAACTTTATTTGAGCACGTGCGCGACATTTCACGCGACTTTATTTGATCACATGTACTTTCCAGCAACTTCATATGAGCGCTAAAATAAAGAATTATCTGCCTTTAAAATGCGCACAGTCTGCTATTTCGATAGGTACTGATTCTAAGTTTCTTTAGACTATTTTCAAATATTTGCAATGAGTGGCTGTCTAGACAACTTTACGCACTTATTTTCGCTGGGCGAACAAAACGTCGTAAATACAGCTGTAATTCAAGCTGTATTTACGACATTTTGATGGTCCATCAAGGATATGAGATTGTTAGGAACCCCAATCATATGTCACACCTGTGAATTGACCAATTGCTAGTCCCGGTCACTTACTCTGCTAGCCCACCCACTGACTTCAACAGGAAGTTACGCATCGATTGTAAACGGCGCCATTTTTCACAAATATAGCACGTAGCATGTAATAAAAAGGTTAAATAGTTAGTTGATGACATAAACGTCGTAAGTACAGCTTATTTAAGCTGTAGTTACGACTTTTAAGTCGCCAAAACAGAAACAATGTTTAAGATAATTGGCGTTCAATGTCGGAGTTCAAAGCTCGATTCCAGACTGTATGAATAATTTTATTGGTCCATTGAAATCTTGATTGACAGTCACGATTGGTCAATTGTAGGCATGGACGTCTGTCCAGTCCGATCCTGATCTTTGTCTGCCCATTTTCTGTGGAACAGATTGGTATAGAGGCATGGACTGTCCACAGGCCCCACCCTCTTACTCCGCTGGTCACGCCCACTGACCTTCAACAGGAATTTCTATTTACTTATTTAATGGCGTTATTTTGCAAGTTATCGCTAGAAACATGTAACAAAAGAAATAGCGTTTTTGGCCGGCTACCTTAACGTCGTAGCTATGGCTTGAATAGATTGTAGCTACGACGTTTAAGTACTGTTAATAGTGACGTTTAACCACATTTAAACAAACAAGCGACATGTAAGTCGCAATGCCAACAAAGATGCTTCATATAAATATCGCCCAATTGCAAAGTCAAAAGTTATCTTCCGGACTAAATTGTTGTTTGTTTGTTCTCGTTTTTTTATTGGTCGATTTATTCAAAACCTATTCACCAAAACAAGATATTTTATAAAGCCGGTATTGTTGTATCAAAATTTGTTTCCGATTGAATACTTGACAGGTTTTATGTGCATAATTGTAACACTATGAATAAAATCCGACCTTAATATCAAAATGAACACTTCAGCTGATAGACTCAGTCGGAATTTATAAAAAAAGATTAGATCAAAATCTGTAAATCAACTCCTCTTGAATAACAATACAGTAAAGTTCGTGTTTTTTTCTGTGCTATACCCTTTCTCTTTCATGCTCAGCCTGTAACTGACCGATCGCTGGCCCCGCCCACTTACTTCGTTAGCCCCGCCCATTGCTCCAAAAGGAAGTCTCGCCTCGAATTTAAACGGCCTTATTTTGAAAAATGTTTTGCCAATAGCATGTAACAAAAAATAAAATAGTTCTTTGGCGACCTAAACGTCGTACCTTCAGCTTGAATAAGCTGTAATTACGACGTTTAGAGTAAAATTTGGATAATAGGACCAAGTCCCAAGACTTGAAAAAATTTCAATTCTTGTTTGTTAGCATTTAGCCTTCCTGTAGAAAATATGACATGTTAGGATGAAGGAATCGTCTGAGAAATGCGAAAAGTGTCGACCCTAGTCAGATGGTGTAGTCTGATTTTTTCAGTCTTTGAAAGTTTTTTTTATCTAGAATCGCCAATTTATCGTACTTAATCGTCGTTGGGCATGCACAATGTCGTAACTATGGCTTATTCAAGCTGTAGTCACTACATGTTGCAAGCCCAGTGACGTTACCTTTATCATCGAACTACTATTCCTTATTGACCGCTGTCGGGTCGATCTCCTTTGTTGTGTTGTTTTTTAAGTTCCCATGACGCTTTCCTTTGACGAGGCGAAAATGATAAGCTTCACGTATTTCATGAGACGAGAATCTGAAGTCTCTTATCATGCAGTAAATCGGGGTTTATGAGCGAGAGTTTTATCTAACCTAATGTTCGCGAAGCAACGAACTCGCGAAGTCAAAAACCTCGCTAAATTGGACCATTTTGTACAGAAAAACACGGAGATATCCGAAGAAAGCCGAGGTAATCCTGGGACCGACGAGGATCAAATAATAAAACATTTACCCATTTCGGCATCATCCCATTTTATTTCATTTGTATGGTGTTTATCATCTTCTCGGCTTAAAAACCAAAAACATCAGCTTTGAGAACAAGACGAAACATTACCATAGTGCACAACTTTAATAACTTTACGGTCTCACAGACATACGTTGTTATGTGTTTCAGATGCAACAATAACATGATTTGACTGGCCCGGGAAAGAATTAAGCCCGTTGAATAATTTTATAATTCGCGCCCGATATTACACTACTATAATAACTGTAATAATTCGAAACCTATACTAACGCCTTTTCGTTACCTCCAAAACGACGTCATAGAATATCAAATGTGTGTTCATAATATCACGAGTTTATTTAACTTATTTAACTTAAACAGATAAATACTCGGCAAAGCCTCTTTTAAACTGGTTTATAGATTACTCGTGTAATAAATTCGGTATTCCATTACGACTCATTCCATATCCTCTATAAGCTTACATCTAAGGGGAAAATAATATATAGGGAATATTACAAAAGTATCTTTTCTATTTCTCGTTATCGTGTTTGAGAATCGTGTGTAGGTATTTTTATTGGATGATCTCATCCAATAAAAAATACCTACACACGATTCGAGAACTCGATAACAACAAATAGAAAAACACACTGTTGTAATATTCCTTTTATTATATACATTTTAGGACATGACATTCAGAAAATTCTCTCCAACGATAAAGAAATAACCAAATTTCTGAAGAAAAAAACCGAACGTCAATACTCAAAAAAGTAGCCCGTGTTTAACGGTACTCGAATAGTACGTATTTTTGGTACACACCGAACACGGATTTTTTTCTGTCGAGTTGTATTAGATAGCCAGATTTTAATCCGAATCTTTTACAGGTATATAATAAAATCCGTATGAAACCATATAATAAGAATAATAAGAGATTAAATGATACATACCTTTTGTCGTAAGTCCATGAATCCGTCGACCGGTTTAAATGTACATTCGTCTAATGAACGAGTATACAAAATGTAAAGGATACAACCTCCCTACTAGGGAAGCTGGTGTATAAGGAGATTTACCTGAATACTTCGTTTTAATTAAATGTTTTCCCTTTAATCCATTCCCACACAATGACGCTTTTGGACGCCCCCCAAGAAAAACAATTTGGAAAACATCGTGTAAGTAGTAAGCAATTTCTTCATTTTCCACACTGTTTTCTTTCCAGAAGCCTGAAAAAAATAAAAATTTCATAAACTTTAAAATGCCGTCTGCACCTCCTTTTCAATTTGGACCAGTCTACAATTTGCCGTCTGGTAATGGGGATAAATATATTGCATTGCACCTACCAGGAGGTCGTTGCAATTTCCGATTGCAGCTGTCAATGAATCGATCAATTAAATAGTTAATTTAGACCGGAAGTGAATATCGAAATCCGAACATAAGTCGACATTTTTGTGAAGCATTTTTGTCGGCTTGACGATTTAAACGTCGTTACAATGTCTAGGTCGCCGACAAACCGTTCAATTTTGTGTTACGTTTAGCTGACCTTTAAAACTGCAAAATATAACCTGTAACCGTTTAATATCTAAGAGGCACTACCCGTCAGAGCTCAGTGGATGTGCTCGGCGATCCGTCAATTAACGAATCGCGGCTGTCACTCAAATAATCAGTCGACCAATGAAATCATTCCTTTAAACTCGAAATTCTGTTTGGACTCCAACATTGGCCGACATTATGGTTAAACGTTTTAGTTGGTTTGGCGACTTAAACGTCGTAACTACTGCTTATTGAAGCTGTAGTTACGAGGTGTTGGTCGCCAACCAACCATTCTACTTATTTGTTTCATACTACTTGCCATAAATTGGGACAAATATCGCTTTTAAAAATCGAAGCAGGACTTCCTGTAGGAGTCTCTGGGTGTGACTAAAGGAGTAAGAGGGCGGGGCCAGCGATCCGTCAATTGCTTGAATATTTACGGACTTCTATCTAAATAAAAAAAAACAGAGATATTTACACTTATTTCATTCAAGGTTTACCGTTAACTTATTCCCGTAAATATCTATTTTCGCATTTTTTTCCTACTGTGGCCTTGACTTAGGTAGACCCCATCTGGTTGGTGTTTGCGCTCTCTACCTACCAAGCTATCAAAGCAGATTGTTTTCATTTATGATTTAAAGTAGAAATTCGAAAGAATCATGACAGAATTTGACCTTGACCTCTTGAACCCATCACCAGGCTACAAAATTTTAGCCTGTCCTGATTTCAAAGAATTTGCAGACAACAATTTAAGGTTAATAGTAAAGTTGTGGATAAAGAAGAATTTGCTTATTACAAGCAATTCCTTCATTTTCCTCAATGTTTTCCAAAGCTTTGTCTCTAGTAATGAAACGACAATGATAAATCAGTTAATCTTAATTTTATCTTTCTCTTAAATACAGTGTTTTTATTTATTTTTTTTATTTTTTTTATTTTATTTTATTTCATTTATTTATTTTATTTTTTTTTTTTAAATCCGTAAAATGAATAATCTTATGTCAAGAGACTGCTTAACCAATTCCCACACAACAAAATTTTATACTGGTCCAAATTGAAAAGAACCCGCAGGAGACAAATTCAAGTTAATGGATTTTTTTGTTGTTGCTGTTGTTGTTGTCATTTTGGATAGAAAATATTGTAGATAATGAAGGAATTGCTTGATACTGGCAATTTCTTCTTTTTCCACAATGTTTTCCAAAGCTCTTTTTCGTCAAGAGCGTATAAAGAGGAATTGTGTAGGAATGGCTTTATTTTCACTTTCAGTGTACGTGTATATATTAAGGGAAAGTAAAAATTGTCCTGAATATGACAACCAAACAATGTAAAAATATGGTCAACTTATATATAACAAATGACGTGTCACGTGTATTTAGTACGTTCACCCTGTCAAACTTGTAGAGAGGTATCTGAGTATAGATGTACATGTCATACTGAGTGACCAAAGGTCGATTTTGTCTATGCCTAAATAGATAAGATTGACCTATGGTCCCTCAATATAATTTGTACATCTATATGGTTCTCGATAGTCAAGTCGTTGAAATAAACAAAAAACACAAGATGGACCGGGTAAGATAAGAGTTGCAAGCGAAAATACCACTGTTTTGTGAATAAAATGCCGTAAATACAGCTTGAATAAATCTGTAATTATGACCTTTTACTCGCCCAACGACGATATGTCGCACAAACATCAACTGAAACTAAAGATGTGTGTATTTCCGTTTATCTATCGTCGCTACCGTAGCACATATGAGCGACGCCCCGAGAAGACGGTTAGTTGTTACGGGGGATAGTGCAAGGATACAGGACGAAACTGCTGAGAGCTCCGCCTGGTTCTTTAACGTGCTCGATGGATAGCATCGTCACACGGGGCCTCGGTTTAACGTCTCATCCGAAAGAAAATTAGTTTGTTAGTTGATATGGTCAGCCCAGGGCTCGAACCCGTGATCTTGAGGTTTGAAGTCAAGTGCTCTACCAACTGAGCTAATCGGGCTGACTAAAGATCCCAAAAACTGCGATATTTATGTTTTGTCATAACCTAGAAAGGCCCCCTTGGCTTTAGTTTCGCCTTAGAAAAGGATACCTCAAGCGAAATATAAAAACCGTATCATTTACCATGCAAACTATATTTAAAATGTTCAATTCCTCTAGACAGACAAACAAACAAACAGACGGAATGATGAACAAACTGACAGGACATAACCGTACACGCCATAACGACGTAAAAAGTGATTTAATTTTGATAGAATCATTGCAAACAAGTGGTTACAAAATATGTCATTTTGCCGTCGTTCAGATGATACCACCAAAGTGGCGTCTAAATTTCTAAAAGAAAAGAGATATTTTGAACATTTAATGGGCTCTATTAACCCGTTACAACACGGTCACGCTTTTTACGCCCTACCTAAAAAGTCTTTGAAAGCGTTGCTGAAAATGAAGAAATGGTTTATCATGATGTTTTCTATCAAAACAGATAACGAATATCAATTTTCATCAACTTAGAATTGCCGTCTGCAATTTTTTTGAATATGGACCAATTTTAAATTAAATTGCCTGGTTATGGGTTAAGAATTTATAAGTTAATGGCAAGCAGAGTTGTCGGACGTTACTCTCACCGAATGGCAAGAAAGGGTAGTCATGCGTTACTCTGTCTTGACTCTGTTTTTGCGGGGAAATCAGACACACGGGATCAAAAGAACTGACTGAAAGAGGGGTATAAAAACCTCTTGCAGTCTTTTCCAGTAGTATATTGACGGGATATAACTCGACAGAACTTGTAAAGTTTCAATTACAGTCGGGTTATATCCCTTTGTTATTTTAATAACCTCTTAAATCACTCATGTCAAGTTATCTCCCCTAGTAAATTACGATCACGTCCGTTCGATCAGAATGTCCGTCTGTCAGCTATTGACGGATCGCGTCTGTCAATCAAAAATAAATTGACCAATTAAATCATTCATTTAGACCGTGAAAGATCTTTAAAACCCGTCATTGGCCGACATTTGTATGAAACTTAATTGTTGAATTCGCGACTTAAATCTCTTTTCTATGGCTTATTCGTAGTTATGTCGTTTTGCAAAATAGAGAATAACGAAGTGGAATTTCCGATCGAAGCTCAGTGGGCGTGGCCAGAGCTACTTCATTTGACCAATCGCTGGCCCCGCCAACTTACTCAGTTCGCCACGCCAATGATCTCAAAACAGGAAGTCCCGCTCGATTTTAAATGGTGTTATTTTGCAAAATTTATGGCTAGTAGCATGAAACAAAAAACAAAATGATCGGTTGGCTACTCTGATGTCATAACTACACTTTGAATAAGCTGTTGTTACGTTGTTTAAGTCGCCAAACCAACAAAAAAGGATAACAAAAATGCCAGCTAGTGTCGGAGATCAAAACTCATATATTGTCGAAATGAATAGTTTCTTTGGTCGACTGATTATTTCATTAACATTTCATGTACAATTATTACTGTATATGTACCATCGATAACGTTATCCTGATAAAATTTGATTACCGTTATCATTTTCAAAAATCAATCTAGCAACGGCTTCTACTTTCTCTTTGCATGGGTGATATGATTAACAAGTTTTTACACGACTTATTCAATAAAGGTCTTTAAAGTTATATCATCTTCACAACTGTCTTGTGCAGGAGGCTCTCTTAGTCTGTGTCGTTTCTAGAAATTACATTTTTAGCTAGCAAAGCGTCAGCTTTGATAGCTTAAGTTAACAGACGAAATTTTGAGGTCGTCTCAAAGTTCAATGAGTGTAAACTGCCACTGGAGGCTTAACCACTAAATACATTGAATGCCTACGCCATAAAAAGTAGTTCTTATGTAATTATGGAAAATTGCAAACTCTATTCAAAATGCAGAGAACTCTTTTAAAGCATGCTATTTAATACATTACCAATCAATTCCGCTTTTTAAGCATCTCCAGAAAAAAGCTTAGGAAAACTTTGTGGACAATGAAGAAATTGCTTGTAACAAGCAATTTCTTCAATGTCCACAATGTTTTCTATCCAACAAGGGAAAAAATTTCTAAATCAAACCATGCTTTGCTAGCGTACAGTACTTTCAGTACTTTGATTGTTATTGCGATTTCGAAGAAAATGGGAGAAAAGAAACTTGTTGAGGCTTATATTTTAGGGATACCGCTTGGACTATTCGGTGCTCACCACTTTTATTTGAGGAGAAAGAAGTTTTTCATTGCATATCTATTTACACTTTGATTATTCGGAATAGGATATGTATATGATTTATTTCGAATGAAACGGTTGGTACAGCAAGCCAGTATGAAGAAACAAACCGACGTTAAGTGTGGAAAGGTCACAGATGATGGAAGAGAAAACGACATATTAGTGTCCGATGCTTTTCTGGTCTGTTTTGTTGGTGGATTCCTCGGTGGGTATGAAAATGTTGGACCATTTTTGACACACCCGGTTCCCACACCACCCCGCTGTCAGGTCCCCAAGAAAAATAAGGAAAGCATTGTGGAAAATGAAATTACTTGTCACAGCAATTTCTCCTTTGTCCGAATTATTTGTTTTACCCAAAAGGCAAATATTTTTAGATTTTCATCAGTTAAATATTTTCAGCGATGACTTTGAATAGGACCATTCCGGAGTTGACCAATAGGGGATGATTTAATTGGTCGATATAGTACTTGATTGACAGCCTCGATTGGTCAATTTCCTATAATCTTAGGTCACATAAACACTTTAGAAAGTATATCAAGATTCAAAGTTGGTTTATATTGGCCTGCTTATAGAACATGTATATAATTTTGACAATATTTAGCTTCAGATCAGCACTTAATTAATAAAAGAGGTCCTCTGTCAGCTGTATTGACCCTTGACCTAGAGCACGGGCACACCATCACTTCCGTTCTAAAACCACTTAGCTACAGCTTGATTCAAGCTTTAGTTAGTTTATACTAATTTATTTTAGTTCGATTGACACGAAAGCTTTAATCTTATAGAGTCGCTCTCGAACACTCGCAACCAGGTTGTTTTCACGCCCCTGAAAGAGGAGGCAGTGGCTTTAACCCACTGCTACTCATTTCTACAGCTGGGTAGACTTGGGCTGGCTATTAAGTGTCTTGTCCATAAACACCCCGGTGACGGTGGGACTCGAACCTCTGACCTTCAGATCACATGTCAAGCACCTATACCACTCGGCCATCGAAGCATCGAAGCTTTAGTTACGAGGTCTTCGAATGAAACCGACTATATACAGCAGACTTTGGACTAGAAAATCGACAAATACCAAATTATTTTATTAATGATATTATATATAAAACATATGGTGGGAAATACAATAGATCAAATGCCGCTTTCTCTATGTATAGGTGCACACCATTTCTACCTTGGAAACAAGTATCTTGGTATATTTTACGCATGCACCTTAGGCGTATTTGCAATCGGTTGGATTGGTGACTTAATTCGTATACGACATCTAGTTGAGTATCACAGGAACTGCTGTAGTGGACCCACAATTGGAACTGCCTACATCTTTGCCCTGTCCCCACTGGGTCTGCTCGGACTGAATCATTACTACTTAAAGAAACCGAAATTAGGTCTAGTCTATTCCCTTACATTTGGTATATTTGGAATCGGTTGGTTTTTAGACCTGATCAGAATGAAAACATTAATTGAAAAGGCGGGAAAGAATGTGAAGTCAGTTGCAACGGCGTATATCATGGCTATTCCGCCATTTGGTCTTCTTGGGGCGCACCATATTTACCTTAACAACTTCAAATTAGGATGTCTCTACACTTTCACCTGTGGCTTATTTGGTATCGGTTGGATTGTTGATCTGATCCGTATGGAAAGTTTTGTTCAATCTAAAAATGAAGATTCCTGCCAGAATTGTCTTCAAAAGCTAAAGCGGAATGTAGAGGAGATTACTGCTTACCTATTATGTGCGTCTCCTTTGGGAATCTTAGGAGTACACCATCTTTACCTAAAGCGTTACTCTAGTTTTACCATGTACGTAAGCACGCTAGGGCTTTTTGGATCCGGCTGGATCTTTGACGTTTTACGATTCCATGTTTTATATGAACGATACATAAACGGGGACAAAGTTAAGTATGTTGACGACGCCTATATGTATTGGTTTCCGTTTTGAATATTCGGGTTACACCATTTCTATTTAGGGCGAAAAGGGTGGGGGGGGTTTGTATTTACTGACATTTGGAATGTTTGTTTTAGGATGGCTTATAGATGGTTTTAGGCTCGGCGAATTGGTAACAGATTTCAACAGAGGAAAGGCTGTCGAACATTTTCCATTCAGAATTTCCGGCTTCAAAATTTCAGACCTCAGATATGAAAGGTGTTACCATAAACAAGATAATGACTCGTTGATTGAATCACGCTTTAAATCAATTCAATTATTCTGAAAGAAAAGATTTGATTTTTGAAAGACAAGAATCTCGTAATCGTAAAGAAAACGAGAAAGCCTCCGATTGTGCTGAGTAGATCACCTTTCATTTAATGTTATCCGTTACATGAAACGGGGCAATCAGAAAAAGTATGACGAGTTATCGGCCTTTAGACCATTCCCACACATTGGAGCATTTACGCCCCTCAAGAAAATGGTTTTGGAAAACATTGTGGAAAATGAAGAAATTGCTTGTAAGCAATTTCTTCATTATCCTCAATGGTTTCTAACCAAAAAGACAAAGATTTTTTTTAATTCCATCAACTAAAATTTGAAGTCTTCGCCCTCTTTCAATTTGGACTGGTCTAAATTTTGGCGTGTGGTAGTAGGTTAAGTTAAATACTTTTAGCTTTAGGTAGATTTTCTGAATTTATGATTGCCATTTTAACGTGACCTACAACTTACAAGTGAAATAAACACGTTGAATATCTTAGATATTACATGGGTGATTTTGCACTAGCGAAATGATTTGTATTATGAAATTAAAGTATATTATGATAATAAAGTATATTATGAAAATTAAGTATACTGTGACACCTTTTTGTTACCGTGGAAATGACGTCACGTATGCATGTAATGACACTATTTTGCAAACGGTGTTATATCGGCGTTGCGAAGAGCAAAATGTCGTAACTACAGCTTTATTAAAAGCTGTAGTTACGACATTGTATCAGCGCACCGACGATATGTTTCACGGATTGTCTGATATCGATAAAGTTCATGATTTTATCGATTTGTCGCAAAAAATGCTATGTTATATGTAGAGTATTCGTGCTCATAAAATACCGATTCATTAAGCCCGTCATCTTAACAGATAAAAACTCGGTATAGCCTAATTTTCATCAATTATAGATAACTCGTTTAATAATTTCGGTATTTCATTATCTCTAATTTCATATTTTCTATTTTTACCTTATTGTATAATAATTTGATTTCTAGTATCGTCTATACAAAACGAGCGTTCTGATTGGTCGAAAAAAAATATTCATAACTCCATGAACAAAATTTTGAGCACGCAACGATTTTGTTTGCATCCGAACAAAAAAGTCCCATACTAAAAGGTATCACAATTCGTAAAGATTTTGCTTTTTTCGCTCGATGCTATTAAATGATAAGAAATGAAGAGAATATTTTTTTTTTCATGGAGGTATGAACCGAAAAACCTAATCACACTGTATGAATACGCGAAGCGAATTCATACATTGTGTGATTAGGTTTTTCGGTTCATACCTCCATGAAAACAAAAAATATTCTCGTCATCTCTTAATTAATTTCAAAGTTGTCGCCATCATAGCACAGTCAGTGGGCACCAGACTCCCGATTTTCAATCATGAGGTGTCAAAGGTTCGATCCTTGGTGGCGGCACATATCCCGTCCGACATTTGTCATTCACCAATACGTGGATAATCATAAATCTAAGTGGGGTAGCAGCTGGAGGCTAGGAAAGGATGTCATGGTAGGGCTGGTGTGAGAAATACTAGAAATCCATTGTTATGTGCTCCAGCCGCCGCGATATGACTGAAATACTGTTAAAAGTTATAACGATCCATGTTTGAAAGGTTGACTCCCTATCAGACTACAAAATTTTAGACTTTTACAAATTCAAAGAAGCTGCAGACGACAAATTAAAGTGTATTGAAAGTGAAAAATAAATACCCATGCGGTAAAAAATATGGTGAGGAAAACGGAAATCGCATATAAACAATTTCTCCTTTTTTACAATGTTTCCAAAGCTATTGACCTTCAGCGCAACACAATGTGGGATAGTGTGGCAATGGGTTTACTTATCGTAATTATCATTTACTTGTTACGTAATTATCATTAAATATCGTAATGTCATCATTGCCCATATACCCTGTTTCATTTCTGTTTTTCCTAGCCTCATGGTATTGAAATTCCATGACAGCTCTTCTTCTAAGATGCTTCTTTTTGTACCAGTCAGTTTTCCTGTATTTCTTGGCCTTCATTTTGCGTACTGAAATCTGTTAAAGACTCTTTTTTGCTCAAACTCCAAGCCCTGCCCCTGTTATTTTCCATAGTTTCTTTTTGACCGCTTTGTCAAAAGCGTTGTTGGAATGCAAATTTTTGGCCGAAAGCCTTCCTACGAAGGTCCGGCTGAAGCTTACAATTTTGCTTAGAATAGCAGATGCTGCGCTGTTAAATGCTTCACACTTATGTGTGGATGCCCTGGAACTCACACTATAAATTGCACCTTCACAGAGTCCCATCTGCAAGATCACATCTAACAATGCCTATATCATTCTCAGTCATGCAGAGATATGTTATGTTGGCAGAACCGAGAAATTTTGAATTGGGCATCAAAGCCGAAACTCCAATCACATAAAGGGAATTAGTGGCACAGTTACTACAATTTACAGCGTAACATTCCACGGTTTAGGCTCTTTTTAAGGGCAAGTCCTTCAACATTTTGGATATGTCGCCCTGCCCCCTTCTTGCCATTTCTGCAATGACAGTGTTACTTTGCATTCTTACATCATATCACATATTTCAATGGCTAGTCCGTCTTACGCTTTGTATTGAATGGAAACATTCTTTCACTGAAGTAAACATTACATACTTTTCGTTCTTGGCAAACGGATAAATGGTTTGGGTCGGCATGTCTTGTCACGTTCCATTCTTCGAGAGAGTGTTGTAAAAGTCCCGCATTCCAAGCTGCGACTTTGTGTCGCCATACGTGTGGTCATAGGTAATAGCTATTTTCTTTCGAAACATTGTGGTCTGCAGAAAAAATGATATCGGCCCTTTCATACGTTTCTTGTGAAAGTCCTGGGTGTTTCCTTCTTTGCAGTAGCCGAAATGTGTTACCTTTTTAAAGCAGTTTGCTGATATTCTTCTAAGTCTTTCCCATTTAACCAGGTTGAATTCAATATTTTCTTGTAATTTGAAGATAATGAATGAATAACTAATTTTGGTCAAGAGATGCATTTTCATCATCTTTTATACCTACCCTGCCAATGTCACCCTTTTAGTAACATGACCAGAAAGGCATTGATTGGATTGGCTGCCAGCCTATGACACTCTTGAAATTAAGTTGATAAGCTTCTAAACCCTAATCCTATTTGGGTATACCCTGTAAAGAGCCCCTTCTCATTGTAGCATCATCAATGGTCTAGTGTTTGATTCATCAACTTCTTAACTTAAATCATCACAACAACAACAAGCAAAAGAGTGAACATTTCAGAAAATCTTTTGTCTTTAACCCATTCCTGCACAATGACGCTTTCGGATGCCCCGAAGGAAAACAATTAGGAAAACATACATGTAGTTGAAAATGAAGAAATTGCTTGTAACAAGCAATTTCTTTATTTTCACAATGTTTTCTTGACCTAGAAGGTTTGAAAATAATAAGATTTCATGAGCTTTATATTAATGAATTTAAAAACATTGTTGAAAATGAAGAAATTGCTTGTAACAATGTTTTTACCCAGAGAGTTACTTTTTTTTATAATTGCATACTCATTAGATTGTCGTCTGTAAGTCCTTTCAATTTGAAACAGTTTAAAATTTTGCCGTCTGGTAATGAGTTAACAAAAAAACACTGAAGCTATAGTAATTTAAAGGTGCCAAGGCCATATCTGATATTTTAGTGTATGTGCTACCTTTTTGAACACTGTCCTGTTAAGCCTATTTACCTTTTTCTGTGTGTTTTGTTTACTTAGACTTATTGTAAACATACCAAATTTGTTACAAACACCAGTTTAGAAGATTTGTGTGTATCATTGATATATTTTCTAAAGATGATTTAACTTGGTTTAAAATTTAAATTGTATTTTTTGGTCAATTTTGTACCTTTCAAAAGCAATTTTTGACAAAGTCATCTTGTAAAAGGTTAGATGTGAAGAGAGTGTCATTTTTCTACAGGACACTTCTTATTTCATGAAAATCAATCCATTATTACAAAGGTTATGACCATTTCTGTTGACCATAAGAAGAAGACCTAAACTGTCCGTTTTTTTTTTTTTTTTGTTTTTGTTGATAATTTAAGCAAAAGATGCCTTGTACTATTTTTTCTGTCATTTCACTCCTAAGCCATATCTTTGAAAAAATAGAAATAGGGATTGTTGAAATAAGCATATGCATAGACTAATTGCAGTTTTGTCAATACCAAAAGAAAAAATGTCTTATATAGGATCACTCCATTCCGGAATTACTTCCGGGGTGGTTGTACCCTAAAGTAGTCCATTAAGAAAATTTTATCTACTCCTTTTGTCATGCTGTTTTAACGTTTAAACAACAGCAAGTTGCTTGATGTTAGGTTCTGCAGAGTGAGGGAACACTGCTCCTTGTCATGCATGTGATTCAAAGAATTTATCTGGGAACTATTTCCTTGTAGAAACTGACATTTGAAGGTGGTACCCTACAAGTCTTTCACTTCCGAGCCTAAATAATTTCATGAGTTGATGTGCAGAATTAAGATTTGTGAAAAATCTTATCCCTTTAGATACCATTTTCCTGGCCTGTAATTCAAGATCAAAGACTGCTCTTTAAGACGGACTAAGATTTAAGGCCCAACGAAACTTTTGGGAGGAGCTACAGATTGTGAAAATGGGCCCTTTTTGCTGTTTACTTAATGAGGCAAAAACGGACAGGAGTGTAACCACGTGAGGTTTCCTCTTTCTGTACGGAAGAATTAACGGACAATAACTCACAGCTTACTGGTTTACAACGCCTGCTCAACTCAGATATGGCAGTTCGACAGAACAATCTTTCGCGTTAATTTGCATATTTGGTCAGGAATCTAATATAAAAGGTAAACCGTTGGTTGGCGATCTAAATGTCGTAATAACAGTCACGGGTCTGAGTCAACCAGGAAATTAATCGAATTGTTTTAACCCTTTCCTGGTTAATCCCTGGATTTTACGTCCCTGTGATTTTGTAATTGAGAAAACATTGTGGAAAAAGAAGAAATTGCTTGTGACAAGCAATTTCTTCTTTTTCCACAATATTTTCCACCCTACTAAAGGGTTATTTTTCAAATAAAATCAACTTTAAATTTTCGTCTGCAAAACCTTTGAATTTGGACAGGTCTAAAACTTTGCAAAATAGGAAAGGGTTAATATTATTTATCCGTTTAATTCATTTGATTGTTATTTAACAAGAGGTAAGTACCTAGTCCATTCGGGTTTAAAAGTATTGACTGTATCACTATAAGATATTTAGTCAGTCTTCTTTCAAGGCTCTTTGGCTTTCGTAGGACAAACATTTCTGACGATAAGGAATCCTGAAATCCTCGTTGCGTAAAGACCCACCTATCAATAATTTCAGAAAAGGTTACAATTCCGCTTTGAGAGCCTTTGTCGAACAGAAAAAGGAAAATAATTTCAAAGTTATTTTATGTTGGCAACATAATATAGCTCAGAAAGTTATTTTTGTTTGCTGTTCGGCAAAACTTTCCATAAAGTGCTTGTGTCCTATTAGGAAATTCTTGATGTATGGGTCTTTACACAATTTTACTGAATATTTTAGGATTTTCACTATCCCGCCAATCACGACGCCCTCAAGAAAAAAGCTTTGGGAACAATTGTGGAAAATGAAGAAATTGCTTTTCACAAGCAATTTCAACATTAACCACAATGTTTTATTCCCAAAAAGTAAATGACAGTTAAAACATCACCACTTTGATATTGTTGCCTTTAACATTTTTGAAATTGGATTAATCTAAAATTCTATCGTGTAGTAATTGTATAAACAGCATGCATTGTACAGATGTTGTGGTACAATGTAAAAAGCTGATTCTTCTCATTGAAAATTGGTGAAAAGAAAATTCGTTGTTGTTGCGGTTGTTGTTTTTATTGAGGCGTGACTCTAAAAACTTAAACACACTCTATAAATACGATTCAAAAGTTAGTGTCAGTAAGTTTTTAGATTTATACCTCAATGAAAACAAAAATATTCCTTTCATTTGTTAATAATTTAATTGCTAGTTTCGTCTATCAAAAACGAGCGTTCTGATTGGTCGAAAAATTTAATTCATACCTCCATGAACACAATTTTGAGCACGCATCCTTATTGTATGCTTCCGCATCAAATAGTTCCATACAAAAAGGTATCAAAATTTGTACAGCTTTTGGTTTTTTCGCTCGATGCTATTAAATTATAAGAAATGAAGAGAATTTTTTTTGTTATCATGGAGGTATGAACCGAAAAAACTAATCACACAATGTATGAATCCGCTTCGCGTATTCATACAGTGTGATTAGTTTTTTCGGTTCATACCTCCATGAAAACAAAATATATTCTCTTCATCTCTTAATAATTTAATGCAATCAAGCAGAACAAAGCAAACTTTTTGATAGTTTTGAATCAATTTGCATTGATCAACTTTATGGGAAAGCATACCAACAGTTGCGTGCTCAGAATTTTGGTTATGGAAGTACAAAGAAAATAAATAACCAAACAATAGGCTTGAATTTTTGTAGATTTATATTACATAATTGCTGAATTGAAACTCTTAAAGCCTTTACATTCGGTTAAAATGGTTTTTGCTCTTGATTTTATTTCATTTCTAATTTGGGGATTTAACATACGCGTTGTCTAGTGTGCAAAGATTACTTTTTGTAGGGACCTTGATTTAAAAAGGACCTTTTGCTCTACTGTAGTAAATCTAATTGTTCATGGGAAAATTATTTTGGTGGGTAGGCATCATATAGAATTTGGGTTCACGTTGTTTAATGTGGTTATTTAAGGGGGTCAACATCGCTGGCATCGGAGCGTTTACGTTTAAAAACTGATCCTCACGTTTAAAAACGGATCTTCAAAAGGATTAGTGCTATCCGCATTAAATGTCATTTTCAGGTTTTGATTGTCAACCATGAGTGTTTTCTTTTCGGATTTCTAAGAGACGCCACAGTTGTATTTCTAAACGGTCTACAATCAAACGCCGATGTCAATCAAAGAATCATTCGACCAAGCAAATAATTAATTTAGACCAGGAGTGAACTTTGAACTCCAACATTAGCCGACATTCATGTAAGGTATTTTTGTTGGTTTGGCAACTTAAATGTCATAGCTACATGTTATTCAAGATATAGTTCGCAGCCGTCATAGCGTAGTCGGTAGCGCATCGGACTCCCATAGTATTCAATCACGGGATGTCATAGGTTCGATCCGAGGCGGCGGCGCATATCCTTTCCGACATTTGTCTCTTTCCGATGGGTGGATAATCGTAAACCTAAATGGGAAAGCAGCTAGCGGCTAGGAAAGGATGTACTAGTAGTATCCGTGTGAGAACTACAAGGAATCCATTGTTAAGTGCTCAAGCCGCCGCGATATGACGGAAATACTGTTAAAATCGGCGTCATACCCCATTTAATGAATAAATCAATCCACTGGTTCCGTTGCCCTTTTTAGCTCACCTCGACACAGCGTGCTCATGGTGACCTTTTGGATACGTGTTTGTCTGTCGTCCGTCGTGCTTCGATCGTCGCGATTCGTGCGGTGTGCGTCGTGCGGTGTGCGTCGTGCAGTATGCGTCGTGCGGTGTGCGTCGTCAACAATTCAGTGTTACCATTCTAGAGATCACAATTTTGGCTCGGTCTATCTCAACCTCGCTGAAAATGTTTGTGTAGGCACGAGGAAGAACCCTGTCGAATATGGTGAAAATCTGACCAATGTCAATGGAAAATGGGCCTTATTGACAAATTCCCTTTTTTTCTGCTCTAGAGGTCACAGATTCAGCCCAGTCTTTCTCAAACTGACCGTAAATACCTGTATTGGTAAGAAAGGATAACTCCATTGAATGTTGTAGAAGGTAGCATTCATTGCAATATATCATTTTTTTCTTTTGCTTTTCTATCCATTTGACTTTGTAAAATATCTCACTATTTTAACATTTGAGTCGATTTGTTAGCCTCAGAAAGTGAATTCAGGTGAGCGATCTATGGCTTTTTTGGTACTCTTGTTTTCAGTAATTGTTTTATGAAATAAACTGGTTCCTTTTGTCACGTGACGGGTCAATTTCAGATCAGTTTGAAACTCGTAACACGTGAGGGACTGTCTTGAATTCTGATTACAAACATTTAGAATCGAGGATTGGATCTAGCGCTGATCAACAATGAATCCTATTTCAATATGATTGTATTCACAGAATTTGCCAAGAGCGAACAGTTTCGAGTAGTCTCTGCTTTTGACTGAAATCTTTGCGTCATTTTTAAATTAATGTTTGTGGGATAAACGATAAATAAAGATTCGTAAAAAGAAAAAAAACTACAATTGTATCTTTAATAAATGCGTTTCTCGATAGCCATTGAAGAAAAAAAGGTTAGAATTTGCTCTGAAAGTTGAAGAAATATTAGAGCCATAAACTTTCTCTGCACGATAGCTGTTAAATCGATCTAAATAATAAATGGAAAGAACATGAACATCGTTTAAAACAATTCTCTCGAAGCGTGGTTTTCTTGGATGTATTCAGTCTTGTTGCACAATCAAAGAAAAATCAAAATGTTTTCTATGTGAGATCTATGTAAGGTCAGTATTTCCAACCAAGATCCGATGATGATCGCTTTAATAACGGAATAGCGTAGAGGTCATATTCTTTCTGTGTAAAATGGAACCTGGGGTGAGGGAGTACGACGATCGGAACACACGTTATCTGAAAGATGATGTTAACATCATGAGATCACGACAAGAACGCGAGAATACATCAACGAGACTCCTGGATTTATTGATTGAATGGAGTTTGACGCCATTATTAATAGTATTTCAGTCATATCGCGGCGGATGGAGTACCTAACAATGCATTCCTGGTATTTCTCACATCAGTAATACCACTACATCCTTTCCTAGCCTCCAGCTGCTATCCCACTTAGGTTTACGATTATCCCCCAATTGGGAGACAATTGTCGAAAAGAATATGTGCCGCCGCCGGAAATCGAACCCTTGACATCCAATGATTGAAGATTGGGGGTCTGGTGCGCTACCGACTGCGCTATGATGGCGGCTGAGACCACTAGAAAAGCGTGGTGAGAGTAGGAGATATTATTGTGTTGTTGCCGTCGGACCCTTATGTTGAGATTTTGTATTGTCACCGTCGTACTCACGTGATCTCGTATTCCAATTGTTGTAATCACGTGTTCTCGATGTCGTGATCATCGTATCCTCAAACCTTAATCTTGTGATTTCTTTGTCCTACTGTCGCAATCTCTCCTTGCCTAACTTTCCTTTTCCTCACCATCGGAGTTGTCGTGCTCTCGATTTCCAACCGTCTCTGTATCGTGTTCTCTTTTTCGTACCCTTGCATTCTCGCCATCGTACTCTAGCGTTCTCCCTTACTACCTGTAGCGTTCTCATAGTTCTAGTCTCATTTTCACATGGTCACATTGTTCTCATTATCGTACTCCCATATTCTCTGTGCCGTACTCACGTGACCTCACTATCGTACACATACGGTCACACAGCTATACTCTCGTAGATTGTAAACCCCATTGCTCGATTAAATCTATGTCAAATTTGCTTTTAGACTTACTTATATCAAATAGTTTGATAGATTATTGGACGGATGAAACGAGTAAGGCGAGAGAGGGGCTGATGAAGATTGTAAAAAGAGAGAGGGAGGGAGGGGGAGAGAGATATATGCAAACAAACGTCGTTTTGAGGTCACGAGCAAATCTGTAGTAATGAAATAAAACTACAAAGGCACTTATAAGTGTTGAACCATTCCGTCGATTTGTTATCTCAGTAGAACTGCTTCATAGAAGAACAGTGAGCCTGTTATGCTATCTGTCAAACTAATTCAATCTACTTTCTAGATCTTTTGGCCGAGTGCCTGAAGAGCAATGGCGTGTTTCCCGCCCGGTGTCTGTGCGTCCGTCCCGTCGTCCGTTCGTCCGTTAACTTTTGCTTGTTAACACGGTAGAATCTATAGTTTTCATCGGATTCTCTCCAAACTTAAAAAGAATGGGCCTTATGACAATTTCATTTAAAAATACTTGTTACCAAGTCCAGATCTTTCATCGGATTATCTTCAAACTTTTACAAAATGATTGAACAATAATTACGATCGTTGAGGATGGCATAAGACATGATCCGTCAAGTATCATAGGAAAAGGAGTCTTATGAAAATTTCATTTTAAAATCATTATACCACAATAAAGTCCACATTTTTTTTTATCTGATTCAGTTCAAATTTTCACAGAATGTCTGTACTAACATAAGGGTGTGTCATTTTTATCTATAAGAGTATTATTGGGGAGAACATATATATCAAAGGTCGGTTTGGTTGAAATTGGTTGAGTTATCGACATGTTCAGATTCCCGATTCTGTCGAGACAATGTAAAGTGGTTCTTGATCTTTTACGGCTGATTTGTTGACATTTGGCTGGATATATGATGGATTTTGCAAGACACATGTAACAAAACAAAGATACGTGTCAGTCAGAGGAAGCGCCGCTGACGATTCGATCAACAGATTTCTGTAAAAGCCTTAACTCTTGTCATGCTGAATTAAAGTCCTGTACAGAATAGCCTTAAAATCAAAGGAATATCAGCACTTATAGTTTTGTTGAGGGTCAACATTTCTTTTTAGAAGTTGATTATTAATTAAATCAGGATCAACGGGGACAAACAGAGGTGTAGACTAAGATCAGACTGCACCTACGTGCAGGCTGATCTTTGTCTATACCTCCTGCAAAAACAGGAATACCCGAGTTCAGCATGACAAAGGTTGAGTAAATTATTATTTCCGGGAAAAGGTTTCAGGAATTTCAGCTATACAAATCTATTCTATCGATCGAGGAACTCAACGATGATCCTAGAATATTGTTATTAATTGATTGAATAGGATTACCGCCACTTTTAACAGTATTTCAATCATATCGCGGCGGAAAGAGTACCTAACAATGCATTCCTAGTATTTCTCACACCAACACTACCAAATGTTCCTTGGGTGATGGCCTTCCAAAAAACTTCAAGGTATTGTATTTGGTTGATAACCCCAGTTGCTATGGCAACAAGAAGGAATTCATAAGGAACTCTTTAAAAAGTCTTCTCCTCCTTATCTTTAAGGCTTAAAGGTTTGTAATTTTGTTTGTGGCATTATCTTATGGTCTTCTACCAAAATACTTCAGGTTATAGCGGTGTGATTTATTTAATCCCATTATTGTAGGTACTGGATTTTGCATAGAAACAAAGAACAAATTCTTTAAAAATCATCTCCTCCTAAGCCAATGCTAAGATTTCAATGCAATTTTACTGAAATGATCCTTGGTGACGACCTTCCAAAATTCTTCGAGGAATTGTAATCAGTTGATAATTCTGGTAGCTTTTGCAACCGAGAGGAATTCCTACGGATATCATTAAAAATCTTCCCCTCCTTAATTGTATGGCCTAGAGTTTTCAAATACTTAAATGTAGCATTATCTTATTGTCCTGTACTAAAATACTTCAGTTTATAGCGATGTGATTTATCTAAGCTCTATATTGTAGGTACTTGGATTTTTCATAGAAATATAGAACAAAATCTTTAAAAATCACCTCCTCTTAAACTTTATCTCAGATTTCAATGAAATTTTACAGAAATGATTCTTGATGGGTTACCTTCCAAAATTTTCCAACGAATTGTGATCGGTAGCTAACTGCGGTTACTTTGGCAATCGGGAGGCATTTCGAAGAAATATTTAGAAGTTCTTCTCAGTAATTCCTATGGAATTTATAAATTATCTTCTCTCTAACTGTAAGTGGTTTCAAATTTTTTGTATAGCATTATCTTTTGGTTCTCTACCAAAATACATCAGTTATAGCGATGTGATTAATTTAATCCCAATATTGAAGGTACTGGATTTTGCATAGAAGTAAGGAACAAATTCTTTAAAAATCATCTCCTCTTAAACGAGGGAATCGTGATTTGTGGAGGAATTTTGTTTACTTTGGCAACCGGTAGGAATTCCTAAGGAATTCTTTAAAAATCTTCTCCTCCTCAACTATAAGGCCTAGAGCTTTGAAAACTTTCGTGTAACATTATCTTATGGTCCTCTACCAAAATACTTCAGGTTAAAGCGATGTGATTTATTTAAGCCCTATATCGTAGGTACTTTGATATTTCATAGACGTAAGGAAAAAATCTTTAAAAATCACCTCCTCTTAAACTTTACGCTCAAATTTCAATGCAGTTTTACAGACATGATCCTTTGGGGATGACCTTCAGAAATACTCCAAGGTATTTAATCGATCGATGACTCCGGATGCTTTAGCAACCGGGAGGCATTTCGATGAAATTTTCAAAAATTCTTCTCCCTTATTTCTAAGGAATTTAAGAAAAAATGTTCTCCCTTTTATCTGAGGGACCTAGAGCTTTAATATACTTACATGTGGCATTATCTTATGGACCTCGACCAAATTACTTCAGGTTATAGCGATGTCATGTATTAATTTAAGCCCTTTTTTATGTACTTGGATTTTTCATTGAAATAAAGAACACATTCTTTAAAAATCACCTCCTTTTAAACTAAAGCTCAAATTTCAATGAAGCATTACAAAATTTGTCCTTGTATTAAGGCCTACCAAGGAATTGTAATTAGTCGATTACTCATAATGCTTTGGCAACCGAAAGGCAACTGGAAGAAAACCTTAGAAAACCTTCTTCGGAATTCCTTAAGAATCCCTAAAAAATCTTCTCCTATCATTAAAATAACTGATTGATAGAATTATGATTTACTAAAGCCTAAGTATCCACTGGTTTTCAACTTTTATTTCTCGTCATTATGTTCGCCATGCTGTAATTGTATGTACGTTTTGTACCTCATGGGTCTATGACCTTCTGGTTTTGAAAATAAACTATCATACATAATACATCATCTTATGATCCTCTACCAAAATAATTCATGTTTTATCGATGTAATTAATTTACGCCCTTTAATGTAGGTACTTGGACTTAACATAGAAATAACGAAAAAAAAAAAATAAAATAAAAGTCACCTCCTAAGCTAAAGCTCGAAATTTTACAGAAATGATCATTAGATGATTGCCTTCAAAATACTCAAGGGGTTGTAATCGGTTGTTAACTCTGGTTGCTTTTCGAAGAAAACCTGAACCATTATTTTCCACTAAAACCATATGACCGAGAGCTTTCAAATTTTGCATATAAAATTGCCTTGTATTCCTCTACCAGAATTCTTCAGGTAAATATTCATATAAGCTATATATTGTGGCTAATTGGAATTTACGTAGAAATACAAAACGATTTCTTTAAAAATCTTCTGCTTCTGATTACAATAAACTTTTACAGAAATGATTTTTGGGTGATGGCCATCCACAATACTTCAAGGAATCCTAAATGGTTGATTACTCGGGTTACTACGTGTGTACATGGAATTTACCTATTTTTTTAAAAATCATCACCTAAACTAGTAATCTGATTTCGATTTACAAAAATGATTATTGTAGATAATAGGAATCTAGGAATGATTCATGTTGCTATGGTAAAATCAAAATGAATTTCATATGAAGTCTGTGAAGTCTCTCTGAAACCGTAAGGCCTACTTCTTTCAAATTTGCATGTAGGATTGCCTGATTGTCATCTTCCCAAGTACTTGAGGTTATGATGATGTGATTTATAGTAGCCCTATGTTGTGAGCCCCTTTGTGGTTTTCAAGGAAAACCTGCTGAAAAGACACAGACATAAATTCTTTGAGAGAGATTGATGTCCACCTTACCCTATTTCAGTCCAGAATGCGAGAGAGATCATTGAATTTAGTAGGAAGTCAAGTTAACTAAAAAGAAAGCAATTAGCAGGACAAGAATGGAAAGGTTAGGCTAAAGCATTGCCAATGTAAGAACTTTTCCTGTATCACAGGTGAGCTATCCGGGGCTCTCTTGTTTTTTGTTTTGTTCTGTTTGTTTTTTGTTTTTGCTTTTTTGTTTGTTTTTTTTATTTTTTGTTGTTGTTGTTGTTGTTGTTTTTGGGGGGGTGTTTTATTTTCGTTTTTGTATGTTTCATGCCGCTAAAGTAAAAAAAGTATATTGACACACCGTTTTTAAATTATTTTTCCAAAGTGTAAATCGTATTCTTTCAAAAAACAAACCAACAAAACATAATTAGAAACAATCAAAGGAAAAAAGTATTTAATACCGTCATTCACTTATGACTAATATATACCCTGAGTGTATAATGATCGAAATTTGGGTTAGTTAACCATTCCCACACAGAAACGCTCTTAGACGCCCCCCAAGAAAAGCATTTTGGAAGAATTGTGTAAAATGAAGAAATTGCTTGTAACAATGTTTTCTACTCAGAAAATTGAAAAAATCTGAAATTCTATACACTTTAAATTGTTGTCTGCAACTCCTTTTAATTTGGACCAGTCTAAAATTTTGCCGTCTGGTAATGGGTTAAGACTAAATAGATGTGTCCTCCTTTTTTTAAATTAATGTGCGCGTGTCACTTTTCTAATTTGATGGTTAATAATAATACGGGTTTTAATTGACCAATCGCGTCTGTCAATCAATGAATACACCGATCAATCCAATCATTCTTTCAGCCCGGAATTAAGATTTGAACTCCGACATTGGCCGCCATTTTTTATTTAACTTTATTGTTGATTTGGCGATGGGCGTGGCAAAAAGATTAAGTGGGCGGGGCAAGCGATTGGTCCAACGCCAACTTACTCCCTTAGCGACGTCCACTGAGCTCCAACCGGAAGTTCCTCTTCGATTTTAAACGGAATTATTTTGGCCGGAATTTATGGCCAGTAGCATGTAACAAAAAGGAAGAATGGTTGGTTGGCGACATAAACGTCGTAACTTCAGCTTGCATAATCTGTAGTTACGACGTTTAAGTCGACAAACAACAAAATGTTTCACACAAATAGAGGCAAATGTTTGAGTTTAGGTCTCAATTCCGGGCTGAATGAAAGATTTGATTGGTCTAATAATTCCTTGATTGACCGTCTCGATTGGTCAATTAAAATGATAGAAGCAATGGCGAGTTAAATAAAATGCGGGAGCA
This sequence comes from Fragum fragum, assembly GCA_946902895.1. NCBI lineage: Eukaryota > Metazoa > Mollusca > Bivalvia > Cardiida > Cardiidae > Fragum > Fragum fragum. Next base: position 9,908,362 of record OX336369.1, read on the forward strand.
AGCAAATAATGAGTTTTAACCCATTGCCACACAACATAATTTTAAATTGGTCCAAATTGAAAGTAGCTGCAGACGACAAATTCAAGTTGATGGAAATTTACATGTTTCTTCTTCTTGGAAAGATAACTGTGCATAATGGAGAAATTGCTTGATACAAGCATTTTTTTTCATTTCCCAAAATGTTTTCAAAAGTTTTATCCTCGAGGGGCGTAAAAGGAAGGATTATTTTGGAATGGGTTAAGCAAATAGAAAGGATTATTGAACGTTATCGGTCGTTATCTTTGCGAAAAACCGAAATGCAATTTCACAAGGCTAACACGTCATATGAACGGGATTTGTATCTGGTCCTTTCAGATCAAAATTTTTAGGAAATTAATAAACCTGATCAGGTCACATTTGCTACACAGGCACCTAATTCCAGGAAGTTTGACCAACTTATGGAAATAAGACACGGTATACTATAATGTACACCATGTAAATCTTAATATATGATGTCTTACTTTCAAACTATTAGGTTTATCAGCAGCCATATTTTCGTAAATTGTTGTTTTACAAAGGCACTAGTCTAGTACGAACACGAACCGTGGTCCTTGTAAAACGCATCCTTTTTTTAAGTTTGTGAACATTCTAATAGCCCGTGATTTTACATTGAAAACTTTCATCCGAATTATATTGTGTATCGATTTCAATCACCCCATCGCTACATCTATATTATGATGCAGTTACAAAATTTTGGTAGAGATGATATGCTTCTTATTTTGTTTAGTATCGTTTTAGCTTGAAATAATTGACATGACTTGATTTTTTTCAAAAGGTCGCCAACCAACTATTCTCCTTTTTTGTTACTTGCTACTGGCCATAAATTCTACAAAATAACGTCATTTAAAATCGAAGCGAGACTTCTTGCCGGATTAAATGGATAAGGCCAATGCAGCAAGTGGGTGGCGAGAGCGGTTGGTCAATTTACTATTCACGGTTTGATACAATGTTATAAAGCAAAAGCAAAAATAGGTTCATTATTGTAATTCATTATCGGAAATCCCAAAAATGAAAATGGGGTTACGTAGTTTTGTATTTTTCACCCGTGATATTATATCAGCTTCGACATTGTCAAAGTTTAGCTAAAAGGGTGGCGATCTAGTTTATGTATTGCATAACACCTCTTGGTGACGGACCAGTAAACGTACTAACGTAAAAGCAAGTTAAAAGAACCATAAAAATGGGACAAAAAGACTTAGCAGATGTTTATATTATAGGAATAGTATTTGGACTACTTGGGGCTCATCATTTCTACCTAAAGAGAACAAAATGCGGGATCGTGTATCTATGTACCTTCGGTCTATTTGGCATAGGATACGTATTCGACTTGTTTCGAATGAAATGGTTGGTTGAACAGGCAAATTTACCAGATAAAGACAAGAACGATGAAAAGCTAGTCTCCGATGGATTTTTGTTGACATTATTTGGTGGTATTTTGGGTAAGAGATTTAAAGAGCAAATCATATTTCATTCATATAAATGTGACACTTTTGTTACACGCGTGTGAAATCTTATTTTAAAACTTTCTCGGCATGTTTTGTTAGGTGTATCGATAGCTTTGGTATAACTTTGAATAAACTCGAAAAATACTTGAATAAGCGAACAAGGTCGGTTTATAGCTCAAACCTAAATCCATTTGAATTATCACACATACACACATTCACACATATGTGTGTGTGGGTGGGGTAGGGGTTGAGCTAGTTCGCTTATATATTCATTTTAGATGAAGAGAATATTTTTGTTTTCATGGAGTATGAACCAAAAAAAAAAGCTAATCACACTGATGTATGAATAACGATACGCAGTGTGATTAGGGTTTTTGGTTCATACCTCCATGAAAACAAAAAAAAATGTTCTCTTCATTTCTTATACTTAAATGGCATCGAGCGAAAAAGGGAAAAACTTTACAAATGTTGATACTTTTTCTATGGAACTATTTTGTGCGGAAGCAAACAAAATGGTTACGTTCTCAGAATGTTGTTCATGGTTGCATGAAATGATTTTTTCGACCAATCCGAATGCCCGTTTTCAATAGACGAGACTAAATATTAAAATGATTACATGTGGATATTTATATGAAAAGCGGCATTCCTAGGAATGTATGAATACTAGATATTTGAAATGAATACGAGACGTTGTATTCAAACAGTGTACGGAATGTTGTATTCTTAACCACAATCTTTTTGGATTATTTAAGAGATGAAGAGAATATTTTTTGTTTACATGAGGGTTTGAACCGAAAAACCTAATCACACTGTATGAATACGCGAAGCGATTAGTTTTTCGGTTCACGCCAACATGAAAACAAAAAATATTCTATTCATCTTATCTAGCGAAAAATAAAAACTTTATTTATGTTGATACTTTTTTGTATGGGACTTTTTTGTGCAGAAGCATACAAAAAAAAGCTGCGTGCTCAAAATTTTGTGTTTGGAAGTATGAATATTTTCTTTCGGCCAATCAGAATGCCCGTTCTTTATAGACGAAACTAAAAATACATTTATTAAGTATACTCAGCGCTTTCTAAACTCAATGTTTCTTCTTCGGGAGTACAGTAAATATGTATGAACTTATTGAAGACAGTCTATGTTCATCTTATGTTACAGGTGCCCACCATTTCTACTTTGGAAATAAGAAGCTTGGGATTTTATACGCATTCACTCTTGGTGTCTTCACAATAGGGTGGATCGTAGACTTATTCCGTATACATCAACTCGTCCACCGACACAACACCGGGGATACGAGTACATCACTGATAACTGCCTATATCCTTGGAGTGTCTCCACTTGGAATATTTGGGTCATATCACTATTATCTAGGAAACATCAAGCTCGGAATTACATATACCTTGACATTCGGCATTTTCGGAATTGGTTGGATGGTTGATTTGGTGAGAATGCCAACACTATTGAGGAAAGCAGGACTGGAGCAAAAATCTGTGATCACTGCCTACATAATGGCTGTCCCGCCATTCGGACTGTTAGGAGCACATCACATGTACCTCGAACATTACAAATTAGGGGCACTTTACACATTTACCCTTGGGATCTTCGGTATAGGTTGGGTTGTTGATCTAATTAGGATGACAACACTGGTAAAATTATCAAATAACCCATGCGATAAATGTCAGCATAAAATTGATAAGGTAACCGCATACGTTATTTGTGCGTCTCCTTTAGGGATTTTCGGGGCACATCATTTGTATCTTAAACGATATATGAACTTTGCCATCTTTTTGCCTACTCTCGGACTATTTGGACTCGGTTGCATCTTTGACATTCTTCGACTACCGGCACTGTATGAACGTTACGAGAAAGGAAGCCAACATAAATACTTGGATGATGCATATATGTATTGGTTGCCTTTTGGTATATTCGGCTTACATAACTTCTACTTAGAAAGAAAAAGGTGGGGCCTTTTTTATTTGATAACAGGTGGTGTAGCGCTTGTCGGATGGATTGTTGACGGTTTCCGATTACCATATAAGGTACAAGAGTGGAACGATGGGCATGTCGTTGGCGAAGCCTATGTACCTCTCCGAATCTGCAACCCTAAAAAAATTGCCCTGAAACTGCCAGATTGTAAACACAAGCTATATGTAAAAGAGGTAGCATAAAGTCGATCGAAAAATTACCATGAAAATGCGTATCCGTATATATGCTGTAACGACTTTTATCCCTTGCCGTGCTGAACCCGAAATCAATATTCCTGTATTGGCAGGAGGTCTAGACAAAGATCTGGCTGCACATATGCGCAGTCTGATCTTCGTTTAGACCTCCTGCTTGTCCCTTCAAAGCTAGCATTGTTAATTAGTTGTCAAAATAATTACAAAGCCAAAATGAGTGCTTTCTGTGCTTTCTTTGATTTTAACATAATTGGGGATAAGATTTTATTTAGCATTGGCAAGGATTAAGCTTGGTTTATCATTCTAAGATCTGTCCATTCAACTAGAAGTGTTTGTGCACGCATCTGTTTAGTTGAATTTTAATATATGGGTATTGTTACTTAGTCGTCCTTCTTCGGCTTCATCTGTTTTAACCCATTCCAAAACAATAAAAATATCAAAGTTTTGGAAAAAGACGAAAATGCTTATTACAAGCCATTTCTTCACTATCCACAATGTCTTTTACCGCAAAAGACAAAGATTTTTTCAAATTCCGTCAACTGAAAAATGTCGTCTGCAACTTCTCCAAACTTGGATCAGCCTAAAATTTTATCGTATGTAATGGTAAAATGTCAACCGTTCTATCTGGTGTTGTAAATTTTGTTATGGTTTGTTGTTTGTTTTGAATACATGTATTTTATTTGTGATAAAGTGTTATGTGTGATCGTGTCATTTACTTTACAGTCATTCATGTGCGATAATTCCTTATACTGCATGAAAAGCATTTCAGAACGCTTGAACGGGGAAGTTGTAACACGCAAATAAATATTTTACTCCGTCGGAATTCGAACTAGGGACCTCTCCGTCCCGAATCAAGCGCTCTACCACGTCGCTATAGAAGCTAGCTTGTACGAAAAGGTAGTAAAGACATCCCTTATACAAAAGCCGGCTACATGCACCCCCTCCGTAATAAAGATTCTTCCACGAAACTTCTATATCCAACGTCATGAACTCCCTATTAACATAACCACCACCACATGTGGGTTATTTACAGTATAGTCGCCAAATATAACCTGCAAATAATTATTCGACTCCGTCGGGATTCAGACCAGGGACCTCTGCGTCCCGAAGCAAGCGCTCTACCACGTCGCTATAAAAGATAACTTATACGACAAGGCAGTGTAAGCACCCTTTGTACAATACCAGGCTACACAGGCAAACTAACTACACTCGAAACAATAGCATGGTGTCCGTGGTCGAGAGGTTTCTCAATCAAGAGATCCCGAGTTCGATTCCCGGGGGCGGCTATCGATCTTGGTGCTATCGTTGGCCCACATAATCGGCGCGAGTACAGCTGTATTCTCAAGAAAGCAGAATCGAGAGGGATTAATCTAAGTTGGAAGAACTTTTTTCCCAATCGATTTAAATTTAAAAGGAATAAACCAAACCAACAATAGCTAAAAATAAATATGGTATTTTGATTGATCAACTGTATCAGGGGTTTAACGCCACTTTTAACAGTGTTTAAGTTTCTTTCGCGTCGGCCGATATACCAAACTATCTTTATTTGTCTTTTCTCGCAAGCGGCCGCCGGTAGGGCATCAGACTCCCAATCTCAAATCGTGGGATGGCATAAGTTCGATCCCAGGCGGCGGCACATATCCTTTCCTACATTTGTCTCCACCCAATGGGTGGATAATCGTAAACCTAGGTGGGATAGCAGCTAGGGGCTAGGAAAGTATGTAGTGGTAGTACTTGTGGGAAAAATACCAGGAATCCGTGTTTAGGTGCTTCAGCCGCCGCGATATGGCTGTAATACTGTTAAAAGTGGCGTTAAACCCAATTCAATCAATCAATTTTTCTCGCAAAAGTACAACCAGAGCATTCTTTCCAAGCCACATGTTGCTTATCCCACTTAGGCATACTTCTTTTCATTCGCCCTTTGACGGGAACTGTATTCTGAATTTTAGATATACTTGAACAATACTCTCCAAAACCCTTAGCTTCGAGACGATTCGAATGAGTACCTGCATTATATAGTTTTGTTGAGACGTAAGGATTTTAAAGAGACATTTCCCCTCTGCTGTAGACCTTTGCGAAACTTAAACACTTATCATGCGGAACCCAGAGTTTTGTTGTTTTGGCAGGAGGTGTAGACAAAGATCAGACTGCAAATATGTGCAGTCTGATCTTTGTCTACATCACCCATTAGTTCCTGTCAAGCTAGAGATGGTTATTGAATCAATTGCGAAAAGAAAAAATGACCAAACAATAAGGGACTAACAGTGCTTCCAGTCTTTTGATTCGTTGCATTTGTGATCAAGGATTTCATGACAGTTTTACTATCTACTATGGTATGGATGCGACCTCTGACCTCAGACAGGAAAGTTTTATTTTGAGTAATAAACGATACAATTTTGTAAAGTATGTGTTTATGGACATGAATTGAAGGCAAATCGTCGGGTGGCGATATAACGTCGCGAATGTTGCTTTAGTTAGCTGTAGTTACGTCGTTTAAGTCAATAAACCGAAAAATTGCATAACGTAAATGTTGAAGTGCAAAGATCACTTCAATCTGATTAAAATCAGATCCACCATGATAGCCTATTGCTACGTCCCAACGTAACGGAGAGATAGCGTAGTGGTTTCGTAGAGATGATTTTAATGAGACTGGGTTCACTTTCGGTATGAATGAATAATTCGACTGACCAATCGAGTATTTACTTAGCAGCGGCGGTCCGACAATTATTGTATCGTCGATGTCGGATGCGCGAGCAAAAAGTCGTAAATACAGCATTAATAAAGCTGTAGTTACGACATTTTCTCGCGCACCGACGATATTCAATTGTTTTGAGATATAGGCGATTTGAACTGTAGAGATCTAAAGTATTGAAAGTACTGTGAGCAATCAATTTTTTTTAAGTAATCTACTTTGTCAAAGGTTATCATGATGAATAAATGAGCTAAAAATAAGCAAAGAGTTACCCGATTTCGATAGAACCCCTCCTTTTTACGCCTCTTTAGAGAATAGTTCTGGAAAACAATGTATAAAATTCAAAATTTGTAAAATTTAAGTTCTTTTCAGTATTCTGGATAGAAAAAGTTGTGGAAAACGAAGAAATTCCTTATTGCAAGAAATATCTTCGTTTTACACAATATTTTCCATATTGTTTTTTATGGGGGCGTCCATGTGTGGGAATGGGTTTAAAGTATTATACGTGAGCATTGAAACCGGAAAACGTGCAGTAAGGGGTTGAATATATGTAAATTACCGACAACATATCGATTGAATTTTCCGTAAATGGGATTAGATCTATTTTAAGAATCGTATGATTGCTAAAACAATTTGGGATATCTTAATATCAAAACCTTTATTTATCATATGATTCCTACCTATGAGTGGAAAAACCATATAAAATCCCTCCGAAATTTTATCTTGATTATCCGATAAAAATGATTTGATTTTAAAATAGAACACAGACACTTCTATTTTAACCCTTTCCTGTTTTCCGAAATTTTAGACCTGTCCAAAATCAAGGGTTTTGCAGAGGAAAATTAAAAGTGGATTTAATTGGAAAAATAACCAGTCAGTGGGGAAGAAAATATTTTAGAAAAGAAGAAATTGCTTGTCACAAGCAATTTCTTCTTTTTCTACAATATTTTCTCCATTATAATATCACGGGGCGTAAAAACCAGGGGTTGAACAGGAGATGGTTAAATCAAAGAAGTTATAGCTCTAGAGTGACATGGTTTATACCGTCGGCGTTCGACCAAAACCTCGTAACTTCAGCATATTCCAGGCTAAGGTTACGAGGTTTGGGTAGAGGACCGTAGATGCGCTGATTGCTCGGACTTTTATTATAAGATTCCAAACATTCAGCATACTAAAGACAGACATTCTGTTAAATATGAAATACATAAGAACTAAATAAGGTAGCATCTTTGTTTTCCACAATGTTCGTCTGTAATTACGTCCACTTAATGATCTAGTATTTAACATAAAATGGTCAAAATTCAAAGGTGTCCGTGGTATCATAAAGGCAACAGCCGGGCAAGCTTTTAAGGAATTCGAGTCAAATGAATCCTATACAGTACCTACATTAGAGCATCGAACTTGTCCGTGGTAACCTGGATATTAATATCGAATGAGCTTGATAGAATCGGTTCTTAATTTTTTTAAATAAAAAAAACCCTATGAAATGACCGCTAAAACAAAAAAAAGTAACTCGCAAACAGTAATAAGATAAATTTCATTTAAACCTTAATGAATAAAGCAACTATTCCTGAGCAGATACAGACAGTTAGTTTCATTGGAAGATGATTTAATTCTTAGATTCGTCTATCTAAAACAACCGTTCTAAATGGCCGAAAAATATTCATACCTCCATCGAAAATGAATTTAAGCACGCACCTTTTTTGTATACTTCCGAACAAAATAGTTCAATACAAAAATAGGATCATCGCTTGTACGTATTTTCTCTTTTTTGGATGTCATTAAACCATAAAAATGAAGAGAATATATATATTTTTTTTCATGGGGGTATGAAGAGAAAACCCTATTCACACTAAAGTATGAATCCGCTTTGCGTATTCATATAGTGTTATTAGTATTTTAGTTTCATGCCTCAATGAAAACAAAATGATATTCTCTCCATAACTTAACCAAAGTTGGAACCAATATCACAGATTTAGTGCGACTCAATATATTTTTGAGTAACCTGATATTGTAAGGCGACAGACTCTTGTTGTTTTTCTAATCGGTCATTGTGGTGTTTCGTCCATTAAAATGTTTCCGGTTTATCTTTTACAACGTTTCTGGTTTACTTTTACAGACCAATCCGTGGTTTCATTCGGGTCAACTCCACTCCGGAATTTCTTCCAGGTGGTTGAACCCTAAAGTAGTCCACTAAGAAAATTTGATATCCTCCTTTTGTCATGCTGTTTTAACGTTTAAACAACAGCAGGTTGCTTGATGTTAGCTTCTGCAGAGTAAGAGATCACTGCTGCATGTCTTGTGTATGATTCAAAGAGTTTATCTGGGAACGATTTCTTTTTAGAAACTGACATTTGAATGTGGTACCCTACAAGACTTTCACTTCCGAGCCTATAGAATTTCATGGGTTGATGTGTTGAACAAAGATTTACGAAAATTTTTATCCCTAATGGTACCATTTTCCTGCCCCGTAATACAAGACCAAAGACTGCTCTTTAAAACGGACTAAGATTTAAGGCCCATGAAACTTTTGGGAGGAGCTACAGATTGCGATTATGGGAACTTTTTGCTCTTTATTTATTGAGGCAAAAACGGACAGGAGTGTAACCAATATGAAGCAGGGGGGGGGGGGGGTGTTATACAAAAACGGCGATATCGGTCGTGTTTTTTTTAATGTTCTTTTCAATTTTTGAACACAAATAGAAGAAATAGTGTAGGATTGATAAAATTCTACTATGGTGCGTGAAGTTCTGATTTCAATTTTTGAAAAAAACATTTAAATTTCAGTTTTCACCCTATTTGCAATACTCTGATCCCCAAGAATGCATCAATTTTGGCAAATGTTGTCATAGAAGCTCGTCCGCACCACCTGTTACCCCTGGAGTACTCCAAATGACAATAATTAAGCACAAGACGGCTAGCCTTTGGCTAACATTGCATTTCATCAGCATTCACTCTGTTTGCCTAGCATCAAGCCTCATCAGTGGTGTTGCTTTCCACCAGACTAAATCTCTATCTGTTGTCACTTTTGCCTTTAGTTCTCAATCTGTGCATAATCATGTATGTCATCATTGCCAATATACTCTGTTTCATTTTTGTTTTCCCTATCCTCATGGTTTTGAAATTCCATGACAGCTCATCTTCTTAGACGCTTCTTTCTGTACCAATCAGTTTTTCTGTATTTCTTGGCCTTCATTTGGCCTACTGAAATCAGTTAAAGACGTTTTTTTGCTCAACCTCCAAGCTCTGTCCCTGTTATCTTCCATAGTTTCTTCTTGACCGCTCTGTCGAAAGCGTTGTTTGAATGCAAATTTTGGGCCGAAAGCCTTCCTGTGAAGGTCCGGCTGAAACTTACACTTTTGCGTAGCAGATGCTGAGCTGTTAAATGCTTCACACTTTAGTGTGGATGCCCTGGAACTCACACTGTAAATTGCACCTTCATTGAGTCTCATCTGCAAGATAACCTCTAAGAATGCTTACTAGTATATCATTCTCAGTCATGCAGAGATATGTTATGTTGGTAGGGCCAAGTACTTTTGAATTAGGCATCCAAGCCGAAGCTCCAGTCACATAGAAGGGAATTAGTGGCACAGCTACTATAATTATAATTATTTGCTAATTTCACCCAATGTTACAGTTAACGCTCATTCCACTCAATAAGATTTAAAATAACTCGTAGACCATGCCATTAATATTACTCGAATCATTCACTCAGGTCGTTAAAAAAAACATTTAATCAACATGTTCATTTACACAGTTCAGTTCAAAGAATATATTTAACTAGATAGTTGTCCCAGGACAACTGCTGTCGGGTCCGCAAACTTTTGTAAGTATCATGCTCAAGATAAGCACAATTTTAGTGTTTGAGCTTGAGCTTGACCTTGAACTTGAAGCTGTCCACAAAAATCTTTCAAATGGCACATCTACTCATGATGGAGAATAATTGTGCCAAGTTATTTTGAAATTAATCCATAACTGTAGGAGAAATGCTCCGGACAAGCACAAATTCTTTCAAATGACACATCAACTTATGATGGAGAACAATTGTGCCAAGTTATTTTGAAATCAATCCATAATTGTAGGAGAAATGTTACGGTAAGCACAATTTTAGTGTTTGACCTCGAGCTTTGACCTTGAACTTGAAGCTATTCAAAAAGCTCTTTCAAATGGCACATCTTCTCATGATGGAGATTTATTGTGATAAGTTATTTTGAAATCCATCCATTATTGTAGGAGAAATGCTCCAGACAAGAACAATTTTAGTGTTTGACCTTGAGCTGTGACCTTGAACTTGAAGCTATCCAAAAAATTCTTTCAAGTGGCACATCTACTCATGATAGAGAATAATTGTGCCATGTTACTTTGAAATCCATCCATAAATGTAGGAGTAATTGTCCGGGCAAATTCTGACGGACGGGCGGACGGACGGATGGACTAACGCACTAGCGCACATACACCGACTTGTCATAGTAACAACTATGTCTTGCTCACCGCAAGCGGGCTCGACATAAATGTATTTTAAAAAATACTTATTCAAAAAGGGGGAGTACAGAAAAGAAAATAGGGCGAACGGACCCGCTTTCGGGGCGAACGGACCCGGGGCGAATAGACTCCGGGCGTAAGTATATATAGGGCGAACGGACCCGATACCTTTGATTGGCAGAGTTCCCAATAGCAGGTATACAGCTGATATCGCAAGTGTGATTGAAAGTGACTCCGTTAAGTGTATCGCAAGTGTCATTTGAGGTCAGTTCCACTTCAGTTGATTCGTTAGGATAAATTGCGACTCAATAGCGTCATGCATTTTTCCTGTAAACATAAGCCATTTGTCTGCAATTCATTTTCATAGATTGAAAGAAAAGCAATGTCATCTGCACAAGTAGGGTTACAACAGTATGCATCACCAATAGGTAATCCAATGTTGTGTCGCTCTTTATCAAGATGACAGCGGTTGATACAGGTTTTGTAACAAGACAGGAAAAATTTCACACATTGACAAACTTCTTGACGGCTGCCTCGTTTAATACTATAGCTCTCGCTTAAAATGCCGTTCCATTTGACCTTATAAAAGAGGTCGCTATACATATCTTTAATTATAACGTGACTGGATTCCTATTTTACACGACTTATCTATCATTATGATATGACTAATAATGTCCATTGCCTTCTCACTTTTCAAAGTGACGAGGTCGAAGCAAGGGTCATTATTTTTCAACTTTATCTCTGTTCTGGCTTCTGATAGCAAGAATGTAGTCATGCTAAGGTTTTGTGGATCCAAAGTAGGGTGGAGATTGAGACATTTTTCCTTAAGGTGTAGCAATAATACCATCTCAAACAGTTTTCCAATGATTGATTTCACAGTAATTCCTCTTTTGGTATCTATACAGGTTGGATTTTTTTTATCTCTTCAGAACTTGGTTGATGACAAAAGACTTGAGAGATGCAGGTATCTTCTCAACCACAATTTGATTCCAAATTTATTTTTCACGCAAAGTCTGTATCCGTAAGACGCAACAACTATTTTCCGGATATATGGAGAGCCCACTTCCGGTTTTATTTACACAAAAAATAGAAAGAAGGCTGATCCGACATCCAGCTTTACAGTGCTAAAATATCGAAAACGTCATTCTTTGGAAATCCGTGTTCAAAATTGAACCCCCAGGGCGACTAAAACCTCAATACTACATTATTTAATAAGAAGTAAATATCGTGTCTTAGTCTTCCGCTCACAATATGGTTTTCAATAGCCGTATTTCAGAGCGACCACATTTTAGCCTTATCATTTTTGATGTCTTGAAAAAAAATTCTCGTCATGTATAATCAAAGTATTTTTATAGTATCCTTGGTAAGACGCAGGTTTCTACGTCTGAATATATATTAGTTGAATCGCCATATCGACGATAAAAAGCTGCAGTTACGGTGTTTTGGTTTTCCACTTATAATTTCTGAGAGCCCTATTTCAAAACGATCAGTCATTTTAGATTCAGAATTGTATATTTTGAAAATAGATCATTGAAACAAACACTTGTAGTGAATGAATACTTATCGTCGGCGGGCGATCAGATGTCGTAAGTAGAAATGTATTTAACCGACGTTATGCTTTTGGGGAATTTTCTGCGGAAAGGTCACTAACATTGTCTCAGTCGCAAGAATCACCCTAACTTCTGTTCTTCGTGTACGTAAGCTATAGTTGTGATATTTTGAGAAAAGATAAAATCATAGATTAAAATGGACAAGACATTAAATCGTCTATAGGGGACTAAATTGACGTAACTGCATATTATTTCAAACTGTAGTTACTATTTTGTCGCCTATTGATGAGATTGTGGTTCTAGTATATACTGATCTGGCACGTATTTTATTATATTGACCCAATAATCAAGCAATAAGGCTAGATTTTGATTGAAAGCCTACCTTGCAATGGCTTTAGGAACACAGTGTTGGCGACTCTATTATATCATCCGACGGTGTATTTTCAATCTATTCTTCCTCTGGCACTTGTTTCGGCTCAATGGCTGGTATCAAAACGTCTTTCTTAGTGTGATTTTTTGCAAGATTTTCTTTCACACTATTTTCTTCTTCTATGTTATATAAGGGCGATTTTGTACTGGAAATAGTAGTTCTTGTTTGTCTCCTTGCTACTGGCAAAGCCACTGGTAGATTCATTATTGGAATAAAGTCCACACGCGTTTGGTCATCGCATCTTTTCTCGTTCACAAAATGCCGGCCACAAACTACAGAGTCATGTGTTGGTGTTTATTTTTCCATGAAGAACTCTTCCAACAGTTATTATCAACAAATCACTCCTAGATAATAGTTTCTTCAGGATTCGATTGTAAGATATGTGAGATTTACACCTTGTCTCATTGCAATCTTCTGGACAACAATTGTCATTTCCTCCCATCCTGTAAGGATAATAAGATCCGGGGGAAATCTATTCAACGTTTATAAGTATGTGTATGTTCACTTTATTTGGTTGTGGCGCTAAATGTTTCAGAAAAAGTAAAAAGACAACAAAAGCTCTACCTGATATAATTGCCGTCGGACAAAAGCCCTCCCCCCCAAAAAGTTGTCCCTCCCCCGGTCTGTTGAAGTCTTTTTTCCGCCCTCGTCTGAGAAGTAATGTAATATCGATTCCGGTTTTCGTCTTCCATTGAGATCCAGTCAGTTTACTCGATTAGCAAAGATTTTAAAGAAATGAAGCCTCGTCAACTGTACCAAAGTCTTCTTGCTTCGTCGAGTTATAGTCACCCGTCTTTATGCATTCAGTCTTTTGACAAGCATTTGTATCCGAAACTAGTCCTGAAAAAAGTGTCCAGATACTGCACGAGAGCATATGGACTTTCCAGACCACATTCGCCCAGCCATATTACCCTTTTCGTGTAATTCGGATTTGCTTTCAGTAGTGTGGCATTTGTGTATGACCCATTCTTTACCGCATTTAGGCTGCGTATCAAAAGGTATATACTCCCCTTTTTTATCCCCCGCCGTTTCGGCGAAGGGGGTATAGTAATGGTCTCCGACCGTCATTCCGTCATTCCGTCATTTCCGTCATTCCGTCATTCCGTCACTAAGCTTGTCCGGAGAATATCTCCTAAAATATAAATGCTTTCAACTTGAAACTTCATAGGTGGATAGATATCATTGAGGAGAAGTGCGGTGCACAAGTACCACAACTCTTGCTTGTATAATTTTGGAGTTATTGCCCTTTGTAATTTTCAAGACTTATATTTTGTCCGAGGCATATCTCTGAAAGTATAATACATGTAGCTATCAACTTGAAACTTCATAGGTGTGTAGATCTCATTCAGGAGAAGTGCAGTGTATAAGAATTACAACTCTTGCTTGCATAATTTTGGAGTTATTGCTCTTTGTTATTTAAAAGACTTTATCCGGGGCATATCTCCTAAAGTATAAATGCTATCAACATGAAACTTCATAGGTGGATGAATCTCATTAGGGAGAAGTGCAGTGCGCAAGAAACACAACTTTTGCTTGCATAATTTTGGAGTTCTTGCTTTTTGTTGTTTTAAAGACCAAGATTTTGTACGAAGCATATCTCTGAAAGTGTATTTGCTGTTAACTTGAAACTTCATAGGTGGGTAGATCTCGTTGAGGAGAAGTGCAGTGCACGTTACACTCAACTCTTGCTTCCATATTTTTGGAGTTATTACCCTTTGTTGTTTTTAAGACTTAGATTTTATCCAGAGCATATCTCTGAAAGTATAATAGCTACAGTATTTTCGAACTCATTGACAAGAAATGAAGAGCACAAGAAGCCTAAATCTAACTGGCTTCAGTTTACTATCAAGCTTTTACGGCTAGGGATGGCCATGTCCGACATGGCTCTTGTTGGAAATAGCTGTGGCGACACAATATTAAGCAATGCGAGAGAATATGTTTATATACCCGCCTTCATTCCCCAGGAGAAAGTGATATTTGGGGCAGTGCCTTTAGAAGCATCACATACAACACAGTCACCTGGATTTTTTTCTGTTGTCAATTTTAGAATTATTGCCATCGCCAAAATATACATTTGCCTCTTTAACTTTTGCCAAAGAGCATCAACACTGTTTATGAGAAGTTTTATTGCGTCACTAGCTGATAAAAATGTTGACCCTAGTTTATTTTTTGACAGGCCATTTTTGCCGTTTCGTCATATTACCAAATTCTGTCAACAATGTATCAGATTTATAGGAAATTCAAGTATTCGTGATTCTTCGTTTGTAGCATTAATATTTTCCGCACATATTTCATTGGAATTTACATATAAAGGGATAGAAACATTTTCTTCATATGATTTCATTTAAGGAACAAAATGATTTTGGTTGACTTTAAGCAATTTTGTGAGTTTAAAGTTCATGTACACAAAATCTAAAGCTCAGAATTGGATTTTTAATTGGTCGTAGACCAATTTATATAACCATAAACTCGAGGTTGGGTCGCTGCAATTTACCAAAACTGCCTTTATCCCAACTGGACGAATATTCTGACGGGAAAACAGAAAAAAATCATTTCATTTTACAAGTTAAGAATTATCAAAACGAGTAAAGGAAAACTGCACGGTCACACGCTTTAAAGATGAATGAACGCGTCTAACCAACCCTTTCTTTCAATCATATCGAGGTGTAAACAAAGGTGATACTGCCACTCATTTATTTTCCAGCCATAAGTTAGTCAAAGTACTGAATGTTCTTTTTGAGAGCAAATTTGATTATTATGCTTTCAAGTTGTCTAAAGAATACGCCCAAAGAATAGTATCAATTGTTTTTTCCTTTGTTTATAATCAGCGCTGTTTAGGGACTTGTTAATTTCTGCCCAATAAAAGAAAGGGTTTTGAAATTTCATAAACCTGCTGTCTGCATTTGCTCTTAAACTTAAGTTATCATATTTCCATAACTTTTCTGTTTTGGCTTTATAAAAAAAGCTTGCAGGGATGATCTAACCATGACTATTTAACATTCGAGAATTTTTAAAAATTTAGTTTTCACAATAAGTTGATTTTTTGTCGGAACCCATGTTGCAGCAAGGTCTTACGTTCGTGTAAAACAATATTAGTTCTAATTAACATTCACGGAAATATCATCACTAGGATAGAACCTACGTGTTGTGAATGTAATAGAAATTAAAGTTGTTTTACCCTAATTCTAAAGTCGGAATGCAACGATATGTCCAATTTCTCAGTGACGACCAATTACAGTGCGTACGGCACTTTGATTTAAGTTGGAATGCGGAGCAATTCCAACTTAGATTTAACAAAACAGCAAAATGAACACATGACGATTTCATTTCGGGGTTTTTTTTTTTTTTTTTTTTTTTTTTTTTTTGATAACACATATCACGTGATCTCCTAGATATCAATACACCTCGGGTTACTTCTCATCTCAACTTGCCATGGACAATCAGTTAATTGTTGCCGAAGACAATAATATAGCACATGTAAAGAATGATATAAAAATTCGTTTAGAGACTTCTAAACATGCTTTAGTTTGCTTTAAATTATTGAAAAACAAGGTAATAATCAGCGCAGTAATTTGTTGTTTTTTTTTTTTTTTTTTTTGTTGTTTTTTTTTTTTTGTGTGTGTGTGTGTGTGTGATTCGCCGTTCCAAGTTTGATCTCAAGTGACATGTTGTAGTCATGTGATAGGCAATGTTTACAAATATGGCTCAGGTCGAAAATGCATTTTTACAATAATCACGCCGCTCAGTGCTTTAAAACATTTTAGAGCGATTACGGGGATCGTAGGCATCAAGCAAACGCGATTATTGTGGGATTTACAGCTCTTAGTCAATCAAAATCAAATAGATGCAAAACGAAAGTAGAAGATTTTGAGAATTAGAATGTAAACATATCACATTCCGGTTTCTACTTATTTACTATACGGACGGACAGAGGGGCAATCACAAAAGGCGTCCGATAACGGATTCTTTTGAATAAACACTGGGAACTTGATACTAGTTTAAATTTTATTCAGTTCTCAAAAACCAGACTGTATTATTTAAATCAACCCAAACAATAACGAAACATTAGAACAGGACGGGAAAGAGAAGATAGGAAGATTTTAGGAAAGGAAGCTCAGAGAAGTCAGCCCGAAGGTAGGCACTACCTATATGGCTCTTTTCAACTGAGAAAGCACACAGGGTAGAACCCGCCTTATATAGTCATACCTGGCTTTGGTGCACGTGCAGTGTGTAAAATGACATATAAATATAGTCCGACGACAATAATCCGATAATGCAAGTCGGAGTGTTGGAATAACTAAGTTTCTCAATTATATAGCGATTAAAGGAAAGTACGAAAGGTGGAGAAACAGAGTTGCACATGTGCAAAATGTATAGACACAGAAATGCAGTAATAAATCGGAAATATGTCGGAGTTATTACAGGGAGAATCACGTGCGCAATGCCGAGTTAAACTGGTACCACAGTAATAGGAAAAAGGTGACGGGTCATCAGAAAATAAAAAATAAAATGAACAGAGTAAATGTGACGCCACTACAGATTTTCTGCACCGAGTTAAGTCGTTTCCGTTACAACTAAATAATTACGCTTCATTATGTTGTCATTTACAAGTTTAAATCAATAATAACACATCAAAACTTTAACAAGTGTCACCTACCTTCAGCTTGGTCCTTTTTACTTAAGATTTTTTACGGTTCTAAAGCCGAATAACGAATAAGGAAATGGCGCGACTACAGGGCGCCGAAGATAATTTGATACTATCTTCATCATATTATAGGAATATTTAGGAAAAGAGCAAAACTACCATGTGCAAACTATAACGTTACAATAACGTTAACGTATTTTTTTCCTTTTGAATTTTACTCACAACGCTTTAAATAAGTATAAACCGGTATTTCAAATCGATCACCCTGAAACAAGTTTCCGCGCATTTCCGCAAATTTCCACGTATACTCATAAACTTGAAGTGAAAATCTACGTGAGTTTAGTATGATCGTTACAGAATTGGCCGAGTTGAGGGTCAAATAATCATCGAGGTCATTGATTTCGTACTGTAGAAGATGTTATTCTCTGTTTTCATGACTCTAAAAGGAGTTCACGTATTATAGCTGACCAAAAGGAGAATGTTATGCTTGAAAATTCTAATTTTGCAGTGCATGACACGAGCTTATAAACCAATCCAACACGATAAAATTTTAGACCAGTCCAAATTCAAAGAAGTAGCAGACGACAATTATAAGTTGATGAAATCTTTACGATCCTGGTCTTTTTGGACAGAAAACATCGCGGGTAATGAAGAAATTGCTTGTAAGAAGCGATTTCTTCATTTTCCCCAATGTTTTCCAAAGCTTTCATAATGAGGGTCATTTATAGAGTCACTATCTGGGAATGGGTTAAGACAATGCTAGTTTTTGATTTCTGTATGTGAATCTATGTTTATGTGCGTTATTCACGCACATATGTACACGAATGGGAATGCTGGTTTAAGTTTAAAGGAGGGAGGCTTACTCGGAAAGTAATAAATGAATTTGAACTGAATTCCACAGTTATGACCCTTTCAGCGCATTCCAACTTCTCAGTACTTTCAGTCCTTTGATTACTTAACGTTTCGATCAACATTTTTTCTGGAAAGAGTATCCGAGGTAAATTCTATTTGCGGCGGATAGTATGACACAATGGGCGTTGTCAAGGAACCACTTAAAGCATATGTACATTGTATATTACTTAATTCAGAATAATTTCCTTTATCAACCGCGTCCTGAAGAATATTGTCATAGTCACTGGTAATAACTCTAAGATCGTTAATGAAGTCGTTATGCTTCTGTCGTGTGTCGTAGAATTTTCTATTCTGAATTAGTTCTAGTTTTGAGAAGAAACGCTGAGTTGTGTGGTAATTTTGTGTACCTGATATGGATCCTTACACTGACATATGGATACAAGTTCCATCCCCGCCTTTTTATATTGGATTATACAACGTTAACATTGCTGGATGGTACTTTTTGGAATCAACTGCGAAGTAATCACACTCTTTAGTTCTTGTTTTGAGAAGTTAGTATTGTATAGATTTATGAGTTTTTCTACAGAATAAGTTCATAGTTAACTAGCGTTGTATCGTTACTAAGGCATTTCTTCGTACTTAACACTGAAAGCCATTCAGGCATGAGAATGGGTCGTTTAAGCAAATAGAATGACGTTGCAAGTGACTTGCTTTTTTTTCAGGAACACTAATTTACTGGTATATGGTGTGATCAAGTATATTTGACAGGATTCCAACAATGTTGTCAGTTTTACAGGCAGGATAAAACTCCATTACCCAAATTATCCAAAAAAGACTTTCTAAAGTAAAGAATTTTAAATAACGTCAAAATAGTGTCGTCTGCACTCCTTCCAATTAGGGCCAATATTAATAAGACATGATATAGGCGTAAGGATATTGGATTAACCAATACCACAAAATTCCGCTTTACAACGCACCCGAAGGAAAAAAATATTGAAAAACACTGTGGAAAGGGAAATAATGGCTTGTCACAAGCAATTTCTTCATTATCCACAATTTCATCTACACCAAGAGACTTTTTGAAACAGAGATTTTTGTAAAAATTCCCGGGGTAAAATTTTTCACCTTCATCTTCATTTAGTTTGGACCAGTCTAAAATGTGTCCCCTAAGGGGCTAAGGGATATTTTTCACGATTATCACCATTGGTATAAACTTGAGATCCATAGGAGAAACTGAAACTGCACAATACTGTTTAGACCATTATTATGCGAAACAAGAAATGAAGAGAATTGCAGTTGCAAGATAAGCAATGAAGCGGTATTCAATGACAGCAATATCTATTTATCTATTTTTTATTTATTTATTTATTTATTTTTTGTTGTTGTTTTTGTTTTCAAAAGAAATTTTAGTAAATGAGTCAAGTACCACATGTATAATAAAGAAGTTATACTTTAGACATTCAGCTTCAAAACAAGATTGTTTTGGTAATATTTGGTATTAATTTGGTAAATCGGGAATATTTGGTATTTCCATGCACCGCCCCCTATATGCCGAATTACGGACGTTTCGTACCATAACCATTTCGTATCATAGTGTTGGTCATTTCGTATCATGGTGTTGGTTATTTCGTACCATGCTGTGACCATTTCGTACCATGTTGTAGTTATTTCGTACCATATGTCGACTATTTTGTACCATGTTTAGAAAAACATCTTATATTCATTGATTGGTAAAATAAACGTCTTCATACTAATGAAATAAGAAAAAAAATTATTATGTATTTGCTTTATTTAATGTACCAATCATTTAACAAGTAAAAATCCTTTAAGACAGTCCATTCAGGAAAACGGATAGTTGATGAAATAGTTATACTGTTTTTGTTATGTTGTTTTCGAATCGGGAATCGATTTCATTAGAAGAAAATTAGTAAAGACTCAGAACCGTATTTCCGTCAAGATTGTGTCATCATTTACTGAATAATGTGACAAAGTAACAATTAACCTATTGTCATACAAAACATTTTAGACGGGTTCAAATTTAAAGAAGTTAAATGCCACTTTATGAGGGTGGATTTTTTTTATGATATTTGTCTTTTTGAGAAGAAAACATTGTGAAATATTGTCACCACCAATTTCTTCATTTTCCACAATGTTTTCCCAAGAATTTTTCTTGAGACGTTGTGAAAAAGCGGAACAGTCCAAATTAAAGGTCAACACCAATCTAATAAAAATTAAGCAATAAATAATCGTTCACCTATCCACAATTAAATCTTACTGATCTTACCTAACACGTCGCAAACAATGACAATCTTATTCACCAAATTTTATGAACTTGATTGAGTCATATATTTGTGGTACGCAATGGTACGAAATGACAAATTCTTTGGTACGAAATGACCAACGCATGGTACGAAATAACCATCGTATGGTACGAAATAACCATAGAAATCATGGTTGAATATAGTTATGGTACGAAATGAATGTATACCGAATTAGGGTCAAAAAGGCCCAGTGACAAAAAGGCCCAGTGTACAAAAAGGCCCAGTGTCAAAAAGGCCCGGTCCAAAAAGGCCCATTTTCAAAACTGACCAGAAAGGCCCAGTCCAAAAAGGCCCACATATACATGTAAGAGAATGATTTTACATGTATTTAACTCAACTGTTAGAAGAAATACATGAGCATGATATTTTATGGACTTGCTCAAATGATCCATCATTAGACAACAATGGTATATACTGTACAACATAGAAAAGAATTAGCAATTTTTAACAACCCCTTGGTTTCCAGAAACATTGCTACAATAACAGAAAACCATTTGGAAAAGAAGAAACTGCATTTTAGAAGTAACCATACTTTATTGATATACTTATTATAATTGGTTCTTTATGCCAACACCTTTTGAATACAGGTTATACAGGTAATAGACATAAAAGTGTCATACTCTAATTGATACTGAAAAGTGTTTTAATTTAAAGTGATCAATTTTAAGTCAGTTTAGAATTAAACAAAACAAATAAACATTTTCCTTGTCAAAATAATGTCAAACGTTTAAGATAGGTTAGTGAGCCTTTTTGGTCAAAGTTAATAGTGGGCCTTTCTGGTCTGGGCCTTTTTGGACCGGGCCTTTTTGGTCAGTTTTAAAAGTGGGCCTTTTTGGACTGGGCCTTTTTGGTCCGGGCCTTTCTGACACTGGGCCTTTTTGACCCGACACCACTATATGCCTGATTGAAGCAGTTCAGTTTTTGCTTACGCTACATCTATCGATTTCATTACATTTCCATTGCGTATTATACATGACGTCGCTGAAGACCGAGAACCATCATTTTCAATATGGCTGGTGTGGTAAATATTGCGAAACCGAAAATTGAAAATTGCATGATATTTTTTGTAAATTAAGTAATTTACAATAAGTTTTAGCTGAAATGTCATTTTCTTTTAAATAAAGCTATATATACAGCAAATCTTTATGGATTATCCTTTACCTCGCCCTTACCTTAGCCGACTCATTCTTCGTCCAAATTATTTTTGTAGGCTACTTGACCCTATTACCGGTGGTGTTTATGTTTGTATGCTCCTTGACCCTATTACCGGTGGTGTTTATGTTTGTAGGCTCCTTGGCCCTATTACCTGTGGTTTTAATGTAAACCATCCAGCCACTATAATTGCTTGATATTTTCTAGGATTAATTGGTATCATTTCAAAAGTTGATGATTCATCAAAGTACTAGAGTTCTTCAATTTGTAATTTATTGTAAAAGAATTTTGTAGTCTGAATTGAGGAGGTAACAGGAATGGGCTGGAACTATTTTTATACCAATTACCGATGTACTTTGAAAAATCTTCTCATTGCAGTAAACACTGACAATTTCAAATACTTTATCAATTTTACATTAACTTCTATGTGTATAGACACAAGAAGCACTTATTTCATATTACTTACACCTTGTTATTTTATCAAGTGAAAGAAATAAAAATGGCCCCTAAGACAAGGTCTTATTTTGTTGACACTCTAGTTCAAATGACTACTTAATTTGGCTCTTGCACTCGTCAATCTAAACTTTTTCCTAAACAGAGAGAAACCTATTACATTTAAAAACACTATCTAAAATATTATTTCACTCAAAGCTTGTCTTTCAACTGTACTTTTTTAGTTGAATTTATCTATACACCATATCGAAATTATAACGCATGCATTAGGTTGACTAAAATTCTTACTCTATTCTAACCAATCACAAATTCCAAAATAGGGCCCATGCTTTGCCAAATCTTATCTGGGAGTAGCAAATGAGTATTCTTCTACCTCAACAAAATGTTAGAATTTCATTTCAGTGGAATTTATTTTGCCCTCAGAATTTCACATTTGTCTACAGTTACGCACTCATAAACTGTTTGAGATTAGTTACGATCTTCTATTTAAGATATGAAATACTGTGGGAAAATTTATACAAAATGACAGTGAAGCCTGTAGCAATCTTCAGAAGGTTATAGAAATGAAGATAAAAATAGTATACATGTACTTCACAAATGTCGTAATTCACAAGCATTTTGGATATTTCAGAGTAGACAGGTAATTGGTATACCAGTAATAGGGTAACTGAGCATACATTTGGAGGGATGATTGGTTTATTCACTTGACTTATTGAATGGGGTTTAACTAATTAAACCTTCAATGATGTGGCTGCAGCTGGAGTGTGTAATGATGGATTTCTTGTATATCTCTAAGCAATAATGAGTATTTTCACAGCATTAATACCAAAATCCTAACAAAATCACCTTCTTTAACCAGACTAGCAACTGTAAGTTGTGCCCGCAGAGAGATGGTCACCAGTACAAGGTAGATATAGACAGTCCTTTCAAGCCTCAAGCAACTCATCCAACCTAGGTTTATGATTATCCGATTCCCGGGGAGACCTATCCTTTCCGACATTTGTCTCTCAATAATGGGTGGATAATCATAAACTTAAGTGGGAAAGCAGCTGGAGGCTAGGAAAGGATGTAGTGGTAGTACTGGGGTGAGAAATACCAGGAATCCATTGTTAGGTGCTCAACCGCCGTGATATGCCTGAAATACTGTTAAAAGTGGCATTTAAACCCATTCAACCATTCATGATTATCCAAACGTTCTCTGTGGAGGAATGTCGGATATGATATTCACTATAATTATTTACAGTTATTTGTTTGTTTCATGATTTAAGGCCTTGTTTATATTGCATTTGATTTTTTTATATCTAGAGGGAAGTATATTAGGGTAAATGAAATAAACATAATGATTATAGCAGAAGAGTAAATATGAAAGAAAAAAGTAGGAACATGGAATAATTGTTATGTCATGTATGTGAGATTCAGAAAATGATTTACTGTAGGAGAAATTGAGAAATTTCCTTTACAAATATTGTAAAGTATAGAGTTTGCCCTCAGCAAAACATATTAATTAAATGTGCAACAGGCAAATTTAGATATTCTCCACCCTTTCTAGCTATTGAAGGCGGATGAAGAATCAAAGATAGCATTTACGGCATACAGAAAGGAAGTTGAAATAATCTAAAAAATTATAAAATTAATAGTGTTGTCTTCGACTCCTTTCAATTTGAACTAGTGTGATTTTTTGTCCTTTTGTAATGGGTTAAGTATGACAAGGGTTAAGACTCATTTTCTTTCCAGGGTAATACTGTGGTAGAAGCTCTTGAATATTCCCTTGTCCAGCTGCAAGAGGAGTGTGGTGATAAACTGTATGCTGACTGTGTATCAACTCTGCTGAAAATTTTTGGGTAATCATATAATTAACCCATTACCTGATGACAAGTTCAAAGAAGTTTCAGATGACATTGTACTAGATGAGACTTTGAAAATCTTTATCCTTTGAGATAGAAAACATTTTAGGAAATGAAGAATTTCTTCGAATTTTTTTTTCTTGCAGGTCATTAAAATTGGGATTTTGTGGAATTCGGTAAAATTAACTGAACGACTGTATCTCACAACCCTTTATTTTGAGGCCCTATATGAATATTATTGAAAAAGATATTTTTGGAAAGAGAAATATTTATAACAACACATAATTTCTCCTTTTCTTGCAATGTTTACTACCAATGTAACCTTTCACAAAAATTTACATTTCAATATAGAAATCACTCTCTTTATCTGGAGCTGGAACTACTTGGCTATGGAATTCGTTCTTTGTGTAAGGGCCAGTCACAATAACTCGGCTATTTAGACTCAAAAAATAGTTCTCTCATTTTCAAATCCTTTCATTTTATATCTGTTTGGTTTAGTGTGTGGAATCGTTTCCATTTAATTTATAGTCTTTGAATGAATGATTACAAAAATAGAATTACATGTTTTACTTTTGATTATGTCTTTTCAATGCTTTTCAAGTGTAGTAATTTTGTTAGCAACCATTTTACAAATACATTCTATGGTCAAAGGGAGATAAAGGGAGATGAATAAAAAATTCCCTCTTCAAGTCTAATTTGAGTCATTCTTTCTAAACAATGACCTACTTAATCATTTTCTTTTCAATTCTGTTTTTTTTATAAATATTGAAAATAGTTTGGAAAAGGAAGGAACTATATTTTATTATATGCTTAAACTTAGATGTTTATGTCACCTACCCTGATGGCTGGATAATAGTAAACCTAAGTGGGATGAACAGCTGGAGGCTCAAAATTGATGTTGTAATAGTTCTAGTGTGAGAAATACCAGGAACCCACGCTTAGGTGCTCAAGCTGCCACAATTTGACTGAAATACTGTTAAAAGTGGCATTAAACCCCTAGCAATTAATCAATTTATACCTCAGTCAAAAAAATCTACAAACAATTTAATGAAATAAATGTCAAATGTTGGTTAATCAGAATTAAAATTACTTATTCAAATGGTTTTTGATAGACATATTATCTGATTAATAGGTAAATTTCAACCTGATACTTTAAGTTCGGCTAAAAAAATAAAAGAAAAACAGCAATAAAACTCGACATAACAGGAATAGCTGATATTTCTGATACAAGATAAAGATTCAATTTTATATGAAATAAAGAAAGTATGAAGTTAAGACTTGAATATTACCATGACATATCTGGAATTTCAAGATTTCAATTTTGAGATAATTAGTGTCAACTGTAATTGTGCATTATAAAAGATTAACATGAAACAGTTATATTCACCTAAAACTGAGAATGTAACATAGTGATATTTTAGATTCATTTCTCTATGAGTAATGAAATCATAAACCCATCTGGAACATGGTGACATTCAGGACCTTAAGTCCTTTGATTTGATAAGGGATTGGGTATTCCCTTCGTTACCAGTTGATAAAAAATAAGACTGGTCTGAATTTAAAGAAGATACAAACAATAGTTTTTATCGTTTAAATTTTGGAAAATCTTTTTAATTTTTTGTAAATAATATTGTGGATGTTACAAGTACTTTATTTTTGTGGATCTTTTATGAGGTCTCATTGCATAGTAGTATAGAGATGTTAACCCTTGTCATGCTGAATAAAATCCTTTTCAGAATTGTATAAAATCAAAGAGCTGAAAGCACTGGTAGTACTTGTTGTTCAGTTGTCAATACTTCTTTTGAAAATCAATTTCATAAACAAATATGGTTTCAAAAGGACACACAGGAGGTGTAGACTAAGATCAGACTGCACTTGTGTGCAGTCTGATCTTTGTCTATACCTTCTGCTAAAAGTGGAATGTTCCAGGTTCAGCATGACAAGGGTTAAGAATGACTCTCTCAGACAGATTAAATTTGCATGTATATTCGGATTAAAAAATTATTCTGTAGCCGAGTAATTATCTATTATAGAAATGTTGCCAAATTTATTATAGAAATGTTGCCAAAAATCCTGGAGAAGTGAAATTCAAAGAAATAAAAATAGACAACAAGACATTTGGAGAGAAAGTTTGGCAGTTTAAAGCTGCTCAACAATTACTTATTGCAACTGGATGGAGTGAAGTAAGTATTGACACCCTATAAGAGGAGTATTTTGTTGGACTGCCTAATTAAATGGGTTTATGAAGGTTGTGTAGATTTCAAATTAATCCTATATATACACATTTTTAACCCATTCCCACACAATGATGCTTTTTGATGCCCCTCAAGAAAACTAATTGGAAAAACATTGTGTCAATGAAGACAACAAGTAACAAGCTATTTCTTCATTTTCCACAATGTATATTACCCAGAAAATTGAAAAAATCTAAAGTTTCAAAATTTAAAATTCTGGTCCTCAAGTTTTTCAAATTGGACCAGTCTAAAATTTTGCCACGTTAAGATTTTAATGGGTTAACCAATGGGCCCCTACCGATATACGGAGTTCTCCCAAAAATTGCCCTTTAATTAACTCCCTTGATTCTACTGGGTAGTTCCGGTTTAAATTTCAACAAAGAGTATATAAGGGCTGAGACTAAAAGCGTCTGTTTTGGAGAGAATTAATTATTTTTTTCGGTATTTCACACTTAAGAATATTGAGTACTTTTGTAATACTTATAGATTATGAAAATGTTTTGGTATTTTTTATTTACGTCGACACGTTATAATCGTCTTCCCATCCGAGTTTCATCCAGTTTCATATTCTACTTCTCATTTTCGAAACAAAATTAGCAAAAGTGTTCTTTATGGTGATTTGTTGCTTTTATTTCCTTGGCTTGAGAATATCTATTGAAACATGCAAACAGACAAAACAACAACGAGGGGAACAAAAGTATTGCGATAAAAGGAGTATTTTTACAAGGAATTTCTCCAAATCTGAGCGATCCGTTATTGTTGATACAAATGGATTTTAATATTTCGTCTGTATCCTATTTCGTTCTGAGATTTTTGTTTATCTACAAAGGTTTAAATGGTAAGTTAATCTTAAGAATTATCGATGTCCGTCAATAAACTCCTGTTTTAATCCAAGTAACTTACATGTTTTGAATCGGTATCTTTGATTACGCAATAGTCCACGGGTGGTATCCGGATATATCTCATAACGATCGGTTATTTGCTTTGATTTTCACACGACTGCCCAGATGTCCTTCTTTGACTAGTTAACAGGGGAGTCGGTTGACTTATATTATTTGGAATTTATCTAGTTCTAAAGATTGATTAATGCTTTAACTTTCTGTGCATATATTGTATGCAAAATGATGTGGTTGGGTCCTTAAGTAAAAGTACACTATCAAAGTTAAATGCTCCTATTTTGCGTAGAATCAGATATTTTTTCAGAATTTGATACAGAGGAATGTTGAGTACTCTTCAAATACTCTTAGTATATGGAATTGTTCTGGTAGTTTATATTTACGTTGGAACGTTTTAATCGTTTTTCTCTCCCAAACCTAGGAACCAATTTCATTCTCGTCCAGTTTTCACATTTTACTTCTCATTTTCGAAAAAAAAGCAAAGGCGTCCTGTGTAGGAAATCATTGCGTTTACTTCTTTAACTTGAAAAGACTTATTAAAACAAGGAAACCACACAACAACAACCAAGAATAACAATATTGCGATAAAGAGTACTTTTTACGCCGATTTTCTCCACATCTGAAAGATCCATTATTTTTGGTACACATGGCTATTAAAATTTCGTTCGTATCCTCTTTCGTTCTGAGATTTTTTTCTGTAGGGGGTTAAATGGTAGATCAAATTTAAAAGTAAACGATGTCCTCTTATAAACTGCTGTTTTAATCCAAGTAACTTACACGCTTCTGATCGGTATCTCTGATTGCGTAATAGACCACAGTTGGTATTTTGGATATACATTGGATATATCTCATAATGATCGGTTATTTGCTTTTGATTTTCACCCGACATCCCCTTATTACAAGTAACAAAGGAAGTCGTTTGCTATTCCCTCTAATTCTAAGGAAATTACGAGTTTGTACATTTTAAATAGGATTATAAATGCAAGAGGTAAAGGAAATCTATTTTAAAACGTTTCTCATTTAGAATAAAAATGGAAAAAAATGTTTAAGTAAGAAAAACCTGAAAAAAAAATGTTTAAGATCACTTTTTTACAACAAAAAGATTTGAATATTGAGTATATATACATTGTATCATATATGTCATTGCATGGTATATCTCAATATAGTAATAAGAATTTAGTATCAACTAAATGGATTAAAACGTTCAAAAAGATTGATCTTTGTAACACTTCTTAGGGTCATCTCTTTTATATTTTCACTTTTTTATTTTTCATCTTTTCTCAAATACTTAAATACATGAAATGATATATAAAACAATAAATTTAAAAAAAAATTCAGCATGGTAGAAATACTGTTGAAAAGGAAAAAAATGCAACAAGCATATTCTTTTTCTATGATGCATTCTCAATTTGAAAGCCAAAGGGACGTATAAACCAGGGTTAACCAGAATAAATTTTATATGAAAAATATAAATTTGTGCGCACATCTAATATCAGATGCTAAAGCTCGTGCAGGTTGATTGAATTAAATTGGTTTACCCATTCCCACACAATGACGCTTTTAGGCGCCCCTTAAGAAAAACAATTTGGAAAACATTGTCCAAAATGACAAAATTGTTTGTAACAAGCAATTTTTTCATTTAGGGGAATGTTTTCTGCCAAGAAAGATGAAAATATCTACAAATTCATAAACTTAATGTTGTCATGTGCAAACTCCTTTAAATTTGGCACAGTCTAATATTTTGCCCCCCCCCCCCCCCTGGTTATCGGTTAAACACCACTTTCAACATAAAATCAGTTACTAAGCATAACTGACATTTCATCTGAGCCCCCAGCTGCTCATGCTACTTAGACCTTATCACTTGCTGAGTGGTAAGAAATTAATGATATATCTTACTTGCCATTGGTAAGAAACGATTGATATGTCTTCGGAGGACCTACAGAGGCAACAATCATTTCCACAAGCCTCCAGACACTTTGCAAAGCTTGTTGAGGATCATGCAGTGAAATTCTGATTAAATGTATTTCATATTCATCAATGAAAAGGGTATTTGGTAAATTCCCATGGTCATGAAATGAAGACGTATGGAGAGCTGCTTTGTAACAGTTCCCATTTGTAAAATGACAGATATCTTACAAATTCAAAGCCCCGCTTGACATGTGAAACCATTTTTTAAAAAAGGAAATAACGGAATGTATTTCCGTGAGTATCGTTGTATTTATTTCGATCAAAAAAGCTCTTTTTATGGTAATTAATACGTATATCCGGAATTATGGTATATCCGAAAAATACACTTTCATACAGGCTCATTTACGATTATAAACACGTAAAACGTCACTTAGCTTTAAAAATTAAGCTCAGCTGTTAGGATAAAGTAGTTTCTAGATTATCTAGGGTTTCAACATTGATGACACATAGTAAGAACTGGCAACAACCTGTTAATGTTTTCGATACCGATATCATCGATTTTTTCACCGGAACTACCCAAAAATGTAAGGGAGGTCACTCTAATACTTAATCTAAGCTGAGTAACTCTGGATATCGGTAGGGGCCCATTACAACAATATCATGTTGAAAATAAAAAGATGAAGTTTTGAATGAAAAATTGAAAACTAGTCTCTAAACAGAATTCTAATTGAGAATAAAAATTTTGGTACAGCATTAATAGAGAAATATAACATTGTGGAAAAGAATGAAATGCTGATGAAAAGATTATATTTTTTGAACATTGTAAACTTAACCTGTCTCTCTAAAACATGGACAGATGAATGTATTTTTTTCCATCAAATAGCCAACTATATATTGTAAGAAGAATAGTTACTAGCATTTTCACCTATTTAGCTCACCTGAGCACAAGTTGCTAAAGATGAGCTTTTGTGATCACTCTGTGTCAGTTGTGTGATGGTTGTCATGCGTCAAAAGTCCTCAAAGATTCTTTAAAAATGGTCTTTTTGTAACCATCAGGCCAATTTCAACCAAACTTGGAAGGAATGATCCTTGGGTGACCTTTTTCAAAATGTGTTTGTGCAATGTTGATTTACTAAAAGATAGGGGCATGGTAGGGCGAGGCTTACAAGACTTGGAGGAATCTTGTGTGTAAGAAGTCATCAATAAATCATTGCCTCAAAAACCACTGGCCCAATTTGGACTAAACTTGGCTTGAATGTTTACTAGGGTGACCCTTTTCAAAAGTTCTTCGTGAAATTGGATTAGTGAAATAATGTGGGCTTGGTGTGTAGGGCCTATCAGACTAAAGAGAAGTAATGAAATATTTCTTTAAAAATCTTCTGCTCCTAAACCACAAGGCCAATCTCAACCAAACTTTGCTGGAATGTATTTTTGGTGACCCTTTTCAAAACTTCTTCATGAAATTTTGATTTGCAAAACTTTTTCATGAATTTTGATTTGCAAAACTTTTTCATGAAATTTTGATTTGCAAAACTTTTTCATGAATTTTGATTTTGAAAAAAAATGGGCGGGTTTATCAAACTTAGAGAAATCATGAAGTAATTCTTTAGAAATCTTCTACTCCTAAACCTTCAGGCCAATTTGGACCAAATTTGGCAAGAATGTTCCTTTGGTAGTCTTATTCAAAACTTGATAATGAAACTTTCATTTGTGAAAAGTGGGGGCATGGCAGGTAGGGCTTATCAGACTTAAAAGAAATTAAATATTTCTTCCAAAATTTTCTCATAAACAAACTGGACAATTGGGACCAAACTTGGAAGGAATGTTCTCTTGATGACGCTTTTCATAACTTGCTTATGAAATGTTAATGCTCAAAAAAAATTGGCCCTGCAGGGCTGGCCTTATCAGACTTAGAGAAATCATTCTCAGGTGAGCAACTTAGAGCCAATTAGGCAAAATTATTCTCTTGGGATTTTTCTTCAGCAGTCATTAACTAAGATGAGTGCTTAAGGGACAATGTTCTTCTTGTTTCATATTTTTTACTTGTTGCAAACCAGGGAATTTAGGTTTCTGTGATTTCATACTTGAGAGAACATTGTCGAACATGACTTCAAGATTTCATGCAATCTGAAATGAACCATTCCACGTGGTAGAAATATTGTGGGAAAAGGAGGAGTTGCTTGTTTTCTTGCAATGTTTCTAGATGGCTATAGTTCTTTGCCGGGTAAAAATGCAGGATTATGTGGTAATGGGTTAATACATTTAAGACTGTTTCTACACAGGCATATTCTGGATGGCTGTTCTCTATAGATTATAAAGGTTGTTATGTGTGTAATGAAGTTGAAATAACTTGAACTAATGGTTATTGTTGATATCATGTCACAGGTAGATGATAGGATCATTCTCTTAGATGACCAATATGTAGAAAGTGTAGTACAGACATTAGAACAGATTAATAGGTAAGTGGTAAATATAAAGTTATTTATTTGTTCTTATGTGGAACTCTTTACTGTAACAAACCTGCCTAAGTTAACACCATTTTTGTAGCAGTCATCTTGGCCCATTGATCCTTTTAAAGTCTCCTTCTGAAAATCTGCATTATAAATTACTGTATTCAATGGTTACCTTTATTCCACAGTCTGTGGTGACCCAATTTTTGTCTCAGCAGTACATAAAGCCTTGATTTAGTTGTTACAGATAATCAGTCTGATCCCAAAGGGCAAAATTGTTCAAGCCATGAATTGATGACACAACTTGTTCTCAATTTAAAGCTTGTACAATTCTTAGGATAGACATCATTTTGTGGTATTGTTAGACCAATGCAAGACCTATGCTTTCAAGAGGTATACTGGAGTTACCGTGTCTGCTTGTCTGTCCCTTCATCTGTATTCAAGATATCAATGTTATGTCCTAAACACCTCTTGTAGTTTTCTTTCAATGGTAATTAAACTATACCATTTGTTGGTTACGTATAGGTTTGCAAGTAATTTTTAGCTCCACTGGCTGAAAGCCAGAGAGCTATTGTCATGGCGTTGTGTCCGTTGTGTGTGCATCCATCTGTCCGTCCTATCCTGTCGTCTGTATCCGCCGTCCATAAACTTTTGCTATGAAAACCTTCTCCTCAGAAAGAACTAAACAGATTTTAACCAAATTTCACAGAAATGATTCTTGGGTGACCCTCTATCAGATTCCTTCAAAGAATTTTGATCGGATGAAAAACATGGCTAATTTTCATGTATGGTAAAAGGTTTGAAATTCTTCCTCACATTAACCAGTTGATTGATTTCAACCAAATTTCACAGATATGATCTTTGGGTGATCCTCTATCAGATTCCTTCAAAGAATTTTGATTGGATGAAAGTCATTGGTTAAATGGGCGGGGCTAATTTCCATATATGGTAAAACATTTGAAAATCTTCTTCTCATAAATAGTCGATGGTTTTCAACCAAATTTCACAGAAATGATCTTTGGGTGACTCTCTATCAGATTGCTTCAAAGAATTTTGATCGGATGAATAACATGGCTTTAATGGGCGGGGCTTATTTCGATATGGTAAATGGTTTGAAAATCTTCATCCCAGGAACCAATGGATGGATTTAAACCAAATTTCACAGAAATGATCCTATGATAAACTTCTACCAGATTCCTTCAAAGTATTTTGATTGGATGAAAAATGTGGCTTTAATTAGCGGGGCTAATTTCCATATATGGTAGAGTTTTGAAACTCTTCTTCTCAGAAACCAATGGATGGATTTCAACCGAACATGATCAGATCGATCCTTGGGTGACCTTTTATCAGATTATAAAAAAGAATTTTGATTGGGTGAAAAAATGGCTTCAATGGTCAGGGCTAATTTCAATATATGGTATATACTGAAAACTTTGTAAATTTCTCAGAAACCTGTTGATGGATTTAAACTAAATTTTACAGGAATGATTCTCGATGACTGTTTTTCATATTCTTTCACATTATTTGATGGGTTGAAAAACATGCCTATTACAGTGTTGGGTTATGTCCATATATGGTATACAGTGAAAATTTTACATAATCAATTTTACATAACTTGATTTTTCTAAGTCTCTAGTTTGAAGTGTCAACCACCCACCACTTACCTTTTTGACAATTTTCTCCCCATATGCAAACATTTTTTTCTCCTTTTATTTTGTTCACAAACGTAACCTTCAGTTTTCTTCATGTGTACTGAAACGTTCACATCTATTGGTTATGTAGAATTTTTTCACATTGTAACTTTGAAGTGTTAACTCTTCCTGGTTGAAAAATTATCTCCACTTGAATTAGATGCTGTTCCTCTGCTTTGATCATTCACTAGTAATTTTGTGTGTTGTAGAATCTTTGCAGCTTCATAGCACAGTTGGTTAGGCATCAAACACCCAATCTTTAAACATGGGGTGTTATGGGTTTGATCCCTGGTGGCAGCACCTTTCAGACATTTGTCTCTCACCAATAGGTGGTTAATCATAAACCTAAGTGGAATAGCAGCTGGAGGCTATGCAAGGGTGTAATTGTGGATATACCAGGAAACCATTTTTAGGTGCTCCAGTCACCGTGTTTTGACTATAAAGTTGTTAAAAGTGTTGTTAAACCCCATTCAAGCAAACAATTGTAGAAACTTTCTTCAGTTTTCTTTAAGTATTTAACCCATTACCACACAGTTACACTTTTAAATGCCCCCTCAATATAAATCTTTGGAAAACATTATGGAAAATGAAGAAAATGTTTGTTACAAACATTTTCTTCATTTTCCACAATGTTTTCCATCCTAAAAGACAAAGATTTTAAAGATTTCATCAACTTAAAATTGCCCTCTGCAACTTCTTTGAATTAACATTTTCTGGAGTGGTAATGGGTTAAACTTTTATAGACTTGATCAAAATCATGTTAAAGGTTAGCAAGATGCATAGTTGAAGTGTCATGTATCCTTGGCTGAAAAATTATCTTTTATCCTTTGCACTTACACATTGTTCTTCTTTGTACTCCTTCACTAGTTAAGTATCTTTCAGTTATATTACTGATACTTTATATAAACATTGATGACATGTTGTAAGTAAGTTTACAAGGTGTAATTGTGAAGTGTTGAAAATTATCTCCCATTTAACTTGGACAACTGTACCTAGACAATTTTTCTTAGAATATTTTGTTTTTATACTGGCCAAAGTCTAGAAGAGTTTGCATTGATGTGTTTCTAGTTTGTCTGCATGTTTATCTAAAAAATAATTATTCTTGTTTAGATGTCCACAAACATTATCGGATTGTCTTGAAACTTTCATGGGATATTGAAGGGTCATGAGTAATATTTTAAAAAAGGGATCCAAGCTCAGTTTGCTCAATTTGTATGCTGTGCTCTCAATCCTTGGGTCTTGAGGTTGGCTCGGCCAACATTCTTTTTGTCTTCAGACAAAATTCATGTATCATTTGTTTCTGTCCAATTGGCAAAGGGGGCCTATGTTGGATGAGCAGTTGATAGCTTGGATTGAATGTTGTGGTTGTACTGCTGTGAGAAACATCAGGAAACTATGGTTAGGTGCACCAGACATTGCATTGTAACTGAAATAGAGTGTTTAACTCCATACAAACAAAACAAAAATTAAAAAAAATGGAGATGATCTCTTGGAAAACACTAGAAAATGGACCTTGTGCAGTTTCACTGAAAAAATTGTAAGCTTGATAAAGCCCACAAATAAAACCAGATTCTCTTGAAAATTTCTTCAAACATTTTGTGAAGTCAAAAAGAAAGTACCACATTTCATTGAGAAGGATCAAATGGGAAGCATGAGAAAAAGGGCTTTGTGTATTTTCATTAGAATTTTACTAAGTAAGAAATTGACCAATTGACTGATAGATGACCCCTACCACTGATCCCACTAGTCACATCCACTGACAGTTCTTATTTGATATTAATCGGCAATATTTTCAAAATTTATGGCTAGTACCAATTACCATCTTAACAAGTAGTAGTTACATCGTTAAAGTTGTAAAACCTACAGATGCAAATGATCAATTGTCTTTGTTGGTCTGCTTAATAGGAAGAATTTCAAGGTGAAAATGAAACTTGGCTAGAATAAGAACTGGGCTTATCAGGAATTGTTGATTTTTTACTCAAACATTTGATTATGTATCAAGAATGGGAAAAGTTGGGATTTGAAAAATACCTCCATTTATTCTGAATCTAGACTATTTTCTGTTTTCAAAACAACAATTGTTGGCTTTAATTAGTTCTGTTGTAATCTTCTGATTTGTTCTTGCAGGCAATTGAATTCAAGTTCATCTAGCATTCCTACTCCAAACAGACAGAATACACAGGTAAAAATAACATTTTTATGCTCCCTTTGTCGTCTGGTAATCGGTTCAATAATGTTTGTTAATATTGCCATGTTGTTAAACTCTGTAACATAATCATCGCTTGGTGAGGGTCATTCACAATGTCTCTTATTCCCGTTCTAACCTTTAAATCCACAGTACATGACACAAACGTGAGAGTAAGGATGAGTTCTTTGATAAATGACGGATTGTAAGCCACGCCCATGACCTCCAACAGGATCTTTACTTTGATATTCAAAGGCAAAAAATTATGGTCAGTAACATGTAACGAATAGTAAAATGCATGGTTTGCAACATAAACATCATAACTACAGCTTACAGCTTGAATAAGCTGTAGCTAACAATTTTATGTCTCCAAGCGAGCATATAGCCTTCGCTTTGCCTGTATGTTTATCCTTCCCTCATTCCGTTCATCTATTAATCTGCCACAACATTTTGCCCAAACTTCAAATGATTAAACTTCACAAGTGATAATGCACCAACGATTTTTTTCTGGTTTTTAGATAGCTCCAAGGTCAAAGTTCAAAGTCAAACATTAAAATTGAGCTTGTCCGGAGCAAAGCTCCTTCAATTATGTATTGATTTGAATATAATTGTTCGCTGTCTTAAGTAGATGTACCATTTGAAAGATATATTTAGATTGCTTAAAGGTGAAAGGTCATAGCTCAAGGTCAAACATTGAAATTGTAAAAAAAATCAGATAGCTCAAAGGTCAGGGTCATAGCTCAA
The DNA here is from genome assembly GCA_946902895.1 of Fragum fragum. Taxonomy (NCBI): domain Eukaryota; kingdom Metazoa; phylum Mollusca; class Bivalvia; order Cardiida; family Cardiidae; genus Fragum; species Fragum fragum. The sequence continues at coordinate 9,944,555 of OX336369.1, forward strand.
GGTCGAAAGTTGGAATTTAGCATGTCCAGAGCATAGCTCCTTCAATTATGTGAAACATTGAAATTAAGCATATCCGTAGCTTAGCGCCTAAAATAATGGATGAATTTTTAAATAACTTTGCACATTTGTTCTCTATCATGAGTAGATGTGCCAGTTTAAACACATTCTCAGATAGCTCCTAGATAAAGGTCACAGCTCAAGGATGAACTTTAAAATTAAGCATGTCTTAGCCATAGCATATGGCGATTGTTTAGTCTGTCTAAACAATTTTTCCCTTTTAGCTCACCTGAGCACATCGTTCTCAAGGTGAGCTTTTGTGATCATTGAAAGTGTGTCAGTGTCGTCAACAATTTCCCCTTTAGCACTCTAAGGGACGTAATTTTAGCCCAATCCTTATTAAACATGGTCAGAATGTTACTCTTAGCTCAAGGATGAACCCTATGGAAAAGAGGGAAGATCCGTTGGAAAACAGGAAAAGGGGCCTTAATGACAATTTCCTTGTAAGCACTCTCCTGGGGCTACAATTTTTGCCCAATCTTCTTTAAACTTGGTCAGAATGTTTGTCTTGACAAAAGGATGAGCCCTATCAGAATTAGGAATGTTCTGGGGAAAACTAGGAAGAGGGGCCATAATGACAATTTTCTTGTTAGCACTCCTAGGGCCACAATTTTTGCCAAATCTTCATTAGAATTGGTCAGAATGTTTTTCTTGACACAAGCATGAACACTATCGAAAATGGGACTTGTCAGTCAGTTTTAGTCCGATTTTCTTCATAGTTGTCAGAAGTATTCATTAGAAGTTGTAGATGTGTAAGATGCAACTTTCTTCTTGCAAATTCTATGAAGAATAGATGAGTTATTGCCCCTGATTTAAATTCAAAATTGATACAGTATGTCTCCTTTTTGAATTCCTCAGGACATATGGCAGCAAAGTTTACTGGCATGTATGATGAATGAGGGTGATAATAGACTCAACCTTATGTAACTTGTCACCAGATTATGAATTCTAGTCTAGGTCAAATTCAAAATCAGTATAGACAGCATAATTATGGACTTGATTAATTAAGATTATACTTTTTAACAATAATGAAATCATAACTATGTTTCATTGTTGTTTTTAACCTGTTACCAAACAACAAAATATCTAAACTGGTCTAAATTCAAAGAAATTGTAGAAAACAAATTCTAGTTGATGGAATTTTACTTTTTTTAAAAGTAGAAACATTGTGGATAATGAGAAACTGCTTGTAATATGCAATTTCTTATTTTTCCTCAATATTTTCCAAAGTGTTTTTCTTGACGGTTGTCTAACAGCAACATTGTGTGGAAATGAGTCAAAGATATTCTCACAAAAGTTCTTAAAACTGTAATGGTTGTGTTGTAATGTAAAAAGTTGTTTATTACTGTGAATTCTACTTACTTTGAGAATATTATTTGTAGAAAAATCCAGTGGCAGATGAAAATAGAAGAAAACAGTATGATCAAATGAAAAGAGAAAAAGAAGAAAGACAAAGAATAGCAGAGCAGGTATATCATATGTTTTCCATACTGCACAAAGATCTTGTAAGAGCTTTGACTCCTGTTGCACTATGTAAAATGTATAATGGCCGCGGCCATATTGCAGTTGGTAGCGAGTCAGACTCTCTATCAAGAGATCCAGGGTTCGATCTTTGGTCGATATATGCTTTCAGACATGAGTCTACCACCATTTGGTGGATAATCCTATAACTAAGTGGGATGAGCAACTGTAGGCTCGAAAAGGATGTAGTGGTAGTACTGGTGTGAGAAATGCCCAGAATCAATGGTTAGGTGCTCCAACCACAACAATATGACTGGAACATGTTAAACCCCAGTCAAACAAATAAACTTATAACCTGATGAGTTCAAATGTTTTTGTTATGTTTTCTGATTTTATGAATGTAGAATTTTTAATCCCTTACTCTGCAATTTTTTTTATACCCCCATCTACGAAGTGGGGGGGGGTATATTGGTTTCACCACGTCTGTCTGTCTCTCTGTCTAGCTTTTCATTTGTCTGTAGAATTTTTATGTCTGTGCTCTAACTCAAGAACCAATTGACCAACAACATTGAACCTTCATGCAATTGTTGCCAGGGACTCGAAGGAGTGCCCCATTGTTTTTTAGGTCACGGAGGTCAAAGATCAAGGTCACAACTGAAACTGTTTCTGTGCTCTTACTCAAATACCAGTCAATCTTCATAAATATTTGCCAATGACCCAAGGACATGCCCTATTGTTTTGTTGTCTTGTAGGTCAAAGGTCAAGGTCACAAATGAACTATTTTATAAAACTGTTTTTGTGCTGTAACTCAATAAGTAATTGACCTTCACAGGGCCTTCCCTGGGCTAATTTTTCTTTTCGCCACCACTTTTGCCAAATTGGAAAAAATGAGCCAAATCCATCGCCAAGAAGCCAAATGAGAAGCCAAATTTTTTGCCGAGTTTCATGCCATCGAAATCCGCTGAGCTAGGAGACTATTGACTGCCAAAAACATACAACATGCCCACACACAAAAAAAAAACACTTGATGTCTGAATGTGTAATCTATCATTTCCATTTGAATTCAATCAGACAAGCTATAATTTTTCAAGCAATTTCAGGATATTTCACTAAAAATTCGTATTCTACTTACAGTACCTGACCCACCCATAAAGATCCACAATTAACTTTTTCTGTTACTGTTTTGAACCCTATCAAGCATCGAATCGATCAATTTTATAAAGAGAAATGGAGATAAAATGACGCTAGTTTTTGTTGTAAATTTCTTTTCCTAAACTTTTTATCCAAAGTGTTTTTTAAGACCCATGATTTTCTTAAACGGAGAGCAAAGTAATTGCGTTTTTCTGTCGACCAGTTACCCTAAAATATTCCTCTGTTGATGCAAAAACACAGCTGACGTCATCAAAATGATGAGCCTGACCATTCTACTCTAGGGGAGCATAGGGTTGTGATGTACATCAAAGAGACCGACGAGACAGCATTGAAAGGGTTTCCCGCGTTGAACAATTTCCCACAGTAGAATTTAGACTCAGATCTGTCATTTGTATATTTTAGTCAATTTACGATTTTTTTTGTCAGACATGTATTCCGGATTTATTGTTAACCCAGTGAAGTAAGATTTTCTGATTTTGATTTTGTTGAATTAAATTTATGTAACATACACTGTCATTCAAGTCTGTTCGATCATGGTCATAAATTGTCACCTGTATCGTAGGTCATAGATTAGCGTTTGTCACACTTCATTTATTGACTGACACGCATGTTTATTGAAATTTGACACGATTATCACTGTTTACACACCTAGACTACGATAATCTGCCTTGATTGCAGTCTGATACAAACATTTGGTGTAAGGGCTGTAATTTATATGAAAATCAATATTGCTTCCACGGACTTTTTTATCGCCAGCGTTTTCGCCAGATTCAATTTTTTATCGCCACTTTACCTTAATTTTCGCATTTGGCAACATTGGCGATCGCCAGCGAAGGCCCTGACCTTCAGCCTTGAAACTTTATACAATTAATGCCAATGACCAAAAGAGGTGCCCTATTGTTCATAGGTTAAAGGTCAAACTTTACACGATCCAAGAAGTTCCCCTATTGTTTTAGGGTAGTTCATGTTGTAGCTCTCAATGTCTCGACAAACTTTGATCTTGATCATATCTCTGATTGCTAGAGATATTTTGTTAAGCCTAACAATATACAGTAAACTCTTGTCATAATAATACCCAGGATATGATCATCATTAGTCCTTAACCCTTGTCATGCTGTATAAATTAAATTACTGAAATGCTGTCAAATCAAAGGGCTGAAAGCACTGATATAACTTGTTGTTCAAAAATCAATGTTTTTTTTTAGAAATCAACTTCATAAGCAACTCTGGCAGGAAAAGTACAAGCAGGATATATAGACTAAGATCAGCCTGCACATAAGAGCAATCTGATCCTAGTCTACACCTCCTGCCCAAACCGGAATATTCTTGGCTTAGCATGACAAGGGTTAAGTTAGAATATTTGTTATTTTAGATAAAAGCTGACAGAAGAGAGACCCAGAGTAGACCAACAAAAGATTCTGTAAGTCCTCACAATTGACAGATTATTGGCTACATCCACTGTCTCCAACAGGAATATAAACTTAGATATTAATATTATAGAATAATTTTGCAGAATTCATCGTCACCTTCATGTCCTACAAAAATAAATGGTTGGTGACCTGAACCTCTTAACTTCAGCTTAAATAAGCTTCAGTTATAATATTTAACCCTTTCCTTTTTTGGAAATTTTAGACTGGTGAAAAACTGAAAGAGGTTGCAGACGACAATGAAAATTGGATTCAATTTGAGATGAATCCATCCTGTTGGATAGAAAAATTGTGGGGAAAGAAGAAATTGCTTATTACAAGTAATTTCTTCTTTTTCCACAATAATTTCTAGTATAAGATAACAGCACCATGAAAACCAGAGTTTGTACAGGAAAGGATTAAGTCACCAAACCAACAAAAAAACTGTTAGACAATAGATGACGCATTTCAAAGTTCCCATCTGATTTCACGTCTAATGATTTGATTTGTCGGTCAACCTGATTGATGGCAGTAATCAATCAATTTTTATAGACAATATTTCATGATATCAAGATAGAATTTCATCCAGAAAGTAATATGTGTAATAGAATTTTAACTCACATTTAACTCTAGTCATGCCGATCCAATGCCAATATTCCAATATTCTAATATTCCTGTTTTTGCAGGAGGTACAGACAAAGATCAGCCTGCATATATGTGAAATCTGATCTTAGTCTACACCTCCTGATTGTATCTTTGAAGCTGTATGTGAAGCTGTTTATGAAAGTATTATTAAAAAAAATACAATTCCTCTTTAAGGGCTTCTAGTGCTTTGATTTAAAATCATTCTTGGAAACCAATTTTTATTCAACTTGACAAGGATAAGGATTATAGTTGTTCCAGAAATAGTGATCTAAAAATTTATGGCTGCTGTTTTCTTTATCCATCACTGCAGAATCCAATACTTTAACACTTAGAAGGAATTATATAGAAAAATGATGTGGTATAAGCTATTTCTTCTTTCTCTCTTCCCATAATTTCTACCCTATGTGGCGTTTATTTTCAGTTTTTATTGATTTTGAAATGATGTCTGTAACCTCTTTAAATTTCACAAGTTAAAAATTTTATCATTAAAATTAATGATTTGATACATGGCTGAAGTTAGAACTGGCAAGATCCAGTATGTAGGAGATTATTAAAAAGACTATTTAATCGAGCAGATGAATTTCAGTTGTATAAATAGCATGACAAATCATATTAAAATTTGATGTACCAGTATTACAAGTGTTTAACTTTACCCATGTTAATTTGACTTTTCGTAGAAATAGGGTACTTATTTTTAACCCATACAAAATTACAAGACTTATCCTAATTTAAAGAACTTGCAGGGAACATTTAAAAGGACAATAAGATTGAAAATGATTGTTTATATTTGGATATGTTATATTTGGATAAAAATATTATGTGAAAAGGAGAAACTGCAAATTTGCTAATTCGAAAAAAGCTCAGGCATCGGCATGACATAGAGTTGGGAACTAATACCTCTCTGAAATGTTTATCCCATTCCCATATAATCCCCCTTTTTTATGTACTTCGAGAATACATAGAGGATAATCAACTGGTTATTTTTTTATATGAAAAATGTCTCACAAGAATGTGTTGTTAGGCGTTGAAAAACGAGTCCGAAGGACGAGTTTTTCTAACGCCTAACAACATATTAGAGTGAGAGATTTTTAATATCTAAAATAACCAGTTGATTATTCTATTTATTGTATTCGAAACAGTCTTATTTTTCAATAGTCGAAGATTTATTTCAATCATATTCGACATAATCGGCCCTTGAAACCGTGCGCATTAATATCAAAGGATTTTGTAATTCAATAATTTATGTTTGCCATCTTGGATTTTCTTTCCAAGCGGGTGAGTTTTTCAAAGGAATTTTGAGGAAAAGTCCGTATTTTAAGACACTTAGAGATTTGTAGTGTCAGGCACAAAAATAATTTGGGCGAAACATATACTGTAGGGCGACAATCACCGCTCTAAAGGCCCCGGGATATTTCAAACATCTATTGACGATTCATGACTTGAACAGAATTATAGGATAGACAGTCTGTGATCACTTAGTCTCCTGACTTGGGTGTACAAAACAAGCTCATGCGGGTTAGATTTGAGTGTCTATCACTTTAACTGCAATATCATCAGTTTTCAAGGAATAATTTTGGACGTTACGGAAAATTATGCATTTGTTTGAGTCATCTGTGATAACACAAACATCAAGGTTCGTTATTGTTTCAAACCAGTTGTTAACAAAAATGGTTATTTTGGTGTTGTAGTTATGTTCGTTAATTTCTTCTTATTCTAATGTTTTTTATGGATTTTAGTCTAAGAAATTCAATGTAAGGTCACTGAGCGAGCTGGCCCTTTGAAAATAAAAGTAGTTCCAAATTTTCGGAGTGAAAGTTGATATCATCACTAGTGATGATATCAAAATTTATTACACTGGGAAATCCCAAGATTTCACTGCTAGGAATATAATAAAACTTGGAAAAACATTGTGGAAAATGAAGAAATTGCTTGTTAAAAGCAATTTCTACATAATCCATAATGTATTCTACCCAAAAATACCAAGATTTTCAAAATTTCACCATGTAAAAAATGTTGTTTGCAACTTTTTTCAATTTGGACTGGTCTAAAATCTTGCCATTGTGTAATAGGTTTAAGCTATTTTCACTCAATCTCCTTTTTATGCTTCTAAAGAATAAAGTTTGTGAAAACATTATTTAAAAATGAATTTTGACTATCTCAAATTGTCATCTTCAACCTCTTTTGGTCAGTCTTTAAGATTTTCATATGTTTAGGGGTTCAGTCCCCTAGTTCTTCACATTAAATGTGTTTCAGGTTGCAAGACCTAGAAAGTTTGGAGCCAATATAAACAGATTTGAGGATATAGGTGTTGATTTGAATAAAGGGGTTAGTACAAAAGCAACAGTAAGTCTTTTTTTGAATATGAAATAAAAATGAAAATCATTTTGAATAATCCAATCCCACACAATCAGGGCTCCCCCTGGGAAATTTTATTTGTGCGCCAATGAATTCCCCAAGTGCTAGAATTTGGAGCCACTTGGTGCCAATCCCAATATGTCCCTCAAGAAGAAAGCTTTGGAAACCATGTAGGAAAATGAAGAAATTGCTTGTTACACAATGTTTCTATCCAGAAAATTGATAAAATCTTAAATTTCATAGACTTTGAATTGTCACCTGCAACTCCTTTGAATTTTGACCAGTCCAAAATTCTGCCATCCGGCAATGGGTTAGCCTAATTTTTTCTGTGTATTTCCAGGATGGATAAGGCTATAGATCAATGATTTGACAGTTTCATGCAGGACAGCTACAAACCTAACATTAACGCATTCCTACACAATTACACTTTTTGATACCCAATAAGAAGAAAACTTTGAAAAAACATTGTGGAAAATGAAAATTTCTTGTAACAAGCAATTTCATCATTTTCCACAATATTTTTTACTCCAGAAAACAAAGAACTTTGAAATGGTCACAAATTGAAACTGTCTGCAAATCTTTGAAATTTGGGCCAGTCTAAAACTTGAGTGTTGTATAGGTTGAATTAACATAAATTTCTCTGTATTTGCAGGGTGGATGAGGTTAAAGATCATTGATTTAAGAGTTTCATGAGGGACAGCTACAAACCTAACATTAAAAGACACAAATACATCCAACACTATGTAATAGTATCTGATACCCAAATTTTAGAAAAAATCCAGACTCAAAGCCCAGCCAGATTTTACCATTAACTTACTATCAGACAATAAAACTTTTAGACAGGTGGAAAATGAAAAAGGGTGTTGACAACAATTCAAAATGATTTTGAAGTGAAAAATAAAAGCCATACACTGTACAAAACTTTGTAAAAAAGGGGAAATTATTTGTAAGAAGAAATTACCCTCTTTTCACCAAGTTTTGTACAGCCATTAACAGATGAGTTTTGTTCACCCATTAACAGATGACAAAACTCTTTGCTGTTCTAGTTTGAAAGAAGAAGCAGACTAGATTAAAAAAAATTGACCAATCAAGGCTAGCAATCAAATAACAAGTAAACCAATTAGTCATTTGTATAGACTGAAAGTTCACTTTAAATTTTGACATTTGCAGCCATTTATCTGAGTCATTTCTGTTTGTTTGGTGACTGAAACATCGTAACTACATCTTGAATAAGCTATAATTACAATGTTTTGCTTTCCAACCAACAATTCTATTATTTCATTACATGCGACCGTCCACAGATTCTGCAAAATAAAGCCATTTAGAATCAAATTGGTACTTTCTGTCGGAGTAAATGGGCAGGGCAAATAGAATAAGTGGGCTTAGCCAGTGATTGGTAAACTACTACTTTCCTATAGACAGGATTTAGTGGAAATTGGCTAAGCACATCATACAATCAGCAACAAAGTGAAATCAAGAGAATATCAAATTTTTGAAATATTTATCACCCAGATGTGTAGGAGAATTATTGTTGGGCATTATTGTCATGTGGAAGGGAGTAAGTGAAATTCGCTATATCTAGTAAATGAAATGTTAGACCCGACCTGTCAAGATTATGTTTTTTGTTTTCCCATTACCAAACAACAACATTTTAGAATTGTCCAAATTGAAAGAAGTTAAAGTTGAAGAAATAATTGTGAGAAAAGCTGAAATTACTTGTCATAAATAATCCCTGCTTTTACAAAGAAAGTTTTCAATGATTGTATTTCTTGGACGTCAGAAAGTGTCATTGTTTGGTAATGGGTTAAGAGATTATAACTTTCATCATACTGAATTCTAATTTAATAACATGTTTTGCAACCAACAGATCCAAGTTGTTGACGGCCTTTGTAATCTTCGTTGTGAAAAAAAAAGTTAACAGGCATTTGCTCTTTACTCCAACATTGTTCTATTTACTAGTTTCTCTCTGATTTTAGATATACTATTCAAGTAACATACTTAACTAGAGACGTGGTTCTCAGTTTTGTGATACATATGTTACAGACAAACTAGGATCAATATTTTGTCATTAATGTTATGTATGTAGAGAATGATAATATGAAGTCAAACCCAAATATGGGAACTTGATGTTTGATATGCCTGTCATGAAACTTTCGATTTAGTTAGATCTAATTTAAATGAAATTATTATATAATTTATTATTTATCATGTATTATTTTTGAGTAATTTGTTTTTGAGCAAAATGGTTTATAGTCACCAACCAGGTGTTGTAGGCTATACTGATAATGGTGCTCAAGTTGTTTTTCAATTTGAATGGGTCTAAAATTTTGTCTTCTGGTAAATTGTTTATCCATTACCAGATGACAAAATTTTAGACCGGTTCAAATTGAAAGAAGATGCAGATGACAATTGTAAGTCCAAGAGATCTGAACAATTTTTGTCTTACAGGGAAGAAAACATTGTGGGAAATGAAGAAATTGCTTATTACAAGCAATTTCTTCGATTTCCACAATGTTTTCCAAAGCTTTTTTCTTGTAGGGCGTCAGAAAGCAGAATTGGTTAGGAATGGGTTTAACCACTGGTTCAGTTTTCAAAACATATCACACATTTGTATCACACATAAGATGAAGTGGTGCACAAAATTCATTGCCTTGTTGTACAAAGAGTGGCGAGCAATCTACTTATCTATTTCCTTGAAGAAGATTCTCTTGATAACCCTATGCTTGTGTAGATAATGAAACATGTACATGTCAATGTCACTACTGGAGGTCTAAGTTAAAAACCGACTCTTCTCAACACCTTATTGAACCCATTATCAGATGGCAAAACTTTAGACTGGTCCGAATTGAAAGGAGTTGCAGACAACAATTTAAATCTTTTTACCTTTGGGATAGAAAACATTGTGGATAATGAAGAAAATGCTTATTTCTTCACTTCATTTTCCACAATGTTTTCCAAAGGTTCATCTTGGGGGCGTCTAAAATTGCCACTGTGAGGCAATAGGTTAATCCCACACAATCAGAGCTCAGGAAAGGGAAGAAATCTCTTTTTAAAAAGCAATTTCTCAAATTGCCTCATTGTTTTTTTCCCCAAATAAACTTAGAAATATATCAGCTTGAATTTGCCGTCTGCAACTTCTTTTAATTTGGACCAGTCTGAAATTTTGTTGTCTTAGAATGGGTCAATGTTCCAAATATTTTGAATCTTTTGCTCATCTAGAGATGCCATTGAAACAAAAGTACAAAGGGAAAAATTGAGATAGCTACATAAAAGGTGTAGGTAACAACAGACCAGCAAAGATCTATTTTTGACCTTGCTTGCATCTTCTCAAGACCTGGTTTAATTTATTCGTACTTGTTATTTTGATGGGAAAGAATACGCAAAACTTAGGATAATTGGTCAGGACTAACATTGCCAATCTACGTAAACAGTTTTTGCAACAGCTCGGACCACATTATTTGGGCTAGTCTAGCATTTGAACCTCATCATGCTGTATTCTTGCTCTAGAATGTCAATTTATATATACATAAGATGTCTTTCATGTTATTTTCATATTTACCTCTTTGTTGAAATAGTCAGATCCTATGTTGCTTGTTGTGTGTATGCTTGTCCGTATCCAAAACTTGCAATATCTGATGAGAGAATTGTGAAGATATAGTATGCATGTATCTTCTGGGTCATACTAGTATTAATTATACTTCTTTTATAATTTAATTGTTAGTTTCGTCTATCAAAAACAAGTGTTCTGATTGGTCGAAAAATTGAATTCATACCTCCATGAACAAAATTTTGAGCACGCAGTGATTGTGTATGCTTCCACACAAAATAGTCCCATACAAAAAGGTATCAAAAGATGTAGGCTTTTTGCTTTTTTCGCTCGATACTATTAAATTATAAGAAATGAAGAGAATATTTTTTGTTTTCATGGAGGTATGAACGGAAAAATCTAATCACACAATGTATGAATCCGCTTCGCGTATTCATACAGTGTGATTAGTTTTTTTGGTTCATACCTCCATGAAAACAAAAAACATTCTCTTCATCTCTTAATTAAAAGTGAAAATAAATAAATCTTGTATTAAGCAACCACTCATGGGACAACCAAAAAGTGGTGGTTTAAGAAAATGGTGGCTTAAAACAAATATATGTGAAATATATGAAGAGCTGATTCGATAGCTTACGTGATTTTATACAGAATTCTCTGTAAATCCTATGTTGTTTGAACTCATTAAAATCATCTCACTTAGACAAGTTTAATAAGTTCAAACAACATTGTATATATCTATGATAAGCGTTTGAATAAAAACGACCACTTCTTATGTGAGCTATGATTTTAAAAAAAAGGGATTTTGATTGTGGTCTCTTAATGCAAGTGGTGGCTTAATAGAGGTGGTTGCTGGTACAAGATTGACTGTCTATCATGATTTTTATTAAAGTGCTATGATATTCTTTCTATGATACAGATGAATAAATTATGAATTATTTTAGAAATATGTCATTTGTTTTAGTTTATGCACGATAACAAGTACCGATTCAATTTATTCTTCGTTATTACAATTACCGTATTTATTAAAAAAATCACCTGGGCGAATATAGAAATAGTGACAATAGACGTCAAAAGTACAGAGTAAAATTCCATCAATATTCACCGGAATGATCCTTGGGAGACCCAATATTAGATGCATTCAAAGAATTTTGACCATGTGAAAAACAATGTTTTAAGGCGGGGCTAATTTCCATATTTGGTGAGACTTTAAACATTCTTCTCAGAAATCGCCTAAATTTCACAGGAATGATCCTTTGATGACCCTTTATCAAATTTCTACAAAGAATTTTAATTCGATGAAAAATGGCTATTAAAGGAGGATGCTACTTTTTTATATACATGTAATTGATATAAACTAAAAAATGAAAATATTTTTTTTCACAGAAACCATGCGATAGATTTCAACCAAATTCACAGGAATGATCCTTGTGTGGCTCTGTCAGATTCCTTCATAGAATAAATAGAATGAATATTTGAATGTCTTGTTCTCGGAAAGCGGAGGTGGTTTTCGGGAATGAGAGCCTTTGGTGATCTTTTGTCAGTCTTTTTTTTTAGAAAGAAGTTTTATTAGCTTGGATAATAAAGCTTTGGGTGATTGGCAAAATTCTATGTTGAGCTCACACAGTGATGTATAGAAAATAATTGAAACTGCTTGACTGAAATTTTGTTGCATACCAGAAAGTTGCCTCCCATAAAGCAAACTGTGTAAAAGAATAATTCTGTTATGAAATAAGTTGCTTGCAGTGTTAAAGAAAAGTAAATTGCTTTGTGATCAGTACATTCAGGCCATCAGAACGCATCAGGCGCTCTAGCGCCCCTATTTTGTTTAATGTTACTGGCCATAATTTTGCAAAAAAAAAATGCAGTTTGTAATTAACCCATTCCTACACAAAGACACATTTTGACGCCCCTTAAGAAAGACGGTTGGGAAAACATTGTATAAAATGAAGAAATTGCTTGTCGCAAGCAATTTCTTCATTTTACTCATTTTCGACCAAGAAAAAGTGAAAAAAAAATCTTAAATTTCATAAAATTTGAATTGTCGTCTGCAACTTCTTTTAAATTGGACCAGTCTTAAATTGTGTGGTCTGGTAATGGGTGAAGAGGCGCTTTTAATGGGGATTTAGCAATACGAGGATTAGACTGATATTAGATGATAAAATCATGTGTTGATCAATTATTCATCGAATGCACATCAGTGACCGGTGTCGGAAATCAATAGGACATGGTGGATAAATCCTACAGGAGAAAAAATGCCATGTTCTATATTCTACTTGCTCAAGACCGATTTTATCGAGATTGATATTGTATAAGGGAGATAAATTTTGCTTTAAGTTGTGTTTGATTCAGGAAATAAGTTCTCTATCTGCTGAAACAAATTCTTTTTTTTTTTCAAAATATATTTTAGTTTGACCATGCACTTAATTTTACTTTTAACCTAATTACCAGACCACATAATTTTAGGCTGGTAGTGGACGATAAAATTTCGTGTAAAAATGATTAAAATCCAAGAGAGAAAAAACTGCGAGAAATAGAGAAATTGCCTAATTAATCTTTTTCTCGCGTTGTTTTCCTAGCTATTTTAGTCAGCGTATCAACATTTCGGATTCGCTAATAATAACTTAATTGAAATATTTCTATGTCATTTTGCCCCATCACGAGCAGATGTATAACTTAAAAACTGTTCTGATAGTTTAATCCATTCCCACACAGTGACGCTTTCTGACCCCCCTTAGATAAAATTATTCGGAAAACATTGTGTAAAGTGAAGAAATTGCTTGTAACAAGCGATTTCTTCATTCTATACAATAATTTCTACTCAGAAAATTTAGTAAATCTGAAATTTCATAAACTTTAGAAAGTCGTCTGCAACTCCTTTCATTTTGGACCATTTAAAATTTAGCCGTCTGGTAATAGAGTAAAGACCAATGCCACTTTGAAGGTAAAAATAAGTTTATTTCGACTATTATTCCCACATCTGGATACTACAGGTCACAATTGAAGGCAAACATTTACGGACTTGACACAATTTGTCCATGGACAACCATTTAGTGAACCCTTTCCCTCGGAAACCCACCTTTTTACGCCACACAAAAAAAAAATCCACAGAAAAAATATATTGCGAACAATGAAGAAATTGCTTTTATCCCACTCTTCGATCACCTTTATATTCATCGAGTTCACGAGGCTAATTTGGTACAGATATATTAAGGGTCACACATTGTCCATTCCCGCGGGTCGAAACCCAAAGTAGTTATTCAAAGTTTTCTCCATATACCGCGCAGAAAAGTCATGTTTTTCAAGGGTTCGAGATTTTGATCACAAATTGTCCATTCCCGCGGGTTGAAACCCAAAACAGGTATTCAAAGTTTCTCCAAAAGACGAGCAGAAAAGACATGTTTTTCAAGGGGTTCAAAAAGGATAGGGTTACTCTATGATCGACCCTGTGAAATCCTGTTAAATTTCATTCACCTGTTTTCGATAAGATGAATTCCGAATTTTCACTATCTACCATATGGTAATAAGGCCCTCCTTTAACCCTTTCTTGTACAATCACTTGTTTTTACGTCCATGTGATTTTTTTTCGTTATTAAATATTGTGGGAAAAGAAGAAATTGCTTGTGACAGGCAATTTCTTCTTTTCCCTCAATATTTTCTAACCTGTAGGTTGATTACTTCTCAAATTGCACCCACTTTTAATTGTTGCCTGCAACTTTTTTTAAATTGGACGAGTCTAAAATTTTGAAAAACGGGAAAGGGTTAAAAACATGCTTTTCGTAGTATCTGGGCCTGAGATTATAAAACTTTGTTCGTACCCGGTTGAGAATTTACCCCAACCTTAAGTTTAAATAAATATTGTCTTGCAGTGTTAACTGTAGAATTTGTGTTATGAATGATAATTTACCAGTATAATGTTTCATTTTCACGCACTTCACGTAGAATTTAAACTAATATACATCTTTAATTTCGAATCGCATTTTAAGTTAATTCTCAATTTGAAAACGAAAAAAAGTTTTTATAATTTCGAGCCCATGAGTTCTTATCGGAATTTAAAACAGGATCATCAAAATGTCTTTCGCGTGAAATATAGTTGTATTTTACCCAATAGTTTCTGAGAAGAAGAATATCAAAGTTTACACCACATATGGAAATAAATCCCACCGTTTGTAGCCAGATTTAAACGCGATTATATCTGATGAATGGCCTTTAAAGGACCATCATTGAGGAATTTTGGATGAAATCCATGCAATGTTTTCTGATGCTAAGATTTTTATAGTAAGTTTGCTGGCGGACGAATGAGCACAAAGCCGTGACAATACCCATAGCCCGTTGGCCTTCAATCCCTGAGGCTATTGCAGAAGTAATTTGCCTTGTTATTTGTTGAGCAGAATTGACCAATTGCGGCTGTCAATCAAAGAACCAATCGACCAATCAAATCATTCAGCACGGAATCGAGCTTTGAACTCCAACATTAGCCGCCATTTTTATTAACCATTTTGTTGTTTTGGCGACTTAAACGTCGTATCTACTGCTTATTCAAGCTGTAGCTACGACCTAAAGGTCGCCAACCAACTATACTACTTGTCTGTTACATGCTACTGGCCATTATTTTTTCAAAATAACCCAGTTCGAAATCAAAGTGGTACTTCCTGTCGGAGTCAATGGGCGGGGCTAACGAAGAAAGTGTGCGGGACCAGCGATTAGTCAATTAAAGGAGTGAAACAAATATGATATATCTAGCGTAGTTTCATTTGATATCAACCCAATTTATTTTCATAAAAGCGCAAGCCCAAATGAAAAATCTTATTTATTTCAGTTATTTATCCGTTCTCTTTAACAAGTGAAATTAGTTCGTTTCATTATATGATGATAAATCAAGGACAAGGCAAGCAGACAAATAGCAACAAAAATATTTGCGGAATTTGAAGGATTTTATCATGTCGAGCTGTATTAGCTCTTTTCTTTACAAATCCTGACTTTTACGTCCCTGCGATTCTATACTTGAAAACATTGTGGAAAAAGAAGAAATTGCTTATAATAAGCAATTTCTTCTTTTTCCACAATATTTTCTATCAAATAGTATGGTTAGTTTTTGAATAGTTCTTACTTTATAATATCTTTTGCTATCACTTTGAATTTGGGAAGGTCTATAATTTCGAAAAACAGTTAAGGGTTAAATGTTATAAACGGTTGAAATCTTTTAGGATTTATACCCGGTTCCTTAACGTTTGAATGGCACTCTATCTATTACACTTTCCAATGTTCTCGAAAAGTTTGGGAACTTCAGCATTAATGTGAACAGAAGGAGCATATATGGGCGAAACAGGGTTGAAAAAGGAGAAATACTTGTAACAAATAATATCTCCTTTCCCCCTACTAATTTCATAAGTACGAGACGCCAAAATGAAGAACTGTGTGCTGATTGGTAAATGTTGATCTGATATGTATCGTCTTTGGCGAGTAAAATTTCGTAACTACAGCTTTATTACGCAAACCAAAGCAGAAAGTCGAGTTAGAATCCCTGGCATACGAAATGGCCCCACCCGACCATCCTTCTGTCTGTCTGTAAGGAACACTTCTCAAATGGCCCCACCCGACCATCCTTCTGTCTGTCTGTATGGAACATTTCTCTGAAACGTTTATTCAATGCATTTTGAAGCCTTGTAACGGGGTTCTCTATATCGCTTGGTGGAACCATGAGCAGCAGATGACTTAAACGATTACCAGACTACAAGGTTTTATACTGGTCAAAATTCAAAGATTTTGCAGACGACAATTTTCAGTTGTTGATATTTTTGTATAAATGAGGTGAATAACATTATGGATAAGAAGAAATAGCTTGTAACATTATTCATTTTCCACGATGTTTTTGAAAGCGTTTTTTTTCTTAGAGGAATCAAAACGTGTTATTGCATGGTAAAGGGCTAATACCTGTAGGCCCAACCTTGTCTCGACGAAGTGTTTGTTAATCATCATTAATTAACTGTCTTTACTCTCAGTCTATCAGATGATACCACAATACTTGAAGCAAATACGTGAATTAACCCATTCCCACTCAATCCCTCCTTTTACGCCCCTCAACGAAAAGTCTTTGGACAACATTGTGGAAAATGAAGAAATTGCTTGGATCAAGCAATTTCTTCATCATCTACGATGTTTTCTATCCAAAAAGACGAAAAAATTTAAAATTCATTCAACTTGAAATTGTCGTCTGCAGATCCTTTCTATTTGGACCGGTCTAAAATTTTGTTGTGTGGGAATGGGTGAATGGATCGGTGGACACGCCCACTGACCTCCGAGGTGACAGTTTGACGGAGGTAATTAACGATATTATTTTGAATAAATATGTTGACAGGGAAATAAAATATCAGACAAATCGTTGGTTGACGATATAAACGTCGTACCTACATTTTGTATGATGACCTATTCGCCAAACCAGCATAACTGCTTAGCGTCAGTGTCCGAGTTCCAAGTTCACATATATTGTCTAGACTGGCTACCTACATATTAAGGTAAATTGAGTAAACGTTGTCAATTCAAAAACATCACTAACAAGAAAACTGTGGTACAGGTAATTATTTAATGTACACGTTTTAGTGTAATCATAAATAAAGATCTATGACAGTTTAACAAGATGTAAGTCTCGTCACCAATAAAATATAGGACTAAAATACAACCTACTTATAGATATGAGTCAAATTTATGGAACACTGGCCACGCCCACTGAGCTCCGACAGGAAGTTCTGCTTAGATATTAAACGGCGATATTGTTCAAAGTTAATTTTTCGGTTACATGTAACAAAAAAGTGAAATGCCTGGTTTGCGACCTAAACAACGTAACTACAGCATATTCAAGCTGTAGTTACGACATTTATGTCTCCAAACCAACAAAATACTTTATATAAACGTCGGTTAATGTCGGAGTTGAAGTTAATTTCCGGTCTTGATCTATGATTCGATTGGTCTATCGATATTTTGATTGAAAATCGTGATCCGTCATTTTTTGTGACCAATGTGTAAACATGTGTAAATATGGAGAGTCCAATTGCGAGGAAGTAGTTTCACTTACAAAACGTAAAATATGTAAAATATGATTTGTTGTCCACCAAACCCTATATTGTGGTTACTCATTCGAATCGTCTCATCAAGACGATTCAAATAAGTACCCAAAACGTAGTTTTTGAAGGAAAGATAAATGATTAAGCTTTCCCTCTCTCCCGCTTATTTGGAGCTCTGAAAAATGGGTGGATCGTGCCTTCGTAAGTCTAAAACTAACACGATCTCTAACATAAGACTGACAGCAGTCATCTCCGTGAATATTTCATGTATAGCACTTTTTCCTATGTTTGTTTCTGTATTCTAAGTTTATTTTTCTGGCTAGCGCTAAACAAAAGCTTCCCCTTCTTAGTGAAAATGGGACGTGCATCGGACAAAAAGTTAATTAGTTTTGAAGAAGGGTCTGGCAGCTAGATATCGAAACATGCAACAGAGGTGTGTCTTCAAAACACCAATTTTAAAAAGATAAGATACATGTTCCAGCACAGATAAACGAAGGTTAGTAGTACAAACATCAAGGTACGCTTAAGTATATTGGGCTTTCTATTTTCAGAACATTCGCCTTATACCAAAAGTTCGATCTTAGACAGTCAACACTCTACCAAGATGGTACCTTCTTGCGTGATGGGTCAAATCTGAAACAACATGCGTTTGTTTAACACAAATGCCCCCGCAAACGGCCAGTGTTTAGAAATATGACCTTGATATATGAGTTAGTCCTAATATATGACCTTGACCTCTGTGACAACAATAAGGTCTAACAACAAGGTCTTACTATAGAAGGAAAACACATGAAAATAACCTACATGTATATACATGTACTAATATGTTCCTTCGAAATAGATTGCAGAATATGTATCGCAGCCAGACTCAATTAAATGTGTCAAGAAATTGCTGGGTTAATTCACATTTTTACACAAAAAAAACCAAAATAGATGAACCAAGAATTGTTCTAAATTATACATTATACAGACTTTGTTCTCATGCATGTAAGAACTTACGAAGGTGTGACAAAGAATCTCTAAGGCACACGTTAAAGCTTCAGTGGTATATATCTTCGATGAGCGACCAAACTGCAGACAAAATAAAGGTGCAGGTACGACATTCTGGTCGCCCATGTACGACATGTTTGTCAAGTTAGTATGTAAAAGCAAATAAAATCAAAGCACTGAAAGTACTGTAAGCTAGCAAACCATAGCTTTGTTGTGTAATCGTCTTTGCTAAAGGTTATCATGATAACCAAACGAGGTTGGAGCAACCAAGGAGTTAACCCATTACAACATGGCAAAATTTTAGATTGGTTCAAATTTAAAGAAGTTAGAACTTAGAAAATATTTCCTTTGTTGGGTAGAAAACATGCGGACAATAAAGAAATTGCTTTGTTTTCCAAAGTACTCTTATTGAGATTGAGTGGAAATGGGTAAAATAGCATTTGTTTGAAAGAGTTCTCTGCAACTTGAAGTCGATAGCGATTATCTAAATACCTTAATGGATTTCTATTCCATAATTGGTAATCCTAGCTTTATTGTATCAAGTTATCTCTCGGACAGTGTTTGATTTGATGACCGCCGGACAAGGTTTGGTCTGATGACTCACGGGCTTCCGACCAACCGCATTGAGCAAGGGTATGTAACCCAACTTCGTCGAAGAGGCATAATATATCGATGCGTTAGTTTTTAAAGACCGAAATCGGATATACAGATACTTTAGAGCTACTGGCACTTGAACGTCGAAATGGACATTGTAAATGATCTATTTTTTTTTTTTTTTGGCTTTTCTGTAAATATCATTTAATCACAGAAGGTATATAGCTCCTACAACTAAAGGTACTCGGTTTGTTCTTCATTTCTTTGGTACTGACCTTGGCCAACAAGTTGACCTTGACTTGTATCAAATTCTGACTGTGGGTGTCCACCAACACTTGTTTGATTTAGTTCGTAAGTTTGTGGAGGAGTAACATGATCGTAAACATTATTAGACACATGATAACTTATATTAACATTATCAGTATGGTCGTATTCCGGATCCTCGTTATAATTGTGATCACTATTTTGTTGTTCTGTACTTTGAACCATAACACCAACATCGTCAGGATTACGGACAGTGTTATCATCGGGATATGATTGTCCGTCTTGGTAGTACTCTTGCAAGTTAGTGTTAGTTTGGTAGTCATCCGTTGTGTATGGTGGCGGATAGGCAGTGTTTTCTGGATAAGCATTTGTAACATAGTCGGTGTCATCTGGATATGCACCGTTTGTTACTTCAGCTTCATATTGTTTCTGGTATTCACTGTTGTATTGGTTAAGCTCACTTTGGTCTTCGTTATAAGATCCTTCAACAGTTGCTATATTCATTTGATTTTGATTATCTATATTCTGTTGATTGGTATCACTTAGCTGAATAGGTTCATCGGGATACATTTCTTTAATAACATCAAAATCATCTTTAACATGTCCGTTACTTCTTTGGGCGGCGGTTGACGATTCATGACTCTCAATTCGCGATCTTACTAATGAGAATTTTGCGAAACAATCACAGGGTGCAAACATGTTCATACAACATCTCCGACATTTATACATGGAACATTTGGGTCGACAGATTCTAAACGGGACTAGATCGGGGTCCTGCACACCGTCATTGTAATCTTTTATAAGAGAAGGTAATCTAAAGCCATCAATAATCCAACCAAATCCAAAGCATCCAAGTGTACAAGCATACAAGATTCCCCATTTTTTTCGTCCCAAGTAAAAATGATGAAGCCCAAAAAGACCAAAGGGGAACCAAAACACATAGGCTTCGTCTGCGTATTTGTGTTTATCCTCTTCGGCGTATCTTTGATAAAGGACAGGAAGACGTAAAATATCGAATATCCATCCAAACCCGAATAATCCTACAGTGGCTAGATAAAACCCTCCATTTAAATATCGTTCTAAATAGAAGTGGTGCGCTCCAAAGATTCCTAATGGAGACACACATAATGTATAAGCTGTAATCTTTGTCATTCCATGATCACTTGTTGAATCATTAGCAGCATCTACAAGACCTTTCATTCTGAATAGGTCTACTATCCATCCTATTCCGAATATTCCTAATGAACAAGTATAAAGAATTCCTAGTGCGTAATTTCCTAGATAGTAATGATAAGCTCCGAACAATCCGAATGGTGGTACCGCCATAATATAGGCTGTTCCGACTGACTTTTTGTCCATTCCAGCTTTTCGAACTAATTTATGCATTCGAAACAAGTCCACTATCCACCCTATTCCAAATATTCCGAATGTGAAAGTGTAGATAAGCCCAAGCTGAACGTTATCGAGGTAATAATGATAGGCACCAAATATGCCAAATGGAGACAATCCAAGAATGTATGCTGTCCCGAGTGACTTCCCCTCTCGTCCGTCATTATGGTCCTTGACTAGATGATGCATGCGTATTAAATCAACAATCCATCCGACAACAAATACACCGAATGTGCAGGCGTAGAATATACCAAGCTTTTTGTTTCCAAGGTAAAAGTGGTGGGCCCCTGAAAAAAGAAAGGGTATATGGTAAAGAATAGAGCGATTTAACCCTTTTTTTTATTTTAAAGTTTTCAGACTAGTCCAAATTGAACGAGATGCAAGACGACAATGAAAACTGGATGCAATTTAAGCATCCTATGTGGAAGAAAATGTTGTAGGAAAATGAGAAACTGATTAATTCGGGCAATTTCTTCTTTACCACATGTTTCCTCATATATAAAATCACAGTAACGTAAAATCCGGAGTTTGTACAGGAAAGGGCTAATAACATTCATGGACAACGAAATTGACAACATAACCATTTTCGACCGAAGTAAATCATTATCACAGCTATCTGTCAGCAGTTTTTACCGCGGCTATAACGCAGTTGGTAGCGCATAGGACTCCTAGTCATGAGGTCCCGAGGTTGATTCCCGGCCACGGCGATTATCCTTTCTGACATTTGTCTCCCACCAGTGGGTGGATAATCGTAAACCTAAGTGGGATGGTCAGCTGGACGCTCGGAAAGGATGCAGTGGTAGTACTGGTGTGAGAATTCCAGGAAGCTAAGGTTGGGTGCTCCAGCCGCCGCGTATGACTGAAATACTGTTAAAGGTGGCGTTAAACCCTAATCCAATCAACTCTTAATCTTCAATCATGGGATGTCATGGGTTCGATCCCTGGCGGCGGCACATATTTTTTCCGACATTTGTCTCTCACCAAAGGGTGGATAATTGTACACCTAAGTGGAATAGCAGGTGGAGGCTAGGAAAGGATGTAGTGGTAGTACTGATGTGAGAAATACCAGGAATCCATTGTTAGGGGCTCCAGCCGCAGAGATATGCCTGAAATACTGTTAAATGTGGCGTTAAACCCCATATTCAATCAATCAACCAATCCAATCAATCAAAGTAAGCAGTTAACTAAGAAGAGTTCGGACGACTATATAACGATCACAATTTATTCTGATCGGTCAATAATATTTCGCATGTAAAAACTAATGTTTGATCTTTGGAAACTTATCCTTCTTGAATTAACAGTCGTCAAAAATGGAGACTGTGCCCATATTTACAGTCCTGGAACCATCCTCTACGGCGGCTATTTTTTTTAAGTTACTGTAATCATAGCTGCGTTAAGGCTGTCAACTTTAAATTGGAGTCAAAGTCATAAATAAAGGGATCATCATAAATAAATTTTATTCATCTGAGTGTGTGAATGATTAGCTTTATGTTGATTTAAATTTTAGAATCATTGCAAACTCATAGACCGACCTGTAAGCAAGTAAGTTATACTAGTCGTCCGCAGGTTGTTATTTACTTCCCTTTAAAAAGGGATAAAGATATTTTCTATTAACAGAAGCTATTTCTCTACCGTGCAACACTGGACCAAACGTGCTAGAGACACTATACTGATTCTCAAATCTCCACAAGGTCCTTTTTTGAGTAATTATTATGTAACGATTTCTGTTTGAAAATTTGTTTTTCTTGCGACCTTGCTAACATATGTGACCGTTTAAATACAAAACAATTCTTGAACTTAGTACGAATATTGTATTATTCTTTACCTAAAACAGACCCCCACCCAACCCCCTAATTCCACTTTTCCACTTTAGTTTCTCTAATTATAAATTGGTTGATTCTGTGACCCTACTGTGAAATTTAATTGAATCTGGTGTGTCTAGGCTTTGTTTCGGAAACAAATTGAACAATATAGCATAATTTCCTTTTACTCCGTGTTTTTATATTCAATTATTTGGAGAAAACACAGAAATAACCAATGCGGTGTTATCTAGGAAAACATATAGGATCTATGAGACTTTACTTTAGGCAAGCCGATGTATCAAAGTTAGTAAGCAACTTTTTTTCAAAACGCAACAACTGTATATAATAGGAGTAGCCTCCCGCGAGCGATCTATTTGCTACTTTTTATTACGTAATTGACCAGTTGCTGGCCCCGCCTACTTACTCCTTTAGTCACGCACAGAAAGTTCCGCTTCCATCATAAACGGCGTTATTTTGCAAAGAGGATAGACAGTAACATGTACAAACATAATGATGTAGTTGGTTGGCGATCTAAACGTCGTAACTACAGCTTGACCAATGTTGGAGTTCAACGCTCAATTCTGGGCTGAATGAATTATTTGATTCGACGGTTGATTGATTGGTTGACATCCGCGATTGCTCAATTACCTCTGAAAAACACTGTGAAGAGTATTTCCGGCGAATTATCCGGTAGTTCGACATTTGTCATGTTTCATGACTCATTATAAAGAGACCTAGAACTCGGGAGAGAAATAAACCAGTTGAATGTTTGGTCGTTATTACACTAGTGTAATAACTATGCAAATGGTTGATTGTTTGATTGAATGGGGTCTAACGCCGCTTTTAACAGTTTTTCAGTCATATCGCGGCGGCTGGATCACATAACAATGGATTCCTGGTATATCTCACACCAGTACTACCACTACATCCTTTCCTAGCCTCCAGCTGCTATCCCACTTAGGTATACGATTATCAACCTATTGGTGAGAGACAAATGTCGGAAAGGATATGTGCCGCCGCCAGACATAGAACCCATAACATCCCAACTAATGCAATTATTTGTTAAGCCTGTGTTTTCACATTTTCGTTCGCGTGAATTTATATTTATTAACTAGTCTTTAAAAAAAACCTGCCAAAACATTGTATTTATATATTTTGTAGATGACTCGTTTCCTAAAATCCTATATTCTACCAGACCATGGCGTCTCGACTGCAACTTATATCGACAGACCCGACAGGCATATATAAAACCAGTTCCTCGCTAGCAAAATGTTTGTTTGTTTGTTTATTTGTTTGAATGGGGCCCAACATCGCTTCTTATAATTTTTCATTCATATCGCGGCGGTTTGAACACCTAACAATGGATTCCTGGTATATCTCCCACCTGTAGGCCTACCACCCTTACATCCTTCCCTAGCCTCCAGCTGCTATTCCACTTAGGTTTACGATTATCTTACCATTGGTGAACGACAAATGTTGGAAAGGATATGTGCCGCCGCCGCGGATCAAGCCAACAACCACACTCTTTTCCTTAAGTATCCTTATAATTATAAGGAACAAAGTGGAGTTAGAACCCTTGACTTGCGAAGACGTGCTGTTTGGTAAAACCTACAATTATTTCGATTAATTATATCAACAACTTAAATGTCAAACCCAGTCGCCCATATCGCGCTATGTAGGCTACATAGTCAGAAATTCTGCCGCCGTATTAATCATACTGGCCTCTAATCTATTTTGTTGGTTTCGGATTAAATATACTTTATCAAAAGCAGGAGTGTATTTCCTGATAACAAAAACAGAATAAGCAATTTTTAGTGGTTCTTACACAAACTTTATTCTCTTAATAATTTCTGGCGCCGCGGACATATCGTAATTGGTAGCGCGTCGGACTCTCAGTTATGAGTTCCAAAGTTCGATCCCCGGTCGCGGCAAATATCCTTTCCGACATTTGTCTTGCATCAATGGGTGGATAAACGTAAACCTATGTAGGGTAAACAGCTAGAGGCTCGGATAGGATGTAGTGATAGTAATTGTGAGAAATATCAGGAATCCATTGTTAGGTGTTCCAGCCGCCGCGACATGACTGAAATGCTGTTGAAAGTGGCGTTAACCCCCATTCAAACAAACAAACAAACACACTTAACCTTTGTTCTGTAAAACAAGTAAAGAGGCGCATCGAGACCAGGAGTGCAGCTAGATCAAAGGTCTGTGTTGATATGAAAAGTCCTGCTAAATAATGTTTTTCGATATCCTACAGAACCATTTTGTTATTTCAAATGCAAACATTTGACGTTGTCATAGCAAATGCTTAATACGCTTAAATCAAAGAACGCATTTCAGATTTATCGACTTGTTATTTTAAAAGTTTCCCTTGTAATCCATAAATAATTTGATGTTTCACGAAGAATTGCAGAGGTGTCCCAATTGCAGGTGAAAGCACACCAAGGTTAAAAGATTAACGACAGTTTTTAATCGCCTATCTTCAAAAATAATGAAATAGGCGCATTATACATGAAGGGACTGCACATAATCGAGTCAAATATTCCTTGTTTTTCGTTTTAGTTTTCTATAAAAAGTCGTTCTATAGATTACTGTTCATTGTTTTTTTCGTCATTAAATCACCAGGGATGCTGGGTCGACAAAAGAAGCTCTTTTCACAGGCCTTATAATGATCGGCGTGGGATGGCATTTATTTTTGTCCAGAAGTGATACTATGTTTAAAGTGTGTTTACAGACAAGATCTCTAACTTTATGAACGAAATTGTTATAGATGTACCACTTACATAGAGTGATCAAATGTCGATTTTGTCTATGCAGGTATTAACAAAATCGACCTTTGATCACTCACTATAACTTATAGTCTTATACATGTATAGAATGGGGTGTCATTATTGTTCAGCAGCGATAGTGTCTTGGTCGTGTGTTGGCGGGCAGGATCTCTAAGGTTTATATACGAAAATGATAAAACACAAATTTAATTTGTTACCTTTACGTCAAGATAAATTGCACAATCTATTCAACAACAAAAGCATTAATCAACATTAAACATGTTCGCAGTTTTCACAGTCCCGCTTCAACTATTTTGTTAAAAACAATGACGTAAAATAATGATAGTAATGAAAATACAATAAAAAATAAAACTAAAAAAGTAAAGCCTTTAGCCCTTTTCTGTTTTGCGAAATTTCAGACCTGTCCAAATTCAATTAGGATATAATTTTAAAAAAGCAACCATTCAGTAGGATAGAAATATTGTGGACAAATAAGAAATTGCTTGTTACAGGCAATCTTCTCTACAATATTTTCACATTTATAAATTCACAGGGCCGTAGAAACCAGGGATCAAGCAGGAAAGGGTTAAAGCGTCATTTAACACCAGTTATAGACTGTGACTGGTTTTAAGATTTATTATGATGACAGTTGTCTTCAGTTCTTAAATCACTTATTATTTGAATTAATTCATTACTATTATTGGATTGGGTTTAAGTCGCTTTTATATTTTTTTAACTTGGTTATATGTTTGAATCAATATCACATGAACAAGGGTTGCCAATCTAAAATTCTGATGTATTCTTCTCAATGATCCACGATGTCACAAACACAAAGGGGAACCGAGTGTTTGATGTCCGATATTTGTCTCTCACCAATGGGTGGATAATCGCAAACCTAAGTGGGATAGCAGATGGAGGCTAAGAAAGGATGTAGTTGTAGTGCTGGTGTGAGAAATACCAGGAACCCATTGTTAGGTGCTCCAGCCGCCGCGATATGACTGAAATACTATTAAAAGTGGCGTTAAACCCATTCAATCAATTAACCAACCATCCTAACCACTGATAAGTCCAATATCTAATGGCTAATCGTCACCTCCAGCTGTGACTGAAATCGTCACGATGTAATTGTTCCAAATAAATGGATTTTATCACCCGTCAAAAAACCTGCTTATATTTCTTTTGACGCTAAAGTGAAACTTTTCAAAATCTCTTCAACTCAAGTCAAAATCATGCGTTATTCCATTACCAAAACCTACACTCCCTTATAAGGTGTTTGGAAAATGTTTTAAATGTCATTGATTCTTTGTCCTATAGATAAAGGCGGTATGCAATTCATAACCACAATATACCTGCACGTAACGCCGCAATGCTCTTAGACAGCACGGTTTTTCTAACCCTTTCCTGTTTTGCTAAATTTTAGACCCGTCGAAAGTCAAAAGTTTAGCGGAAATTTAAATTTGATTTAATTTAAAAATGATCACTCAGTAGGGTAGAAAATATTGTGGAAAAAGAAGAAATTGCTTGTCACAAGCAATTTCTTCGTTTTCTACAATGTTTTCTTAAGTAAAAAATCACAGGGACGTAAAAACCAGTAATTGTACAGGAAAGGGCTAAAGCTTATTACGGTTTTACAAAGTGTTTAACACGTTCAGAATTCCAATACTTGTGACGATTAACCGTCAAATATTTATAATTTAATTGTTAGTTTCGTCTATCAAAAACGAGCGATCTGATTGGTCGAAAAATTTAATTCATACCTCCATGAACAAAATTTTGAGTACGCAGCCATTTTGAATGCTTCCGCACAAAATAGTTCACTACAAAATCAAAACTTGTTAAGTTGTTGCATTTTTCGCTCGATGCTATTAAATTATAAGAAATGAAGATAATATTTTTTGTTTTCATGGAGGTATGAACCGAAAAACCTAATCACACAATGTATGAATCCGCTTCGAGTATTCATACAGTGTGATTAGGTTTTTCGGTTCATACCTCCATGAAAACAAAAAAATATTCTCTTCATCTCTTAAAAATATTAGATTGTGACGGCCAAACATCACAATAAACATTAAACTTGTGACCATTAACCATCACAATGAATGGTGACAGCTAGCTATCAGATACTAGACTACTGACGTGCCGTCATAGCGCAGTCGGTAGCGCGCCAGATTCCTAATCTTCAATAATAGGTGTCATGGGTTCGATCCCCGGCGGCGGCAAATATTCTTTCCGACAATTGTCTCTCACCAATGGGTTGATAATCGTAAACCTAAGTGGGATAGCAGCTGGAGGCTAGGAAAGGATGTAGTGGTAGTACTGGTGTGAGAAATACCAGGAATCCATTGTTAGGTGCTCCAGCCGCCGCGATATGACTGAAATACTGTGAAAAGCGGCGTTAAACCCCATTCAATCAATCAACCAAACTACTGACAGTATAACAAGGACTCCATGCAATAGTCTCATACTTTATATGCATTGTGATTATTTGATTTACCCTATATTACCAAGCATTTTGATCCGCCGAAGATAGACTACCTAGACATATATTTCAAAAAATTTAGCCTACGATTTATTTCTCTTAAAGCCTCAACGTGTCTACACTCTATTATATGATACGTATTAGGTTATAATTAAATCGTTAGTTTCGTCTATCAAAAATGAGCGTTCTGATTGGCCGACAAAATCATATTTCAATGAAAAAAATGGAGCACGCACCTATTTTGTATGCTTGTGCACAAAATAGTTCCATAAAATGTATCAAAAAGTGTAAAACAAAAAAAAAATCAATCAATAGAATAAAAAATAATAATCACACTTTTGTTTGAATTGACTTCACGTTTCATACAGAGTGTTTCGTTCTTTAAGTTTCATATTTCCATGCATGAAAACGAAAAATATTCTCTTCATTTCTAAATTAATTTAATTTTATACAATCTGAATTGTCGTCTTCAACTTTTCTGAGTATGAAACCGTCGTCCAGAAATTCACTGAACAACTGTTGTCTATAATATTACCGTATTAATTTATCAAGTCGACAATAAATCTGACATATTAGGATGTGATGACATGTTAAAGACCTGCATGGATCGTGTCATAGTCGGTCTATACATCATATCCAAGAAAGTCAATATATTTGGCTGATTTGAACTAGAAAAAAATGCACAAAATTTCAATAAATAAAAGGGTCTAACATTACCCCAAAGATCTATTTATTTAAATGGCGATTGAGAAAATTATAGACAGCCACAATTTCGTGTCTCTTGTCTATTCATGAATCGCTGGCCTCGCTCACGGACTCCGCTGGCCACTCCAGTCGACTCCAGTGGGAAGTTCTACTTCGATATTAAACGGCGTTACTTTTCAAAATAAATGGCCAGTAATGTAACAAAAAAGAAATATGGTTGGTTGGCGACCTAATCGTCGTAACTGTAAGTTAAGACGTTAAAGTTGCCAACCAACAAAAATGCATCACATAAATGACGGCCAATGGGGTTCAAAGTTCACTTCCGGTCTAAATATTCCAAGCAAATTCCTCTTTATCTACAGTGTTTTCTCGGGTATAAAATCAAAGCGAGTTTCCAGGAAAGGGCTTATGGGCTTGTCATTCTACCTTACTATGTATTTTCTATTTTCCCCGAAAAATCCTGTTTTACATATTCGACAAGAGAACCGAATGCGGGTGCTCCGCTCGGATCAGGTATTAGATAGTTTAAAAAAATCGAAATTGGGCAGGGGGCTAATTTTACAAGAAAATACAGCACATTGGGGATTCTGTCCATTCTTAAAAAATGCCATTCGGAACATTCAAGTCAATATCCAAATTGATAAATCGCGGCTGTCAATAAAATAAGCAGTAAACCAAAGAAATAATTCATTAAGACTGAAAGTTAATTATTAACTGCTATTTTAGTGAAGCATTTTTGTTGACTTGACTACTTAAAATTTGTAACTACAGCTTATTCAAGCTGCAGGTACAACGTTTAGATCGCCAACCAACCATTCTACTTTTTATAACATTCTACTGTCCATGAATGTGTTGCAAAATAACACCGTTTAAAATCAAAGCGGAACTTCCAATCGGAGTCAATGGGCGAGGCGAAAAAAGTAAGTGGGCGGGACCAGCGATTGGTAAATCATTAGGAGAGATATTACGAAATGTTAAAATTTTGCACACAGTCGCTTGTCAACACTATTAAAGACCATGTCTCCTACTAAAGCAGAAATATTCCGGGCTAAGCATGACAAGGATTAAAATTTAGCAAACAGACACAGAACATTAGAGTTATTTGACGGTTCGCTGGCCACGCCCACAGACCTCCGAACTAAATCTAGATATCAAGACCACATTACTTTGAGAAAAAATAGCCAGTAACATGTAACCAAAAAGTGAAATAGTTGGTTTATCGACTTAAACGTGGTAACTACAAGGTAAAGAAGATATAGTCACGACGTCTAAGTCGCCAAACCAACAAAAATGCCTCACCTAAATGACGACGAATGTTGGAGTTTAAAGTTCACTTCCTGTTTAATTCAATTGGTCGATTAACTCTTGATTGACTACACGATCCGTCAATTGGCAACTATAGAAATTGAATTCTACTTACCAAATAATCCACCCAGGATACAGATCAGATACCCATCCGACACCATTTTTCTATTAGTCCCATATCGGTTAGCATGTTTTACCAACCATCTCATACGAAAGAGATCATACAGGTAACCGAGCCCAAACAGCCCCAGGGTACAGGCGTACACAATTCCAAAGATCTTCCTGCGTAAATAAAAATGATGGGCTCCGCACAGCCCAAACGGCACACCCAAAATGTACGCTTCGGCTACTTTCTTTTCGCCCATACTTCTACGGCGATCAAACGTCCAGTTTCACTTAATGTAGTTCATTATAACCCCGAGCTTTAAATTTTCTAAAAGGAAACGCCCGGACCGATGTCACGTAATTCTGATTTTTTTTAAATGTAAACAACGGCCATTTTACACACTGGATTATGCCATATAAAATTCTACACATGCCTTTCGTGGGCAATTCGATAATTCTCCATATATCGTATGGTATTCTCTTATCCTTGAAGCGTGAAGTATTTTTAAAGGTCTATATATAGAACAACCTGTTACAAAAATCACGTGATACAGGTATGAACGAAAATCGATATTAATAATTCTCTCTGGTTGATTGGGTCCTATGAACTGAAAATTATTCAATAACCAATAAGGTTACTACTATTAAGATCTCAGCCCCATTACGTATCGAGCACTCGACTTCGAACCTGAGGATCGCATGTTCGATCCCAGGACTGACCAATACAACAACTAACTGACGGATCGCCGTTCCCGCCACATGACTACACTGGCCACGCCCCCTGATTCCAACAAAATGTTTCCGTTCGGTATGAAACTGCGTTTTTTTTTGTGTTTTTTTTTTTAAACAAACATCCAGTGACGTGTAATAAGGAGTAAACATGGTTGGTTAGTGATCAAAAACGTCGTAACTACAGCTTTGGTAAGCTGTAGTTACAGATATTTAGTCGCCAAACCCCAAAAAAATGCATTACGGAAACGTCGGCCGATGTTGGAGTTCAAAGTTCATTTCAGGTCTTAATGAATGGTTTGTTTGGTCTATTGATTCTTTGATTGACGGTTGCTATTGGTCAATTGTGTTTTGGACGCGTCGTTAAACAGAGGTCGAGTGTGACGCGCTATCCATCGAGCGCATTAAAAAAACAGGCTTGGCTACCAGAAGTTTCTTCCTGCATTCGAACTATCTACCTTAACAACTAACTGTGTCCTAGGGGCCTCAATCGAATGGGAAAATTCTACAGTGCACTGGTGCCGATAAATAAACGAACATAGGTCTACACACATTATCTATTATTTTATTTAACTTACAGTCCATCACAAGAATGACTGATTGCATGGGGTTTAACGCCACTTTGAACACTATTCCAGTTATATCGCGGAGGCTGGAGCACCTAACCATGGATTCCTGGTATTTCTCACATCAGTACTACCTCTTCATCCTTGATGAGCCTCTAGCTGCTCATCCTACACAGTTAAACGATTATCCATGTTGGAGACAATTGTCGGAAAGGATATTTGCCGCCGAGATCTAACCCGGGGCCCTATGACTTAGATTTCTACGCACTACCACTGCGCTATGGCCGCGGCCTAAATCTGATCCTGAAGCGATCTATCCGGGCAGAGTTCAAAGTGACGATACGGTCGCCAGTGTCTCCAGTTCACTTGACACCCGCATTCCATGCTGTTCAAAATGTGAAGCATGGTACCATACACACAGCCATAACCATATATATTTGTGTTGGGAGAATCATGTTATTCAGAATTGAACCAAATGAGGTCGATCAAAACTGATATTTCAAAACGACGGTAAAGTAAGAAAGAATGACCATTTTCATCCAAAATATATAGAGGACTTAATGTCGAAAGTACAGAACCTGGTCCATCAGCGCAGTCTGACTAGATTCGAGGAGATCTGCACTTTTGAAACGTCCCTTTTCACATCTTAAACAGTTCAGACTATGTTATAAGACCGCTTAACCCATTCCTACACAAACCTACATTTTGACGACCCTTATAAAAGAATTGTGCCGCCTTCATTGCGTAATCTGTAGCGCATCAGACTCCTACTCGTCTATCATGGTATGTCATGGGTCCGATCCCCGGCGGCGGCACATATCTTTTCCGACATTTGTCTCTCACCAACAGATGGCTAATCGTAAACCTAAGTGGGATTGCAGCTGAAGGCTACGAAAGGATATGTAGTGGTAGTACTTGTGTCAGAAATACCGGGAACCCATTGTTAGGTGCTCCAGTCGCCGTGATATGACTAAAATACTGTTAAAAGTGGCGTTAAACCCCTTTCAATCAATCAATGAAAAGGTTTTGTAAGACATTGTAGAAAATGAAGAAACTGCTTATAACATAATTCCACAATGTTTTCTACTCCAAAAGACAAAGAATTTTATAAATTCGATCGACTATCAATTGGCGTATGTAGCTTCTTCCAAATTGAATCAGCCATTGTCGTCTGGTAATATGTTACATGACCGACATTCGTAAAACCTAAAACCTAATCGGATCTTTGACCAGATATCTCTGAATTTCCGTACGTCGCATTTTTAATTCACATAGCTGGTTGGTAATGAAAAGCACTTAGACTTTCTAAGTTATGCTTACCCCTTTCCTGTTTTTCAAAATCTTAGACCTGTCCAAATTCAAAGGCTTTGCAGATGAAAATTTTAAGTCAATTCAGTTTCGAAAACCATCGTTCATTAGGTTAGAAAATATTGCGGAAACATAAAAATTGCTTGTAAACAAGCAATTCCTTCTTTTACCACAATATTTTCATTCGTATAAAACCACAGGGACGTAAAAACCAGAGATTTTACGGGAAAGAGTTAACTGGGCACAACCTTTTCATAGACCATAGTAAGCGTGATACAGGATTCTCAAAATGTACTAGTAATCTTTCCACTGGAGGATAGTAAAAATGCATTATCTTCCAACGCATTTAAGCTGTTGTTACGACGTTTCGACCCATCAACGATTTGGTTTTAGTTTCAATGTTCCTGGTCATATATTATGCGAATTAATACCGTTTGATTCCGGGGACAAACTACCTTACTGGGGTCAGTTGGTGTGGCCAGCGAGCCTTTGATGCTGTTTCGCAAAAGGTCATTGGTTAACACATTCCCAAACAGTGACGTCTTTGGACGCCCCTCAAGAAAAATAATTAGGAAAACATTTTATAAAATGAAGAAATCAATCAAGTAAGGAGGAACGTATTGTCGAGTAAGGCTTTATTTAACCCATTCGAAAACAGTCCCGCTTTTTACGACCACCTAGATAAGAATTTAAAAAAAATCGTAAATGGAGAAATTGCTTGTCACAATTGCTTCCTTCCATACAAGGTTTGTTTACCACGAAAGATATTAAACCTATTGCCAGACGGCAAAATTTTAGACTGGTCCAAATTGAAAGGAGTTGCAGAAGGCAGTATTAAGTAAATGATTTTTTTTTTTTTTTTATTATTATTATTATTATTTTTTCAACTCTCTGGATAGAAAATATTGTTTGAAATGAAGAAAAGGCTTGTTACATGTTTATTCACCTGCCAGTAATACCCGAAAGGGGAGTTTGGCAGTATATACAGATATATTGGCGGAATCTTTATTATCATGTTATGTTTAATTATGGTTTATAATAGAATTTGTGTTAAATTAAATGTCATTTGCTCGTCAAAAATGTTCAGCTGTCTGTAAAATATTTATTAGAGAATACAACCAAGAATAATTTGAAATGGCTTTCTACCCAAAACTTAGTTGGTTTTTGTTGTTGAGATACCTGAATGTAAGTCCTACCTCTCTTACCATCCCTAGCATCACGTGGTCATCCATAAGTAGCAGTAGTAACGGCTCAATGAATAACCATGACCGAAATCTATTCTCTACAAATAGTCATCTCTAGACACTGGAACGCTCAAGACAAACCAACCTGCTTATTCTGTTGTGAAGATAATCAAGATATATACCCTCATGTTATCGGAATTCCCCCTCGCTACCCAAAGGCTTCAGTTCCAGACAACATTGGATCTGAAAGATGGAAATCCATTATGAAGAAAAACATGTTTTTAGTACAGTTCATTTAAGATTGCTTCAAAATTCTCCAAGAATTAAACGTGGCCCAACCAAAGAACATAACCAGTGTATCAAATGAACTTTATTAACGACCACGTATACATAAAAATGATACTAGACATTGTCATAACTTGCCAGTTAATTCATTCCATTCTTTTTCTCCGACCACCTGCTGTACTCTTTGAAAGTGGTCTTAATGGAGAGTTGTCTTATTACCGAGGATTGGTCGTATGCTTAACTTAGATGGGCAATTCGAAAGAAGCTATTCCTGTTTATTTAAACTTTATTACATCTTTTATAACATGTATTTAATAATATCATTTTGTAATACATTTTGTACATAAGTTCCAATACAACAACGAACTCGTGTTTTACAGAGAATACATGTTGTCATTTTTAAATTGATCAATTACCATTAATCATGGCGGAAAAGATGGAGTTTGCTCATACATAGACACTCTCATTTTATTCTGCAATGATACAATGTCCCTCATAATCCAGATAGCGCACTAAGCTTATTGGTCATCATTGGTATTGTAAAAAGCTAACACATATCTAAAGACCAGTCTTTACTGCAAGAACTTGTTAAATGTCGTCTGCTTTGCACTTCGTTTAAACTACAGATTTTCTTGCAATCGATCACACTCATATGCAAGTGAGTCCATATTTTCATGGAAAATAAATTACTTGATATGTGTTAGTCAATCTATTGCCTCATGATGAGAATTTATCTTAAGTACAATTTCAGGCTCAGTGTCTTCATCAATATCTATAGTACTAGCGACCTCATCATCACTACCTCTCTTGGCATTCTGGATCAAATCAATACCCAGCTATCATATAGTTCATCATGCACTGGAATGTCACTGTCAATTGAAATGAACTCTACCTCGGTCATTACAGCATTTAGGTTCAAGTGACATTGAGCACTTCGTATCATTTCCCTTAATTCTGAGAGAGGAATGTTTTCACTTAAGTCAGAGACATGGATTGAATCATAGTCATTTGACACACCTGCTTTCTTGAAACAAGCTGTCACTGTCTCATTTTTGATTTCCTGAATTGACGACTTAATCCATTGAATAGCATCTAGGAAAAAAAAGTTTGATAAGGCACCAGCATTTACGTCAGTGGCATTACCGGCTTTAGACAAAACATATCTAATCAGTTTCTTTCTATAACGCTGCTTCATGTTTTGAATTATGCATTTGTCAGGTGGTTGATGTTTCGATTTAGTGTTTGCAGGCAAAAAAAAAACAAGCATAATGTTACTCAATATCAGTTCAGACGGATGGGACGGTGCATTATCAAGCAACAATAGGATCTGTCTATTTGCCTACCTCATTCTGCAATTAAAGTTTTCGACCCATTCTTTGAACAAAAGACTGGTCATCCTTGCCTTCTTATTATGTCGCCAAATCACAGGAACGTCCTGAACATAAAGTTTTCTGAAACACCTAGGCACAGTTGATTTACCAATAACAAGAGTTTTTCAAAATCACCAACAGCATTTACACACAAGGCTACAGTTATCCTATCTTTACTAC
Source organism: Fragum fragum (assembly GCA_946902895.1). NCBI lineage: Eukaryota > Metazoa > Mollusca > Bivalvia > Cardiida > Cardiidae > Fragum > Fragum fragum. Next base: position 9,980,259 of record OX336369.1, read on the forward strand.
GTTTTTCGCCTTTACATTCTGCACCTTGTATTGACAATGACTTATCAGGAAGATTCATAACCTGATAAAATTGAAGGAATCTTATCTAACCATTCATCACATGTAATTTTGAAAACACTACAACTTTCACCCCCCACACAGGAGCAAAGTTAATATTGTGACGTTGTCTAAAACAATCAAGCCACCCATTTGATGCTTTGAAGTCAGTAATGTCTAGTTCATTAGCGTAGAACACGGCTTTCTCTTGGAGCATTGGGCCCCGATAGTGGAATCCCCTGGGATCTTGCTGTCTTGAACCATTCCCGGATAAGATTTAAAAATTCTGCCTTTCTTTTTAAGATTGATTGGATCTGGAATAGATAAAAGGAGTTGTAATTCAGAGTACAAATGAAGTAAATTTAAGATTTTTTGTAAGCTCTTTTCTCTTTCGTAAAACAAAAAAAAACTTTGGTGAAACAGTGACGGGTGGATTTCGGCAAATACAACAAACCAAGGAGATTAACTTCACTATTTTACTTTTAACCCAATAAATGCAAACCAAACAAGTTTCTATAATCGGTACACTTATGCAGTCTGCCTTTTAAACACTATTCCAGGTTAAACTGTCTTCATGCATTTTGCGAAATTCTCGACCGGTGTAACAGTGTCCTTCAAAAATAAACCCGGAGCATCTCGAATAAAGTACAATGACTCAATAAGCAATGAAATCTTTTTATGAATTGATTGAACGGAGTTTAACGCGACTTTAAACAGTATTTCAGTCATATCGCTGCGGATTGAGTACCTAACCATTGATTCCTGGTATTTCTCACTGCAGTACTATCGACAAATTCTTTTCGAGCCTCCAGCTGCTCATCCCATTCAGGTTTACGATTATCTGCCCATTGGTTGGAGACAAATGTCGGAAAGGATTTAAAACAGAATACTAAATTACTACTACTGCTACGTTTGTTAAGCTATAAATATAAACAGCATTTCTAGCAAAATAACAATTCAAATAAGGAAAACGTGCTAACAAAGACCGGAATTAAAAAATACTACGGATTTATACCAAATGCAGAAACATCCAGTCAGATTGATAAAGTCAGAGACAATCGGAGGGATTTTTAACTTGTAAGTAGATGCCAAGATTTTAGATATCTTTAGAGAGGAACATGCACGTTCAATTTATATGAAAACAGAGTAGTTTCATATGTAAATGCCTGTCATCTTTGAATCCAATGCAACGTAAAGCGGAAAAGCAAATTCTTGGTGAAGAAGTACTCCGACATAGCCTGCAAAATAAATATAAGAGATCTGAACATGGATAATGATGGCTAATTGGCAAAAAAAGGTTACAAGCGTTTTCTTCTTAATTCTGAAAATTTAGGGCATACTAGCACAGAATATTATTCATTTGACAAAAGCGGAATATTGTAATATCGACCCTTTTCTATTTTCAGGTGAGCACCGCGGCTATAGCGCAGTTGGTAGCGCGTCGGACTATTAATCTAGAGGGCCAGGGTTCGATTCCCGGTCGATGAAAATAGCCTTTCCGACATTTGCCTCGCACAAATGAGTGTACAATCGTAAATCTTAGTGGGATGAGCAGCTGGAGGCTCGGAAATGGTGTCGTGTTAGTACTGATGTGATAAATACTAGATACCCATGGTGCGGACATGTGACTGAAATACTATTAAGTGGCGTTAACTAATCAAACTATTTTAAAGTCTTGTGAGGCTGTTCTTATTCTTCTCGGCGCTATTTTGTATCATATTGGTGTTCTATTTGAAATGAGCTTTTGGAAATTTATATTTTTTCAACGGATTAGTTTATCAAATGAATATGTCCATTCTTGAGTATTATTATCCAATGTCTTGTAGTTTAAAGGGAGATATCGATGTTTCTTTAACCTAAATTTAATCAAAGCGCTGAACGCGCTGAAAGCCTGAGATATGTATACATGAGATACATAACCAGAGCAGAAAAGGTTTGATGGTCGGATTATCGGAGGTGTCACTTTCTACCCAAATCTACTGTCAATTATGCAGATCTGCCAATTTGTGCGCTAGGGGACATAACTTGCCCACAATAATTTTCTTCCTGCTTTTGACGTATTGTAACGATATATTTACATGTATATATCGTTATATATTATTGACCCGAACAAAATTCTTTGAAAGAAACTGATAAAGGCCACCTAAGTATCCTTCATGTGAATTTTGGTTGAATTATGTTCAGTACTTTCTGAGAAGAAGACTTTTAATGTAAAAGTTGACGGACGGAGGGACGCTGGACAACACATCATGACAAAAGCCCGTTGGCTATCAGCCAGTGGAGCTAGAGAGAGATAGCGCTAGAGAGTGAGAGAGAGGGGGGGGGGAATGGAGCGAGTAGCAAGGTTCGATCTAGGAGGCTCTCGCATGCGATGCGAGTATTCTACCACACAAACCTAGTTCGTTATGTACATATGCGCTTAAATCATCTCCAGATAAAGAATTGAGAGAGGGCGGTCGTTTACCAGGTTAACATGATTAGGTACACCTCTCAAAAGCGATATGTAGACGTTGCATCCTTTGGGTAGAATTCAGAGGTAAGAATATAGACACAAAGTCCGAGCACGACCAAACTGTTTTCAGACAGTAGGAATACGATCCTATAAATTAACAATTAATTTGTTAACAAAACATTCCAATCGTGCGTAAAACCGACAGCTTCGCTTATCAGCTTTATACAGCAACCGGACCACATCAACATTATTACTCTAGAAAAAGTAATATCATTTGATATAAAACAAACACCTTAATTTTTCTTATCAATATGATATTATTATATATATTCGATAATTTCCGAAATATTATATATCCCCATTCTTTCCGTCCATTCACTCATCAAGTTTTGATAATTTTGCCAAGTTAAGAACACCCACACGAAAGTACTGTACATCAAAGCCGACAGCTTCCAAAGAGTCATATCTCGCCTTCGTCCTTCTCGCCTCAATCGGGCGTATTACTTTATACTCGCAGTCTTATAATTCGCCCCTATCTACTTTCCATTTCGCAGAATATTACATCTATTGCGTTAGATGCTTTTACATTAAACTCTGCGTGGGTTGACATTTTACCATGGCAACTTTAGCCTTAAATTGCTACGCAATCTCATGCTTAAAAAAACGAGATTTACCAAACATACACTAAGACGAACATTTAATACACGTACTTAAATTCGCGCCAGATATTGTTTCCACATTAATCTGATAAGCTGAAAGTGTATTTTTTGTGGTTATATAGAAAGGTTCATCGGAATTCCAGGTTATTTATAGATATCACTGAATTCGGTTGTCGACACCGCATGACATCATTTGCATTTAACCCAAAGTCAACAGAAGTTACAAATTAAAAGAAAGAAATAAGTCCAAAATTATGTTATACCAAATTGTAAGTACAAAAATTTAATAAGTGTCTATATTCATATTAACGCTTACGACAGTTTTGGACTTATATTTACAGAATTGAAGACCAGTTAGCGAACATACTCAAGTTGACATAACGATGAATGCCCAACTGTAACTTGCAGAGCTCGTAGATAAAGCCCAATCATTCAGAAAAAAGGATCCTAAACCGTAAATGGGTCGACCTTGTCTGTATGTATACAGACAAGAGGAGATTCCCTAATTTGCAAACCATGGTAAATTACTTCCCATGAAAGCTACACATTGCTCTCCCTTCCGAGAAGACTCGTCTCGGGTCTTTTCCTAGGAGATCCGTGGGTAAGGCAACTCCTGTCTGGTAGTTGTCTTCATCCCATCGATGCAACCAAACGTAGCGTGCTGAGCTCGTAGAGAAAGCCTATCCATTATAGAAAAGGATCCTCAACCATAAATGAGTCGACCTTGTCTATATAAAACTCCAATGGTCACTTTCCTTTCTGAAGGATCCCTATACAACGGCAAATTATCTCCCCGAAAGCGTTACATTACTCTCCCCCCCAAGAAAACTCGTCCCGAATCTTTGTCTGGAGATCCGTGGGTAAGGCAACTCATGTCTGTCGGTTGACTTCATCCAACTGTTGCCACAAAATGTAACGTGAAGAGTTTGTATACCACGGCATTTTACCTCCCATAAAAACGTTACACCACTACTCATTACAACATTCTCGAAGTAATCTAAAAATCAACAGCCTACGTACGCTATGGGGGAAATATCCTGGTTTATTTAGATAAACGACCTCTATTTTTTTGCAAAACAACTTTTCAGAATATTTTACTCATATAGTGAATATGTGGAGGGAATAATAATCAAAATCATACGATATAGGATAAAGAGGCATTTCTGATAACGTATAAGGCGCAGACAGCACAGATAATGAGGGTGTGTGCTGTAACGCAGACGATATGGGCAAAACAGAAAGACGCATATCTATTGTGGAGTTTGGTAAAACATAATTCATTATATTCTTTTTATCGTTTATATCCAAATCGAGATACAGAGTTACGATTCTATGATATAACTAACACATTATACTTCTTTTTATCAAACAAGAGGCCCAGTGGGCCTTAACGGTCACCTGAGTAAAAGAGCATCAAGACAAGTGATTTAGGGTTTATTAGAAAAAGATTTTTTAAGAAGTACAACAATTTACCCCTTTCTGCCCCCGACTGGGGCCCCTTTTACCCCAAGCCCCCCCCCCCAACCTCTTTTCACAAACTGGAATTGGCATCCCCCAATGATGCTTCCGACCAAGTTTGGTTGAAATCCCCTCAGTAGTTCTTGAGAAGAAGATGAAAATGTTTAAAAGTTACCAAAAAATGACCCCCTTTTGGTCCCCATTTTAGGCCCCCTCTTAATTTTTCATTTTAATTTTCACAAATCTGTATAATCAGTACCTAATGATGCTTTTCACCAAGTTAGTTTGAAATTGTCTTAGTACTTCATCAGAAGAAGATGGAAATGTGAATTTTTTAACATGATGAACTTTGACCTCTGGGTGTGGCCCCATACATGACCCCAGGGACATGAATTTCACAATTTATAATATACCTGTCCTAGTTGTCATGCACACAGAATATTTAAGCTCTGGCATTAACGGTTTATTAGCAGAAGATTTTTAAAGAAGTACCAAAAATTACCCCTTTTTGCCCCCTTATTGGGCCCCTTTGACCCCCAGAACCCCTATTTTCACAAACTTGAATTGGCATCCCCCAATGATGCTTTTTACCAAGTTTGGTTGAAATCCACCCAGTAGTTCTTGAGAAGAAGATGAAAATGTTTAAAAGTTACCAAAAATTACCCCCTTTTGGTCCCCATTTCAGGGCCTCCTGACCCCCCCCCCCCCAGCCTTTTAATTTTCACAAATCCGAATAACCATTACCAAATGATGCTTTTCACCAAGTTTTTTTGAAATTGTCTTAGTACTTCATCAGAAGAAGATGGAAATGTGAATTTCTTAACATGATGAACTTTGACCTCTGGGTGTGGCCCCATACATGACCCCAGGGGCATGAATTTCACAATTTATAATATTCCTGTCCTAGTTGTCATGCACAAAAAATATTTAAGTTCTGGCATTAACGGTTTATCAGAAGAAGATTTTTAAAGAAGAACCAAAAATTACCCCTTTTTGCCCCCCATTGGGGCCCCTTTGACCCCCAGAACCCCTATTTTCACAAACTTAAATTGGCATCCCCAATGATGCTTTCTACCTAGTTTGGTTGAAATCCGCCCAGTAGTTCTTGAGAAGAAGATGAAAATGTTTAAAAGTTAACTGACGACGGACGACGGACGACGCACGACGCACGACGACGGACAAACGATGATTGCAATAGGTCATCATGACCATTCGGTCAGGTGACCTAAAAATGTTCATAATTGCGTTGTATGATCCATTTGGTTTTTTGAAAAAAAAATGTCTCATTTTTTCGCATAAATGATTTCTAGTAGTTCTACTAGATTTCTAATTTATTCTTTAAACGTGATTACAAAGTGTCCGTTGTTTGTGTTCGGTTTTATTTGTTAGTTAAACCCTGAAAAGATAAATAACGTTGTGTAAAAAGTGGTAACGAAAGCTTATTTTATCTGTAGACAACAAAATTCTCGACTGGTTCAAAACGATATAAAGTAAAAGCAATTTCTCGATTTCCCATAATGATTTCACGGGCCAAATTTACTCGCGTCAAAATACGGCGTACTGTTGCTTAAGTGTGGTACCCGACCAAAAATCTGACCTTACAAAAGAACTTAAACGTACCAACTATTCGGAAAAGGCCATCGGAACCACGACCGATATTTGAAAACTTACTATATTACGGTCAAGCTGAATGAACTAATCTGCAAATTATTTTGAAACAGTCTAAATTCGTGTCAATTTACTGCAGAGTGTAACATATCGTGTACCATTAAGTAGTACTGGCATTGTCGGAAAAGATATGTATTGTAAATATCTCCTTTATTCACATAGTTTCCTGCTAAAATAATCATACCGATCATTCATATTCAAAATCGGAAGGCAACGACCAGTCACCTATGATAATTTGCAAATTAATGTTCGCCAAATTTAAGCCGCCGTAAAATGCAACTGACATTTAACTAGAAGATCAAGACAGATGACACAAAATACTATACATTGATGTTGTAAGGTGTTGACCACACTTCTTATTATCAATCTCGGATCATCGGTTATCAGATAGACGCGTGTCTGGTAAGCCAATATTTTGTCGATAGTATTTTCAAAGCTATCAAATTTCTTAAAATCTTCATTGATTAAAACTGGCAACCATCGAATAAACTGAGATCATGAATATTTTTTTTGAAAACCAAAGTCATCTCACTTATATGAAAGTTCAACATTAACTCGTAATCTACCTTTCTTAAAGTGAAGCAAACATAGCCATACTCCTGAATAAAATAAGCTTTGAAAATATATTAGTTATTTTGGAATTTAAATGCTTTGCCTATATCCTCTGCATAACAGCACACTCTTTATCTATGTTGTCTGTATTTAAAACCCCCACAGGAAATGCCTCTGTATGTTCTATATTGTCTGCGATTAATACCTACCCAACATCGATACCTACCTTTAAGTACTCGGTAATATTTTTTTGATGTGATGTGAAATATTTTCAACTATATCCCAGCAGAACAACGCTCGTCAGGAGTTGGGGGAACTAAAAACGAAGAATTGCCCAGATAAACACACATTTTTATTTACAGTCACAATCAAGATGATTTATCAAAAATATACAATGTTAACTTGTCGTGAGCAATCTGAGAGGAGTATGCATGCGGCAATGCAAAACAGAAACAACGTGGGGAAATAGCTCAGTGAGAGGTACGCAGTTACGCATCACAATGTATTACTGAATACGTACTCCTACTCTGACTATGGTCACAACAAGTTCTATATCAATGTCGCTAACAGAAGAAATGTTTTAGCAGAACAAGAAAATATAATTTTAATGAATGAACTTTAAAGCAATTACAATTTCAGCCGACAGACATACATATTGACTTAGCTTAAGCAAAAAAGCTGCATGAGCAAAATATTGTAATAAAAGGTGAAACACACAATATGCAGCTTGAATATAGATTGCTTCAACTATATTGTAACATAACAAAGATATTTCTTTAAACAATTTGTAGCTCTGATTTTTAACCAATAATGAATAAAAATGATACTAAAATTGAATATAAGGATATCAGTAGGACATTACAAAAGAGTAAATTATATTCAAAAGAGTTTAATAGTCCTAAGTGAAATAAGTTGAAAAGTACAACTTTTTCAAGAAAAATGAAACAAAGCTAAAAATAAAGTATTCTTACCTAAAAACGTAGAATTGTCAAGATAAACACACAACTTTATTTACAGTCGCAATCAAGATGACTGTCTCGGCAAAGTTTGTGGTTTATATAGGCAGTCGTTTCTAGGTGTCAAATTCCAAGAAGATTAAAAATATAATAAAAGAACTTGTAAGGTTTTAAGTCAGATCTGGTTACAAAGACTTCAAATAGTTTGGCATGATTGCTTAACCCCTACTTGAGACATGTTATGACCCTGCCAAACAATTGATGTAACCAAGAAAATACCTACTTGATCAAAGGTGCGAAACATTAGAGCGATTAAATTCCAATCAAAATCTGAAAGGGATTTTGAAAATAGGCTTTTAAAAGATTAAAGAACCCTATAACTGATATACAAAAAATGAAAATATGAATTTTTTGCAGCAAATATGCAAAAATATGGATCATAATAATTCCTCCCATACTCTTTTAACTTTGGCCCCATAAGTTATTTACCAAGAAAATGGATCATGGGAAAAAATATGAACCGTATTTAACTATTATTATACAAATATATATTCAAGGTGGTCGAACTAGAAAAATGTGCACACAAAAATAGTTTGTACCTTATTGCTGGATGAAATAATCCAAAGGTAAAACTCATGATAATAGTCATTTGAAAAATATCCCTTGTCACATTAGTGCAGGTTTCAAATGACAATTGTCAAGATTTAAGATATATTTATTTATTTAATAATATATATGTTGTGATCACATAGAAATGTATAAATTTAATACAATATAATATTTCTGAATAAACACTCTAAATATCCCAAGAGCATCTGTACTATGGCTAAAGTGTCAGAAAAGTTACATGCTTAAATATAAGGAATATGAAATGTATCATAGTGCATATTGAAGATATATCACTTTAAATTATCCCACTAGCAGAAAACTATGGTTAAAATATAAAAAAAATCTTAATGAAATTACAATGCTGTTACAACATTTCACTATGACAATGAATAATTTCAATTCAAAAGTATGAATGAACACCTTAAAAAGTTCCCAGTATCAGAAAGCTATGGTTAAAGTGAAATAAAACATACCTTTATGAAATACCTAAATTGCAACAAAGATTGATAAATTCAAATTGAAAATGTAGGAACAACACTTCAAAATACCCTATAGCAAAATGCTATGGTTGAAGTAAGAACAAAAATACAAAATTGTTACAAAATATAAAGTGGTAAATGACAGAGCGTTTCAAATAAAGGAAGAAGGAAGTTTCTTAAATAAGACTTGCTAATGTTAATTTTTGTTACAAATTGATCATGTTCCATATTAATATGCACAACAATTGGCGTCTTTAGTATTTTATTTTATATAAAAACCTTAAGAACACCAAGTTTTGTACATATAAGAATTTGAAATGGCATAAATTAAGGTAAGGTACGTGGTAATTGGTAAAAAGCAAGGCAGCCCAAAAGAAGGTTAATCCCTCGATGATACCACCTGGACAAAAGAAACATAAATGAGACCAAAAGAATAGTCTCACCAAAGGAAACCAGTTTCAGAAATTTTAGTGTAGGCCCGCCGAAAGAAAACAAATGGTTCCTTAAAGATTTTCTCCGTCCAAGCAACCTATTCTCTCCAAACATTATGTCTAGTTCACACTTAGTACCCAATGCAAGTGATGGTTTCCAAATACATATTTAAAATACGGATTAAGAACATTATATGAAAGACTTGTTTTACTACCTTTTTCTATGAAGAAATATCTTTGATTAACTAAAGATGTGCAAAATCAGAACCATTAAGACTGAAGTAAAACTACTTATTTGCTTTCTTTTTTAAAACAACTGGAAACGATTAATACCTGATTTTTGAAAGAAATGAATTGAGATACAAGTAGGAAGTATTAGATTGTAAATTTATAAATATTGGTTGGAATGTAAGAAATACAAGTCAGACATAAAATATTGTAAGTGAAATAGCACGCAAATTATTCATTTTTGCACAACCCAGAAAAAAACGAAGGCAAAGAGGTGAAAACAAGAACTTTATGAACTAACAGTGAATAATGTCTTCTGCCTCTCCTCAATGGCTGAATGAAAATTTGCAGAAGCCTGCAAACTCCATTTGCCAAGGGTACGTGCACGTGCACTTAAAGGACACAAATCGAATACAGTGGTCCTGTACCAGAACTGTTACTTGGTCTGTGGCTCCTTCGTGAAATGGCCCAACAGATGATTCCACTTCTGGGATCTTGATTGTGACTGTAAATTTTATTTGAAATGCCCAGATCATTTCATTTTATGAGTTACCATTGTCATAATAACTTTTACGTATGTTAAAACTGTTTCATTAAACTATAAAAAATATGCGTTTTTTCCAAGCCCAAAATAACCCTAATTACCAAAGAAAATGGTGATAATATCAGTATTATTCATAATGTAGATTAATTATGTCATTTAAACAGAATGTAGCCACGGTTATGTGAGTTGAATGGGAAATCAGCTCTTTAAATCGCCACTATACTCGTTGAACATGGAAGCATCAGTCTAAGTAGATTGTGCTTGTCGGTCGATTCCTTAAAATAATACCGTTGCGAATAGATGTAATCGGTTCTCTGCGTTTTTTTTTTAATTTTTATTTTATTATTATTTTCTTTTTACTAAATGATTTATGGTTAATGAATTAACTTGTTCTATATACAACTGCATATTTGTATATGTATTTAAAAAAAAATTGTTTTTGCTCCGCCCAATATTTTGACGTAAGTTGGCGGGTATTTTGCTTGGCGCTAAATTTTGACAACAAAGCAGTTTGATAATTCCTTTCTCCCACCAAAACGTGAAAGTTTTAAACCGAGCAAATCGTTAAAAGCAAAAAATATGTTTGTTTTTAAGAGAGGTAAGTGACTTTATTGATTTCATTCCTTAACTTGTAGCTTTTCATTCATCATCTTATGAATATCGATAATTTTCAAGAGAAAAACAAGGGCCCTGAAATTGTGATCTACAATAGGAACAAGGCATATCAACTTCTTTTTATCCCAGTTTATTTTGCTTCCTAGAGACCTCCCACTTTGGTAAACCAGGTTAGTGAAAGGCCGGACTCGAGGTTCCTGTATACAGTACCATGCTGTCCGATACCAAGCGCACCTTAGTAAACTTAGATAAAGTATCAAACTAAAAAAGTTGTAAGGGTCTCAAATTCTTTTCACAGTTTACTTTATACCTTTATGATTACATTTCCCTAGTGCAAAAAACGAGCAAGTACACAGCTACCCCCAATGATTTTCTGAATGTACAACTGTCTGGTGATCTTGCGCACTTGCATGGTATGACATCATGAAGATGAATTTTCAAATTATTGTGGCTCTCATTTTAACAACACACATTCATTATGATTCGGTAATGAGCTACCCGGGCTAGCGTTTTCATCAAGATAAAAAGATGGCGGGAAATGGAAGGAGAAGCTGTTTGCCTATACTAAATGCATTACAATAAAGAATTTTTTTTAAATGTAGATTTTAGATCTTAGATAATTGCTCGATTTATTGTATTTAAAAGAGTTTAAAAAGTAATTGGACCAGACATTCAGCATGATCGGAAGGTAAAGTAGCATAGCCAGTCTACATCGGAATCTGGGTCAATAGGCAGGGTTTATGAATACTTAATTAGGATGACGTCATACGCAAACACCATCATACGCGAGTGAAAGCGTTTATCCATATTACTTTCTTGCTATTCTTAATTACTATAAACATAAAAACATTCGTGACAAACGAGCTTTAACTGACCAAAGAACTTCCTGAATACGAAAATCCCATAGTGCACAAGATCACCGGACACGACTGTACTTGATGGAGGTCTGTACATGGTGTTTGAAACATGTTAATTTGGAAGATACCGAAGATATATTGAAACTCTGATGCCTCTAGAAAAAAAAATGGGAAAACACTGTGTAAAATGAAGAAATTGCTTGTAACAAGCTATTTCTTCATATAACACAATATTTTCTATCCAGAAATTTGAAAAAAAAAATCATCAGCTTTCAGTTGTCATCTGCAACTCCTTTCAATTTGGACCAGTCTAAAAATATGTCGTCTGCCTCTGGCAATGGGTTAAAGCAGTTGAATATGGACACCAAATTTTCCCAGGAAAAGATGCAGAATTAGCTGGGCTTGAAGGGGAATTTTCTATGAAAGCAATAAATGGATGCTGTCGTAAAGTAGAAATGGGGCCAAATATTGGCCATCAAGATAAGGCCACATAAAACCCGTTTCCAAAAAAATCTGGTTAATGGATTAATGAATGTCGGTGGTGGGTTGGCAGCTTGGTGTGTGCAGGTATGCCTACAAGTTGTAACAGATTCCATGAAATTTTTGCCAAACGTTTGTCTTCATGTGACCAAGCATATATTTTCAGTAGTCTGATATTAACCCATTACCAGACAGAAAAAAATTAGACTGGTCCAAACTCAAAGGAGTTATAAACTGCATTGTTAGCTCGGCTGTTTTCGGAGAAACCCCTGGTATTGTGATCACCTTGGCGTCTTTCTTGTTGGCCTTGGCGTGACAAAATTTAACCATGGTCATATCTCTGTTGTTATTGAAGTTATCCTCATGAAACTTGTCAGTGTATTGACCATCACAAGAGCTATCTTGACTATCAAAGGGGATAACTCTAAAAGCGTTTTTTGTAAGAATTATGCCCCTTTTTGACTTGGAATTTTTGCATTATCCAGCACCTGCAGCCAAGCGTTGGCACCCTTGGGCGGTGCTCTTGTTAAAGTTTGTGTTTTCCTAGTTTTTTCATCTGTCTTGACAGAAAACCTTGTGGAAAATGAAGAAATTGCTTGTTGCAAGCAACGACTTCATTTTCCAAAATGTTTTTCTCTCTTTTTTGAGGGACATCAAAAAGCATCATTATGTGGGTATGGGTAAATTCTGTACCATTCATAAAGAAGACTACTTTACTTATTGTCAAAATTCTTGTGCGCACAAATTCTACATTTCTTGACGGATTTTGAAGAAGATTTCACTAAATGTTCATTTTCATGTGACCTAGCACATATGTTTAGTGTTTTGTAAGTCAATGCTGTGCAATACTAAAAAGAGACAGTTTCAAAATTCTTGTGTATGCAACTATCATCCTTTACAGGTTTTATGAAGCCAATGAAAACCTGGTTTTATGACAATTTTGTCTCTTGTCTTGATTTTGGGGACAAGAGGGTCAGTGTCCCTTACAGTGTTTGATAAGGGTGAGAATTGCTAGTTGCATTGAATGCCAATTTCATGCTTCCCAAAGGGCAAGCATACAGCTACAAATTTGTCTTTTCATCTGTCCGCCTCGATATCTCAACAGCCCTTTTGCCAAATTGGATGGAACTTCACATATTGTTGCCTGCAATATTGCGCCAACCAATTTTTCTCAGTTTTCGGATAGATGGAAGGTCAAGGTCATTAAATTTGACCTTGTCCAGAGCATAGCTCCCTCAATTATGGATAGAACTTAAATAACTCGGCACAATAATTGTTCTCTATCATGAGCAGGATACCATTTGGGAAAAAAAATCGGATAGCTCCAAGGTCACAGCTCAATGTCAAACATTACTATTAAACATATCTAGAGCATAGCTCCTTCAGTTATGGATAGATTTCAATATAACTAGGTACAATTTTTCTCTATCATAGATGAGCCATTTGAAAAAAAAAATCAAATGGCTCCAAGGTCAAGGTCACAGCTCAGGTTGTACTTTAAAATTTAGCATTTGTGGAACAGGGCAGGCATAAAGCCGCATCTTTGACGGTCAGTCAGAATCCTTTTTCCAGTTTATTTCATACTTTTTGTGACAGGGCTATATTTTTCGGGGAGCATAGTCCCTCTCTGACAGCTCTTGTCTTGTTTTCTAAATGTAAAAAATAGAACAAGTATCAGATAATACATATATTTAAATAACTGAACCATTTTATTTCAATTTGTCCTAAGAATATTTCAATATTTTACCTAGCCGTTGTCATTGCCCAGTTGGTAGCGTGCCAGACTCATCTTCAATCATTGGATGTCATGGGTTCGATCCACAGCGGCAGCACAAATTCTTTCCGACATTTGTCTCTCACCAATTGGTGGATAATTGTTAACCTAAGTGGGATAGCAGCTGGAGGCTAGGAAAAGATATAATGGTAGTACTGGTTTAAGAAATACCAGGAATCCATTGTTAGGCTCTCCAGCCGCCGCGATATGACTGAAAAGCAGCATCAAACCCAATTCAATCAATCAATCCAAATGTTCTTTATGAATCTAGACAATCTCAAAGGAAGTAGTTAAACTTTTAACCTATTACCGGATTTTAGAGTTTCAGGGGACAAGTTAAAGATTATGAAATTTTAGATTATTTCAACTTTCTGGTAAGAAAACATTGCTTATAATGAAGATTTTGCTTGTTACAAGTAATTTCTTCATTTCACACAATGTTATTCTTGCAGGGCATCAATAAGTTTCATTGTGTGGTAACGGGTTAAAAAAATGGTATATGTTATTTTTGTTTCATTTACATTCAAATTCAAGAAAATGTTATTTAATGTGAAAAGAAGCAATTTTCCCCTTCTTATACTTTTCTCCCAAGATTTGTCCCCTGTAAGAGGGACTGGCCCCTTTAGCCCCTTCCCCCAAAATCATAAAAAAAACACTGAAGAAGGTTCCTTTCAAGGTATCGTTGTTCCAACAAAAATACACAGAAAAATGTGGCCTAGTAAATTTAGGGAAAACAATTTCATAATTATTTATTTCACCAAGATTTACTTAACCCTTTCCCGTTCAAATACGGGATTTTACATTCTGTGATTTTTATACTTGAGAAAACATTGTGGAAAAAGAAGAAATTGCTTGTAACAAGCAATTTCTTCTTTTTCCACAATATTTTCTGCCACATAGGATTGGTTCATTTCAAATAGCATCCAGTTGTCATTGTTGTCTGCAACCTCTTTCAATTTGGACTAGTCTAAAATTTCAAAAAACGGGAAAGGGTTAAACTCTAACCTATATATTTCCTTTACTTTCTCATACACAGATGGCAGAAAAGAAAAGGTCATGTTTGACAAGATTACTTCTAGAATACAGAAGTTGTGCTATGGTCTTAACTCTGACTTTGTTGATCCGGTGAGTATTTCAACCCGTTTCCTCACAATTAAGAAGATTGAATTTACAAATTTTACAAGCAATTTCTTCTGGAATTAGCATGTTTTCCTAATAAAATAACTACCTTGCCTGAGAACTGTTTGGAAAAGGCCTAAAATTAGTGATATGTATAGATTGGTATGGAATGAGATGAACTGCAGGCCCATTAAGGACCTACAGCTTAGGGGCCTCTAATTAAATCACAGGCCTTGGGCCTGAGGACTGGTGTAAGCCAAATAAGCTCAGTTTGTAGAGCACTTTACATCGAATCTCAAGATCATGAGTTTTTAGCCCAGGGCTGACCAAACTGTCTTTCAGAAGAGAACTGAAGCATATGTGACAGTGCTATCCATCCAGCATGTTAAATAACCAGGGTAGCTCTCACCAGTTTTGTCCTGTTTCCTTGCACGTTCCCCTGTAACATTGAACGGTCTTCTGGGGAAGAATCGCTCATATAGGCATGTGCTGCATTAACCCTTTCCTGTAGCGACCCGGGATTATATGTCACTGTGATTTTATACTTTTCATTTCAAATGCCATTCAATTTTCATTGTTGTCTGCAAGCTTTTACACCTTGGACCTGTCAAATATATAAAAAAAAAAACAATCCAGAAAGGGTTAACAATGATGAATAAACAAAAGTACACCCACATATGGACTTGTGTTAGTGTCCATCCCTGGTCACATATAGGTTTCAGGAAATACCCCAAAATGAGAGAAAAGTTTGCAGCATTTTCCACATTATTTTCTACCCAGAGAGACAAAAAGTTTAAAAATTTCAACAATTTTGAATTGGCGTCTGCAACTTCTTTCAATTTGGACCAGTCTAGAAATTTTGTTGTGTGTAAATGGGTTAATATATTCAGGTTTTGCGACTGAGACTCACAAATAAACAGCTAGGACCCTCAAAAATACTTAATGTGAATCTAATCCCATGGACACTGGGGCTTATTTTCAGAATAGAATTGAAGACCGTACGCCAAATTTTAGACCTGTCTAAATTAGAAGAAGTTGCAGATGAAAATTCAAAAGTACACTGAATTTTGAAAGAAGCATGAAAAAGATAAGAAAACATTTTGGGTTAAAGAACAATTGCTGGTTACAAGCAATTTCATCATTTTCCAATATTTTCTACTTCAAAATATGAATACAAATTTCATTAATTAAAATTGTTGTCTGCAACATCGAGTTGATTTAAGTGTCATAGTCATGGCTGTAAAATACTCAGTTTACCTTTGACACAAGAACATGATATCTTTGATGTTACTGAAGTTTCTAGTAAATCGTAAAGGCAATCATGGGATGTCATGGGTTCGATCCCTGGCAGCGGCACATATCCTTTCTGACTTTGTCTCTCACCAATGGTTGGATAATATTAAACCCAAGTTGGATAGCAGCTGGAGGCTTGGAAAGGATGTAGTGGTATTACTGGTGAGAGAAAAAACAGGAATCCATTGTTAGGTGCTCCAGTGGCTGTGATATGACTGAAATACTGTTACAAGTGGCGTTAAACCCCATTCAATCAATCAAAATCATAAAATTTTTATATCAGAGACTGCATGGACCCTTATGATCTGCCAAGGCTGTAAATTTGCACTATTGTCCTGATAGTCATAATGTTCCCACTCTCTATGGGGCATGGGTACACTGTCCCCTTGCTTCCAAAATCTTTGAAGATTGCTGGAAGGTTCATCAGGGACCCATATTTTCTGAATCAACAAAATCAGATTTCGAAAAAAAAGATTGATTTCTTTAAAGAAATGTTCATATGTTTTCTCAGACTGCCATAACCCTGAAGGTGATCAATGGTTTATATCAAGGAGTGACCACTGTAGAGCTGGACAATCTGGCTGCAGAAACTGCCGCTACCATGACAACCAAGCATCCAGATTACGCCCTGTTAGCTGCAAGAATTGCGGTCTCTAACCTTCACAAGGAAACAAAGAAAGTGTTCAGTGGTAAGATAAAGAGGAAAATTGATTGTATTTTAGTGGGACTGATAGGCCCATAGTCATTGCTCATTGAGGTCATATAGCCAAAGTAAGGGTGAAATATAAAATTTATGATGAAATTGGCTGTTTAATAAAGCAAAGAAAGCCATGTGCATTTACAATTCCAGACTTAGTTTGTTTACAGAAACATTTATTTAACCCTTTCCTGTTCAATCCCTGGTTTTAACGTCCATGTAAATTTGTAATTGAGAAAGGATTGTAGGAAAAGAAGTACATTTGTTACAAGCAATTTCTTTTTCTACAATATTTTCTACCCTGCTGAATGGCTATTTTTCATATTAAATCCACTTAAGTTTTTGTCTGCAAAACCATTGAATTTGGACAGAAAATTTGGAAGACAGGAAAGGGTTAAAGAAACATCAAAATCAGAATTCTAATTGAATGCACTTTGGTGAGACTCTTTTAAAAACAAAACTGAAGATTTGACATCTGTGACGAATTTGGCCTTCCATTTTTACTGAAAAGAGAAGTTTTAATGATCTCTAAAACCAGAAATCTTTCAAAGTTTTGTGTGTTGCATTGCCGTTTGATCCAAAAAAGAGATCATTGTGTTCTTTCCCAAAGCCTCTAGGAATTTAATCTTTAAATTGTAGCTTGCCATCTATCTTTATGCATCTCCCACTGTGTTTAGGAGTGTATAACTCAGTTTCTAGCCTTGTTTGTCCATCTTGGCATCAAAATACAATACTTTGTGCTTGGTTATTTAACCCTTTCTCGTTATGAAAAAAAAATAAACTGGTCCAAATTGTAGGAGGTTGCAGGCAACAATGAAAATTTGATTCAATTAAAAATTAAACCATCCTATAGATAGATAATATTGTGAGAAAAGAAGAATTTGCTTGTTACAAGCGATTTCTCCTTCTACAATGTTTTCTCAAGTATAAAATCACAGTGACTTAAAATTCTTGGTCTGTACAGGAAAGGGTTAACAAACGACAGACGGCAGACTCCAACAGAAGGTTTTTATTTTGCAAAAATAATGGGTCAAAAACCATGATGTAACAAAAAGAAAATTGGTTATGGCTTAAATGTTGTACCTATAGTTTTGAGTTTCAGCTTGTACCTGTAGTTGTGGCATTTAACCCATTCCCACACAATCCCTCCTTTTTACACCCCTCAAGAAAAGAGCTCTGGAAACCATAATGAAAAGTGAAGAAAGTGCTTGTATCAAGCAATTTCTTCATTGTCCATAATATTTAAAAAAAAAAAAAAAAAAAAAAATAGACAAACAAATTTAAAACTCCATCAACTTGTTGTCTGCAACTTCTTTCAATTTGTACCAGTCTAAAACTTTTTTGTGTGAGAATGGGTTAAGTTTCCAAACCAACTGAAATGTTGAACTTTTGGTCTAAATGTACAGTTTGATTGGTTTATCGGTTTTGATATAACAGCAGTGATCCTTCAATTTCTTGGAAGTTTTCATAGAATTTCAGACAGATTTAGTTAATTTGTTGAATTGATTTCCATAACTGATGAGTGCTCACCTTGTTCTATTTCCAGAGGTGATGGATGACCTTTACAACTGGGTTAATCCCAAAAATAGGAAACATTCACCCATGATATCGGAAGAAGTTAAGAACATCATCATGAAGAATGCTGATGTAAGGATAGCTCTTTTGTAGTTCTTTTCTCAATAACAGAAACACTTGATTGGTTAGGAAACCATATTAACCCATTCCCACTCAATCCCTCCTTTTTACGCCCCTCAACAAAAAAGCTTTGGAAAACATTGTGGAAAATGAAGAAATTGCTTGGATCAAGCAATTTCTTCATTTTCCACACTGTTTTATATCCAATAAGACGAAAAAAATTAAAATTCCATCATCTTGATATTGTCGTCTGCAGCTCCTTTCTATTTGGACAGGTCTAAAATTCCACTGTGTTGGAATGGGTTAAGTCTGCGGCCATAGCACAGTTGATGATGTATCGGACTCTAAATCATGAGGTCCAGGGTTCGATCTCCGGTTGTGGCAAATATCCTTTCAGACATTTGTCTCCTACCTATGGGTAGTCTATAATCATAAACATAAGGGGGATGAGCATATGGAGGCTAAGAAACTATGTAGTAGTACTGTTGTGAGAAATAGCAGGAAACCATGTCTAAGTGCTCCAGCCACCACGATACAGAGTTCTGCCAAGGGCGCGCCATTGCGGGACTGGCGCAGAAAAATTACAGATGGCCCCTAAAAAATATGACCGAGGGGCCGACCGTCGCGTTAAAGTTACGAAACGTGCGCTGTAGGTACGAAGATACCTTGGGACGAATCAGCGGATGTTTGGGTTTTTATTTACTTCCGGGGTTCCCCTTGGTAATTCAGAGCATTAATATTGATTGAAAAGGTCACTCTGATTGGTTTACAGTGCACTATATATTTCGTTTTCGGTCATATCAGCCAATGAATAGCGCTAAAATAAAAATAACAAATTTAAGTTTGACGTAACGAAATATTCCTTCTGCATCATAAACTCGCTGTTTTCTGTCGGCGCGATGGCAGAAAAAAACAAAACAAAACCAATCTTGAGCTTCTGTGGCCAGAGTGAGCCAAAGAGATCACGAACTGGCGCCGATGATCAGCCAAACAAACCCGGGCCTTCAAAATCGGCCGAATCTCAATCAGAATCCGGGACGAAATAGCCAAATCGAGCTACGAAAAAAAGTTCCAAAATAAATGGCTTTCAGACTTTCCGTTGCTATCTTATGATTCAAGTAAAATCTCAATGACTTGTTCTTTTTGTATTAACCCATTCACACAAGGAAAATAATTCATTAACAGCTCGAAACTGTATTTTTAATTCATTATATTGTTTACTTTTAAATGAGAAGAAAGCCCTTGAGATTTCTTCTCATTGATTCTGTTCACATCATATATACAGCCTCATAATATAGTGGCCCCATGTTTTGGAAAAGTGGCCCCATATTCTTGGCTTAAATGGGCCACTGGCCCCCTAAGGTCAAAGGCTTGGCAGAACTCTGACGATATGACTGAAATTTATTCATCTCGCTAGTTTGTAATACTTTAATTTGAATAAAGAGACAAAAAACATCTACAACTATCATGGGCCCCTTGATAATATGTCTGTAAAATTTGTCACATGTAAATTTAAATTCATGTTAACCCTTGTCATATTAAACCAGGAATATTCCTGCTTTGTCAGGAGGTAAAGACAAAGTTCAGCCTGCACATATGTCCAGAGTTTTTGTCGAGCCCATTTGCGGTGAGTGAGACATAGTTGTCACTACGACAAGTTGGTGTATGTGCGTTAGTCCGTCAGTCCAGACAATTACTCCTACAATTATGGATTTCAAAATAATTAGGCACAATTATCCTCCATCATGAGTAGATATGCATTTGAAAGAACTTTTTGGATAGCTTCAAGTTCAAGGTCACAGCTCAAGGTCAAACACTAAAATTGTGCTTGTCCAGAGCATTTCTCCTACAATTATGGATGGATTTCAAAATAAATTGGCACAATTGTTCTCCATCATGAGTAGATGTACCATTTGAAAGAATTTTTTCGATAGCTTCAAGGTCAAAGCTCAAGGTCAAACACTAAAATTGTGCTTATCTGGAGTATGATTCCTACAAAACTTTGCGGGCTCGACAGCAGTTGTCCTGGGACAACCATCTAGTTTATCTGTTGTGTTTTTTTTTAAATAAAAATTTACTCACATTTGGTCTTACCAGTGCTTTCAGCTCTTTGTTTACAATGGAATTCTGTAGAGTATTTTTAATTCAGCATGACAAGGGCTAACACAGACAAATAGTTAACTGTTCTTATAAGTTTACTTATTATTTTTCAGAGGCTGAACTCGGCTATTATTTATGACAGAGATTACTCCTACAACTTCTTTGGCTTCAAGGTAAGTTTGTACTGGATTCAAAATGGAAAAATTCAGATTTATACTTGAGTTCCTGACACTTGATTTGCCATAGCTTTGTCTTTATAAAGATTAACAAAAGGATGACAGGGTTCATTCTAGAGTACGGCCTTGCGGCATTAGCACTTATTTTTAGCTCCCCTGAGCACGAAGTGCTCTGGGGGAGCTATTGTGATCGATCATCGTCAGTCGTCCGTCCGTCCATCAGTCTGTCCGTTCACAATTACAAAAAAATCTTCTCCTCCTAAACTTACCATGGAATTTCAATAAAACCTCACAGAAATGATCCTTAGGTCATGCTCTTTCAAAATACTTCAAAGAATTGAAATCCATCAGGGTTCATTCTAGAGCGCGCCCTTGCGCCGATGGCGCTTAATTCTTAATTTGGGCGCATCCAAAATCCGTCTTTGGGGCCGACCCGGCGCACATTTTTTCCACAGTAAAAAACGCAGCTTCTTGGTCGATGAATTGAAAAACCGTAATTACAAATCGAGTGTGTCTAGTAACCCGTGTTGTTACGCATGCTCTCATTGGTTGTTCGGGGGTTTATCGACGACTCCCGACCAATCGATAGTGTTTTCGTATCTCTCTGGTTGCTTCAAATACTGTAATAGCGTCATAATGAGTAAGCGAAGGCAGACGATATTAGATTTTTGGGGTCGAAAATAAAATGACAAACCCAGGTAACAGCGGTTCCGATGAGCTTGTCCCTTCGACGAGCAGTAGTTCCGATGAGCTTGTCCCTTCGACAAGCAGCAGTTTTAAAACGACCGAAACAAAAATGACGGAAAATCAAAAAGAAAGTCGAACCTTCCAGTCTTTGTGGTTAGAAAAATTTTCTTGGTTAAGTCATGATAGAACCAAAAATAAAATGTTTTGCAAACTATGCAAGAAACATAAAAAACTAAATAGCTTGACTGAGGGATCGGACAACTTCCGCACAAGCACATTGACTCATCATTCCGAGAGCAAGGATCATACTACGGCCGTAATGGCTGAAACGGCAATTAAGCGTGCAGTTTCAGAAAAAGAGGAATTTGAAACTTGCTTTTTCTATTTTGTCCCCATAAAATTCTGTGATGGCCCTTGTTTTTTCTACCCAGGGGGCCAGTCGGCCCCATGAATTTCATTTTCTAGAATGAACCCTGTCCATGAAGAACTCTGGTTGCCATGGCAACAAATGAAAAAACTTAAAAAAATCTTCTCCTCCTAAACGGTAAGGCCTAGAGCTTTGATATTTGGTATATGTCATCATCTATTGACCCTCTACCAAAATACTTCAAAGAATTACCATATTCTGAAAATTAGCCCTTTTCTTAATGATCCCTGATTTTACATAGAAATAAAGAAGGAAATGTTTAAAAATCTTCTTCTCCCAAACGGTAAGGCCTAGAGCTTTGATATTTGGTATATATCATCATCTATTGACCCTCAAACAAAATACTTCAAAGAATTACCGTATTCTGAAAATTAGCCCTTTTCTTAATGATCCCTGATTTTACATAGAAATAAAGAAGGAAATCTTTTAAAATCTTCTTCTCCAAAACCATAAGGCCTAGAGCTTTGATATTTGGTACAAATCATCATCTATTGACCCTCTACCAAAATACTTCAAAAAATTACCGTATTCTGAAAATTAGCCCTTTTCTTAATGATCCCTGATTTTACATAGAAATAAAGAAGGAAATCTTTAAAAATCTTCTTCTCCAAAACCATAAGGCCTAGAGCTTTGATATTTTGTACATATCATAAGATATTGACCGTCTACCAAAATACTTCAAAGAATTATCATATTAGCCCTTTTCTGTGTGATTCCTGATCTTACAAAGGAATAAAGAAGGAAATCTTTGAAAATCTTCTTCTCCCAAATCATAAAGCCTATAGCTTTGATATTTGGTACGTATCATCATCCATTGACCCTCAACCAAAATACTTTAGTTAGGTATAAATAATGATATTTTTGAAAACCTTCTTCTCCTAAACCATTAGGCTTACAGCTTTTATACTTGGTATGTATTGATGTCTATACTTCAAAGCATTACCATATTCAGGAAATTAGTGCTATATGGTGGGATCATCAATATACCTAGGATTAAAAGAGAAATCTGTAAACATCTTCTCCAAAATAATTAGACAGAGGGCTTTGCCATTTTGTTTATATCATAAAGCCACGAACCATCATACTCAGGGGAGCGATTTAGGACCATCATGGTCCTCTTGTTGTTTTTTTTTCAAAAAAAATGGAAAGAGACCCCTGCCTTTCAAATTTTTAAATTTTGCATGAACTTTGGTGGAATTGGGAAAAAAGTTAAAAATTAACAAGAAAGGGATAAAAACATCTAAGCCATTATCATGTGATCAAAACAGCAGACAAGACTGATGTTTATTAAGATAAAACTGTTAATACTTTAACCAATTCCCACAATGCCTGCTTTTGATGCCCCTCAAGAAAAGCATTTAGGAAAACATTGTGGAAAATGAAGAAATTGCTGACATCAAGGAATTTCTTCATTTTCCACAATGTTTTCTACCTTTGATCAAAAGAATCATTACCTAAAAATTGTTGTCTGCAACTCCTTAGAGTTTGGACCAGTCTAAATCTTTGCTGTATTTTATTATCAATGTCTGAATAGTTTAGCTCAACAAATTCAGAAATTTATTTATATGAAATTCAGAAATAAATCAATCAATTTTATTTTGAACAATTCATGTTGGACCATTTTGTTCCATTCGACACAGAGCTAAAATCAGTGGGAAAACAAAGCCTGGTAACCTGCACTTTATATTGAAAGGGTTTATAATTTGGAATCGACAGGGTACCAGCCCAATCATAATAGCATGACCTCTCGCATTTTATTAAATTAGAACCAACAACTTTAGCTTTCACTTCTTGAACCTTCATATTTCTGATAGAATGATTTTATGAATATAAAATTTTGGAAATTATTGTTGATTTTGGGGAAATTTTCTAGCCACAGTTGGGAAAAAAAGGCTTTTTGCCATTGGGAAGTCACTGAAGATCGGCCTCAATTTAAAGAAAGAAAAGATCCCTGCTAGAATGAACCCTGGGATAACAATAAACAGTTTCAAGAAATTGCAATGAGCTATTCCAAAAATTTGGTGTTTTTTGTCTGAAATGAGCGTATCTGGAAAAATTTCTAGGATTTTATGCTTTCCTGTGTCATTCCTGGATATGAAACTGCTTGTTATGCTATCTGGTAGGTTACTTTCTACTATTAGCTCATGTTTATCTGCCCTCTTGAGTTGTCTATATCCTTTATAAAAATGGTTCATGGGTGTGAATTGATTGGTTGTGACTGTGCATCAAAGAATTAACTTTGAAATCCAAACATATTTGTGTGTTTTTGTTGGTTATTTGACATAAACTTAAGCTTGAGTAAGCTGAAGTTACATAGGTTTTAGTTGATGTTAGTGTCCATAATTTTTGCCCCAAAAAAACACTGTTTAATATAATTGGAAATTTCTGTTGGAGTATTTTTGGCATAGCCAGTGATCTGTTGGTTCTATGCTAGACTTGTCCTTGGTACTTTTTTCCAGCCACAAATAGATTTTCCTTAAACACTGGACAGATGACAAGTAGATGTTAATTTAAAGCAGTAAGGAATTCACAAAGTTCAGTACTGCCATAAAGCACAGTCCTTTTCAGGTTTTCTTTGTTTGAATCAATATGGAAAGAAACCCTAATTCTAAAAAAAAGAAATGATGCCTGAAAATTTGCAACACTGCATTTTCTGGTTGGACAACTGAAATTGTGTCTACAATTTATCATTTGCAATCAAGAAAACATATGTTCCTGCCCCTTGGGTTTATTTTATTTACTCTTCAATCATTGGATGTCATGATTTCAATACCCGGTGGCGTCACATATTCTTTCTGACATTTGTCTCTCACCAATAGGTGAATAATCTTAAACCTAAGTGGGATAGCAGCCCGAGGCTAGGAAAGGATGAAGTGGTAGTACTGGTGTAAGAAATGCCAGGAATCTATTGTTAGGTGCACCAGCTGCCACGATATAACTGAAATACTGTTAAAAGCGCCTTAAAACCCCTTTCAATCAACTATTTTATTTACTATCATAAGGCTTAATTCTTTCCTACCTAGAAACTTGCACAATTTATTAATTGTTGGTCAAAGTTAAAAATGCTCTTTGTGACATATTTCCTTATATTTTAGGCATTTTCCATTAAATTGATTGAAAAGGATTTTTCATTGCAAGGGAATAAAAAATTGATAGGAATTTTCTCTTTCAGACTTTGGAAAGATCCTACTTGCTGAAAATAGATGGCAAAGGTAAGTAATGTAATATGTATCTGATTATGAAATGTTAAGGTTACCTAGCCAGTTTTAAGAGCAATACAAATGATGATACATATGATTTAGATTGGGAAATCAGCTAGAATCATGGCAAGACTTGACGTGTATGCAAGTAATTTAATCAAGTTTTTAAAAATATTATCCAAAAAGAAATATTTTTAGTTTAGTCTTATCAAATTTCCTGCATTCTTAATTGCTGAAAAACTTGTTTCATCCTCCATGAAAAATTACAACTTTATAATGTAGTTTGTTAAACAATCTGGGAAATAAATATGAAACAGTTCAAGGATATTTGTTTGAAAGTTTGAGAAACCTCCCTTGAAATTAGAAAAAATTGAAACATCCTTGGGTGGCTCTACCTGACTTTTTTTGCCCCCCCCCCCCTTTATGTTTTTGTGCATGTGGCACGAGGGCAAACTCATGGTATCACCTGAAAAAGGGATAGGGCTTGTAATCCAAAGGAAATTTTGGTCAGCATTAAGTCTGCAAAACATTGAATTTTCTCAACAATGGCATAGAAATAATTTAGGTAGTTGCGCAATTTTGAATTCAATAACATGTTTAATGTCAAAAAATTGAGCTCAATTGCCAAGACTGATTTAACCTTTTCCTGTTTGATCCCTGGTTCTTAAGTCCCTGTGATTTTATACTTGAAATATTGTAGAAGAAGAAGAAATTGCTTGTGACAAGCAATTTCATCTGTTTTCACAATATTTTCTACCATACCATACCAATGATTATTTTTAATATAAAATTATACGAAGTTGTTGTCTGAAAAACTTTTCAATTTGGATAAGTCTAAAATTTTACAAAACAAGAAAGGGTTAAAGACTGGTCAAAAGACGACGTTGTTGGCAGACTACTTATGACTATTTTCAAAGTTAAGAATGTCAGTAGGTAGGATTAGATGAAGGAGAAATTTACTTAACCCATTCAAACACGACCGAATTTTAGACTGGTCCAAATTTAAAGGAATTGCAGTCGACAATTTAAAGTTTATGAAATTTGGATTTTTCAATTTTTTTGGTAGAAAACATTGCGTAAAATGAAGAAATTGTTTGTTACAAGCAATTTCTTCATTTTACACAATATTTTCCCAATTGTTTTCCTTGTGGAGTGTCTGAAAGCGTCACTTTGTGGGAATGGGTTAAAGCTTTAATAAAGAAATTCTTCTCAGTACCACAATCTCTTGTAATTTACATGAAAACTCTTTCTAAATGAGTTAACCCTTTCCAGTTTTGCAAAATTTTAGACCTGTCCAATTTCAAATATTTTGCAGATGAAAATTTAAAGTGGATTTAATTTGGAAAATAACCATTCAGTAGGGTAGAAAACATGGAAAAGAAGAAATTGCTTGTTACAAGCAATTTCTTTTTCTACAATGTTTTCTCAGTAATAACATCACAGGGACATAAAAACCAGGGTTTGAACAGGAAAGGGTTACCCATTACCACTCATTCCCACTATTTGATGCCCTGAAGCAATATAATATTGGAAAACTAGCTTGTTATAAGCTTTTTCCCTTATCTCAATGTTTTCTTCCTGATTTGGTACTTATTTTCCAATTTTAACACACTTGAAATGTTGTCTGCTCCATCTTTTAATTTTAACAAGTCTAGAAATTGCTGTTTGGTAATTAGTTTACCTTTCCTCTTACAATCTGATTTTATCATCCATGTTTTGTTATACATGAGAAGCATTGACAATTTTTGGTAAAAGAAGAACTTGCTTGTAACAAGAAACTACTTTATTCCACAATATTTTCTAGTATAATAAAGTGGCTCCTCTTTTAATTAATCATTTAGTTTTCGTCTGCTACCTCTTTGAATTCGACAAGTTTGAGATATTGGATAACTGTAAAGGGCTCATCAGATTTGTTCTCTTCACTTTTCAGTGGTAGAGAGGCCACAACACATGTTGATGAGAGTCTCTGTTGGAATCCATCATAACGATATTGATGCTGCCATAGAGGTGAGACCTTGATAGTTTACAGTTATTAGTATAAAATTCTCTGTGTTGGTTCCCTGAAGGGCCGCGGCCATAGGGCAGTTAGTAGTGTGTCAGACTCTCAATTATGAGGTCCACTGTTCGATGCCCAGTTGCAGCACATATCCTTTCTGACATTTGTCTCACACAAATGGGTGAAAAATTGTAAACCAAAGTGGGATGAGCAGCTTGAGGTTAAAAAGGATGTAGTGGTAATACCAGTATGAGAAATACCAGGAATCAATTGTTAGGTACTCCAGCCAACGCAATATAACTGAAAAGCTTTTAAAAGTGGCATTAAAACCTATTCAAAAGTCAGTGGTCCCCTGGAAACTTTGCAAAAAAGGAGAGAAGGATTACATGTAGTAGGAAAGTCTTGATGGCGCTGCTTTAAAACTAAATGTGCCTTTTTAGCTTGGCTGTTTTTAGAGAAAACTCACAGTATTGCTATAGCCTTGGTGTCATCGTTGTCGTCATTGTGTGGAAACTTTGACATTTTGTGATATCTCTGGTTCTACTAAAGGCATTCACTTTAAACTTGGCACACTTGTTCACTATCAAAAGAACAACCTATACTATCAAGGGGTATAACTCTAGATGCATTTTGTCCACTATCCAGCACCCAAAAGCGAAGCGTAGGCACCTGTAGGCGTTGCTCTTGTTTTAGTTTTTGCTATATTATTAGCTCAGCTGTTTCGAAGAAAACCAGAGGTATTGTCATCACCTTTGCGCCGGTGGCGTTGGCATGACAAACTTTAACCTTGGTCATATCTCTGTTGTTATTGAAGATATCCTCATTAAACTTGGCATGTGTTTTGACCATCACAAGAGCTATCTAGACTATCAAGGGGGATAAGTGTTTTGTAAGACTTGTATCCCTTTTTTGACTTAGAATTTTTGCATTATCTAGCACCTGCAGCTGAGTGATGCACAGTGGGCGCAGCTCTTGTTTTTGGTGTGGTAATGGTTTGATCCTCATGGCTGAACGTCATGTGAAATCTGAATAGATAAAAGGGCCTAGGCTTTAGCTCAGGGTATAGGAATGCTAATCATGGGGTCCCAGGTTCCATCCTTGGCAGGATGAATCTCCTTTCAGACATTTTCTCCTACGAATGGATGGATAATTGTAAACCTTAGTTGGATGAGCAACTAGATAGGATGTAATGGTGGTACTTGTGTGAGAAATAAACTGAAATATGAGCGCGTGCATGACATTTCCAACCATTACACGTGCGCCAAGTAAAGACTCGGATCAGCCTGTGCATCTGCACAGTCTGATCAGAGTATTCACACAGTGCTCTGAAGATGGATACTGACCCAAAGCTTATTTAAACAATCGGCAAATGTTCTAATTGCCCAGAATGGCTGTCCAGGGTGCTCAATAAGTGCGAGTCACGCACATGCGAAATGGTTGGAAATGTCATGCATAGGCTCATACATCATTCATGAAAGTATGCTGTCCGAGATTACTTTGTCAATTTACAAGCCAATATAAATTTTCTTGTAGAATATGCACCAGCATGAAGAAATTAAGTTAAGGAAATTATTGTTGGAAATAGAAAAATTACTTGACAATAAATATCCTTCTCCTCAATGCTATGCCATGGGTTCGATTCCTGGCGGCGGCACATATCCTTTCCGACATTTGTCTTCCACCCATGGGTGGATAATCGTAAACCTAAGTTGGATGAGCCTCAAGATACATGGAAAGGATGTAACGGTAGTACTTGTGTGACAAGTAAACTGAAATGTATCATTCAAGAAAGTTTGCTGTCCGAGATGAGTTTGTCTAACTACAAGCCAATATGAATTTTCTTGTACAATATGTAACCCATTATCTCATCAGCATGAAGAAATAAAATTAAGGCAGTGTTTCTGCCAGCGTGCGTTTTCTGTGTTCTTGACGCAAATAAATCAGTTGGCGACACAACAAAATTCACCGAGTGCATTTTTTGTGATGCAACCTAAATTGACTTTGAAATACAAATTTTGAATAATGTATTTGATGGCACTGAATAATCTTTGAGCTAAACTGTACAAAACTAGTTCTTTCTATTGCCAGAGAATGGCTTAACCCATTTCCACTCAAAGACGCTTTTAGACGCCCCTCTAGAACAAATGCTTTGGAAAACATTGTGGAAAATGAAGAAATTGCTTGTGACAAGCAATTTCTTCATTTTACACAAAGTTTTCTACCCAGAAAGTTTTAAAAATTTAGAATTTCATAAACTTTAAATTGTTGTCTGCAACTCCTTTCAATTTGGACCAGTCTAAAATTTTCTCGTGTGGGAAAGGGTTAAATGGAGTTTCGTGGAAATCTGTCATTCCTGTTGTTGTTCTATTTATACGACTGGTTTATTTAATAATAATTATATGTAGAAACGCCCAGAAAAAGAACTTTTATTGGGATAATATTTTTTCTTTTTTTTAAACTCATTTTAATGGAAGCAATCATTTTGAATTACATTTCGAGTCAAGTTGAATGTAACATTAAAACTGCGCCATCAATACTTTTCCTTCTATAGGTATCCTTCCACCAAACTTTTTTGAATGGGTAACCTGGACTCTTTTGTTAACAGGCGATGAAATTATGTAATTAGGGCAGACAAAACCAAGATAGGCTAGCAGGTTTTTTTCTTGCTGTCCCTAGATCTACTGAAAATTCTAGCACTAGTAAAGATTTGTCAAATGTAATTATAATTTGTTTATTTCTTTTGATCATTCTGTCCCTAGAAACTCTTTTAGAACAATTGTTTGAAAGCTTGATTTAGTCATTTAAGAATTTACCCTCTTAAATTCTAAATGACCCCAAGAAATGAAGACGGGGTCACAAATGACCCTCAAAAAATCAATCCTGACAGAAACACTGTTAAGGAAAATATTGTTGGAAATAGAAAAATTACTTTACAATGAATATCCTTTTCCTCAATGCTGCAATGGTTTATAATATTTCTTAAATTGATCAAAATTGTTCCCTATGAGTTGTCATCAACTTCTCAACATTTTGACAAGTCTACCCATCTAGTATTGGGATAAAGCTTGACCAATGGCAGACAACAAACCATTTGACCAATCGCATTAACAAAGCATTAGATTTGTCTGCATTTGAGAGGACGCTAACATCAAACCTAGTGCCAAGTAGGTAAAAAAAAATGGCAAAAAGAGAAATGCCATTTTCAGCTATTTTTGCACTGTTTTTTCAAGTCATTTTGTCTCCCTACATAATAATGGAATAATTGTATTAAGCCTTTCCTGTGCAGTCACACTTTGTAATGATCCTTTGGTGTATTGCAATGGAAATTTAATATACTCCAATTCAGACATGTTAAGTAATTTATTACCTTATGAAAAAATAAACAGTCTATTTTATGTTACAGGTGTAGACAAAATCGACCTTTGAATACTCACTATAACTTTTACATCTATAGCTTATGATTTTATTTGTAGACATATAACTTGCTATCAGAGAAATGGTTTACCCATGCTTCTCCAACCTTATTTAATGCTGGCACATGCAGACCTCAATTGTCAAGGTAAGGAGAGAATAAATCTCAATTCCATAGGATATCCTTTCTCTGTATAACTAAATTCTTGCCTCTTCAGTGATCATGGTATGTGAGCCTGGTAGTTCAGGTAGATTGTTGTATTTTTTTAATATCTTGACCTCGCTCTAAAAATAGGAAAAGTATCTAGTAAATTGAAAGATTGTTGCTAGAATTAGAAAAATTTATAAAAGAACCAAACCATTCGACTGGACTGGAAATGAATATTTCCCTTGACATTTGTCAAGGACTTGTACTTATGGGGTCCTGGGTTTAATCCCCCAAGGGTTGACTCTAACAGTGTTCCGGGATCCCGAGGATCCAGCAATAACGGGCTAGGGATCCCGTCAGGATCCTCCAATATTTCTCTAGTACAAGAGATCTTAATGTATAAACTAATGCAGCTGATTTTTCGTTTGCTTGTTCTTTAGAAAATATTGTGAATAATAGAGAAATTGCTTGTAACAAGCAATTTCTTCATTTTCCACAATGTTTTCCATAGGTTTTTTTTTTTTCAAGTTGGGCTTAGAAGGACAGGATTGCGTGAGTATTAGTTAATGTACATCAAGGAGGGATCCCTGATTATCTGGAGGTAACCCTGACGTAATAAGTAGGGATTCCTATGGGATGCCATTGATGCAAAGGTAGTGTTGACCCCTGATCCCCCGCAGCTGGAATATCCTGACCAATATTTGTCTCCCACCAGTTTGTCAGCTTAAGTGGTATGAGCAGCTGGAGGCTCAGAAGGGATGTTGTACTGGTGTGTGAAACACCAATTTGTTGGCTTGGCTACTTAGATGTCATAGCAACAGCTTGTTACAACATTCAGGTAATCAAGCATAAAAATTCCTTTTTAACCAGGTCTTCTGAGGAAAAAACTGGTTATAAGATTGCTGAATGTCTGTGGTCGAAGATCGGCTGAGCAGACAATATTACCTTGCAACTCACCAAATGTTCGTCTTCATGTGACCTAGGACATACATCAGTTTCTTGTGATTCAGTGCTGCATCATGCAAGAAGGTTACTTATTGCACCTATAATTCTTGCTGGGTTATGATAAATTTTCACCAAAGTTTGTCTTCATGTGATCCAGTGTATTTTATCAGCGTTTTGAGATTTAATGCTGTATAACACAAAAATTTGACTTACTACCAAAACTTGTATGTGAAACTACAACGATTCTTAATGAATTATGATGAAAATTTTCCACAAATATTTTCCTTCATGTGACCTAGGTGATATCATCAGTGTTTTGAGATTAAGGCTGGGTCATGCCAAAAGGGCACTTATCAAAATTCTTGTGTACACAACTGCACCTACAATTCCTAATGGATTATGATTAAATTTTCACCAATTTTATGTCTTCATGTGACCTAGCACATATTATCACCATTTTTGATTGAATGCTGCATAATGCTAAAAGGAGATTTATTGTGAAATTCTTTATTACCACAATACCACTTTTTGACACTTTTAAATTAAAAAAAAAATGTGCAAAATGTAGAAATTGCTTGTAACAAGTAATTTCTGTAATTCCACATTATTTCTGCCCATTGGACAGAAATATTTGAAATTCTATCCACTTGATATTGTCGTCTCCAACTTCTTTCATTTTGGCTGCCGTCATATCGCAGTTGGTAGCGAGTCGGACTGTCAATCTAGAGGTCCCAGGTTGATCCCCGACGGCGGCACTCATCTTTACTGACTATTTGTCTCTCACCAATGGGTTGATAATCGTAGATCGTGGGATAGCAGTTGGAGGCTAGGAAAGGAAGTAATGGTAGTACTGGTGTGAGAAATACCAGGATTCCATTGTTAGGTGCTCCAGCCGCCTAAATATAACTGAAAGATTGTTGAAAGCGGCGTAAAACCCAATTCAAACAAACAAATCTTTCATTTTGGTCCACTCTGAATTTTTGTAGTCTGGTAATGGGTTAAAAACAATATAGTGCACTTAAAATGATTGCAAAATATTCATTTTTTATTTTCAGTTGTTTTCTCTTGACAATGCATTCTGACAGTATTGAAGGAATCTATGATACTCTCAAACAATGTGCTCTGATCTCTAAATCAGCTGGAGGAATTGGTCTCAATGTACATAACATTAGGTCTACGGGCAGTTATATTGCTGGGGTAAGTGGCCAAAATATACACAACACTGGGTCTATGTGTAGTTATATTGTTGGGGTAAGTGGTCATAATATTCTAAACATTAGGTCTACAGGCAGTTATATTGCTGGGGTAGTGATCAAAATATACTTAGCATCGGGTCTACAGGCAGTCATATTGCTGGGGTAAGTGGTCTCCATTATCATAACATTAGGTCTAGGGGTAGTTATATTGCTAGGATAAGTGGTCTCCATTATCATAACATTAGGTCTCCGGGTTCGCACAGGCTTGAAAAGTACTTGAAAATGAAGGACTGTCTTGAAAAGCCCTTGAAAACTAAATTTGCCTTGAAAAGCATTTGAAAATTAGCCATTGGCCTTGAAAAGCACTTGAATTTCACTTATTCAGGTATTCCAGACAGTAAGATTCGGTTTCAAAATCAAAAGTGAGCATTTAAGAAGAATTTCGGCACGTCTGAATAAAAAAGAAAAGATCGGCGAATGCGCCATGATGTAGGAACAGGCCGAATGTAGATGGCGCGAATCGGAATTTGAGTTGCTTCACTTGTGAAATGGTGGCCGCACTACGCCGCGTTCCCGAAAAATGTACGTGAATCACATAGAATTGACAGAAAACACAAACATATTTTTCCCCCAATGCGCCTCGGTTCGTACGAAAAATAAAACCCAATTATGAAGAAAGTAACCATCCTAGATCCTTCCTATCCAGGGCTCCGAAAATTTGGAAATTTAAATCGGTCCGGGACAATGCCACCTCCCCCGCCGATTTAATTTTAGTAATGATGTACTTTTTTATGAGCTAGTTATCCAAAGCTCTGTATATCTAACACAGTCATATCAATTTTCTCTCAACACGAGCTTTGTTGATGGAAAAACACAACTGACGTCACAAAAATGTCGGGTCAGTCCATTCTACTCTATGGGATCGCAGGGTCGTGACGTAGATCAAAAAGACCGACGAGACAAACTCGAGTGGGTCGCCCACGTGTTTCACTATTTTTCCAGAGTAGAATTTGTGGTCATTTATTAATTGTAGTTGATTTGCGATTTATTATTCGGACGTTTTCCACCTCTGAAGTAAGATTTCATGATTCATTGTTTCTTTAACTTTATTGACAGAACTAGTGATATTATTATGCAGTTGTTTTCGTTTATATTCAAATTATCTGCATTCTGCGGATTTCCACTTATGGTTTGAATTATATCAGCTACGTTTCTTATCGTGAATGAAAACTATAAAACATATATTAATGAGGTGACTTTTATTTTTTTACAAATTTCAAATCCGGTCTAACGTGCTGAGCTATTCCGACTTTATACGAACGACAACTGAAGTCTGTTCATGTCTCGATTTATAAACGCATCCCATATCATAGTAAAAGAAATTTGTTTCATGAGTAACGGCAATTTAAATTAGCGCAGTATTAGATGCCCATTTTGATAAGACTTAGAACGTGTGTAAGTCAAGCCGATCCTCCATTACAAATAGTTTACAAAACTTGATACCCGAAGTTGGGTCAAGTTCAAACTATTGCTAACTACATATTAGGGTCACGTGCGGATTGGCACTTGATTTGCCAGCGGGTAAACTAATTATCGATCTTTGGCACTTTTGTATTACTCAATGATAAGTCCTTGAAAATGGTAAGATTTGTCCTTGAAAAGTCCTTGAATCCTTGTCTGTATGAACCCTGGGTCTACAGGCAGTTTTAATGCTGGGGTAAGTGGTCTCCATTATCATGACATTAGGTCTACAGGCAGTTATATTGCTGGGGTAAGTGGTCTCCATTATCATAACATTAGGTCTAGGGGTAGTTAAATTGCTAGGATAAGTGGTCTCCATTATCATAACATAATGTCCACAGGGAGTTATATTGCTGGGATAAGTGGTCTCCATTATCATAACATAATGTCCACAGGCAGTTATATTGCTGGGGTAAGTGGTCTCCATTATCATAACATAATGTCCACAGGCAGTTATATTGCTGGGATAAGTGGTCTCCATTATCATAACATTAGGTCTACAGGCAGTTTTAATGCTGGGGTAAGTGGTCTCCATTATCATAACATTAGGTCTAGGGGTAGTAATTTTGCTAGGATAAGTGGTCTCCATTATCATAACATTAGGTCTAGGGGTAGTAATTTTGCTAGGATAAGTGGTCTCCATTATCATAACATAATGTCCACAGGGAGTTATATTGCTGGGATAAGTGGTCTCCATTATCATAACATAATGTCCATAGGCAGTTATATTGCTGGGGTAAGTGGTCTCCATTATCATAACATAATGTCCACAGGCAGTTATATTGCTGGGATAAGTGGTCTCCATTATCATAACAGGTCTACAGGCAGTTTTATTGCTAGGGTAAGTGGTCTCCATTATCATAACATTAGGTCTAGGGGTAGTAATTTTGCTAGGATAAGTGGTCTCCATTATCATAACATAATGTCCACAGGCAGTTATATTGCTGGGATAAGTGGTCTCCATTATCATAACATAATGTCCACAGGCAGTTATATTGCTTGGATAAGTGGTCTCCATTATCATAACATAATGTCCACAGGCAGTTATATTGCTGGGGTAAGTGGTCTCCATTATCATAACATAATGTCCACAGGCAGTTATATTGCTGGGGTAAGTGGTCTCCATTATCATAACATAATGTCCACAGGCAGTTATATTGCTAGGATAAGTGGTCTCCATTATCATAACATTAGGTCTACAGGCAGTTATATTGCTGGGGGTAAGTTGTCACAATATATTAAACATTAGGTCTACAGGCAGTTTAATATATTGCTAGGGTAAGTGATCCCAATAAACGTATAAGGTCTATGGGCAGTTAAATTGCTGGGGTGAGCGGTCTCAATGTACTCAACATGAGATTTACTGGAAGCTTTATTGTTTGGATTAATGGTCTCAATTATTTTACGTTAGGTCTATTGGCAGTCATATTGCTGGGGAAAGTGATCTTCATTATCATAACATTAGGTCAATAGGCAGTTATATTGATAGGGTAAGTGGTCCCAATACTACATAACGTTAGGTCTACGGGCAGTTATATTATTGCTGGGGAAAGTGGTCTCGATTATCATAACATTAAGTCTACAGGCAGTTATGTTGCTGGGGTAAATGTACATAACATTAGGTTAATTGGCAGTTTTTTTGCTTGGTGCAGGGAGCGAGACATAGTTGTCACTATGACAAGTTGCTGTATGTGTGTTAGTCCATCCATTAGTCTGTCCGGCCGAATTTGTCCGGACAATTACTCCTACATATATGGATTGATTGCAAAATAACTTGGCACAATTATTCACCATCATGAGTAGATGTGCCATTTGAAAGAATTTTTGGGATAGTTCTAATGTCAAGGTCACAGCTCAAGGTCAAACACTAAAATTGTGAATATTAAGAGCATTTCTTCTACAATTATGGATGGATTTCAAAATAAATTGGCACAATTATTCTCCATCATGAGTAGATGTGCCATTTGAAAGAATATTTTGGAGAGCTTCAAGTTCAAGGTCAATGCTCAAGTTCAAACACTTAAATTGATGGTCAAGGTCAATTTGATGGTCAAAACTTTGTGGGCTCCTGGGACAACCATCTAGTTGTATTGTTACCAACACAAGTAGTGAATTAACTCGGGCTGATTGAAAGAAGAAGCAGGTATGATAGACAAATACCAGTATCAGGGTTAGCTCTGGCTTGAAAAAAGTTGTCGCCATCACTTTTGCCAAATTAAAAAAGTTGGGACCAAATGGAGAAAAGTTGGGGCCAAATTGAGAATATGGTGCCAAAGTTAAAGATTTCTTTACTGCACTGTTGTAGAAAAAACAATATGCTTATTAAACGAATTGTAAACATGGTCATTCATTTCTAATTTCGCCTTGAATGAAAGTAGCTAAGTCATACACCTACATTGATTTTACTCATCTTTAATCAGTGCTTTCAGTACTTGATTAGAAAATTGAGACTTTGACCAGAAAAATACAGAAAAGGGAATCGAAATAAACCTTAAAGAATATGTTTAATTGCAATAATAAAATAATGTTATTTAAAAAATCAGTTTAAGGTTGAACATTCTTGGGTAAGAATGAACAAAAAAGAAA
Organism: Fragum fragum; assembly: GCA_946902895.1. Taxonomy (NCBI): domain Eukaryota; kingdom Metazoa; phylum Mollusca; class Bivalvia; order Cardiida; family Cardiidae; genus Fragum; species Fragum fragum. Next base: position 10,017,194 of record OX336369.1, read on the forward strand.
TGTTTTGTCTGCTTTAAGGACAGTAGAACTTCTGTAAAATTTCTGTAAAATTTTGACAAACTACCACTGTTGCTATCGACAGTTTATCAGAATATCCTTCTTAATAACCATAAAAGATGATTTAGTGTTTTACCAAGGAATGCAGAAGCTGTCCCAAGGTTAGAAACTGACTGAAACTGTCAAAAGGAATTTACGAAGTCCGGCAATTGTATTCATCAGGAGATGGCAAACAATGGCCTGTTTAATTAAACTTTTCTTTTAAAGAAGCCAATTTTTGCGTGATAATTGAGGTCTACTGGTCTATTAATGGATAGCCATCATCTAAGAAGTTTCGTCCACAACACAAAATCAATACGACCCACCATCCAATGAGCACATTTCATTCATCTTATTGGCTGTCAATCAGAACTGTAATTAAAATTTGGTATTGTGTTGGTCTTGTGTAAGACTCAATTGACATAATTGACCCGATATACAAGCCTTTGAGTAGTTATACACTTGGCCCTCGGACTTAATTTCCGGAGATTAGTTAAAGTAAATGTATGTATTGGCAAAACTTTTCATTTTTTTTGGCGCCAAATGAAAAAAATTCGCGCCGGAATTTATTTTTGTTGCATTTGGCGATAATGGCGACCGACAGTGCGAACCCTGAGTTTGCAAATTCACAGGCTGTTTAATGTTTTCAGGTAGATTACTGAGGTTACTCTGTAGGTTATCACTCAATAATTACACAAAAAACCTAAAATAATCAAAATGATAAACTCACTGTTTGATATATTATAAGGAATATTTCAATATTGGTCCACCGTGGATGTATTTTACCTTTTAAGTTAAATTTGATAGACTGAAAGTCAAGACAAATCTTTCAAAAAAATTGGTAAATTGTTGATTTAAAGACACATAAGGCTTTTGTAGAAAAGTGAGGTATACATCTGTGGTTAAGATTTCTTTAGACAAAATGATTTGAATGGACAGAAACAAGAGAGCTAGAACATAATGTGGATTATTGTCATACCAGTATAATTGAAAAAAGCAATGGTCCCAGTATAAACCCATTATAGTTGGACTGAAATAGGTACATTTCTTTAATGCTTTCCGGTAGATTATCGAGCTTTCACAGTTGATTTCAATCGAATAATTTCACCCATGAAACAGTAAAACTAACAAAATGATAAATGTTAAGCCCTTCTTTCTTCATTGTGTGCTACTATACATCAACTACGTGTGACCAAAGAACCTAATGACGTCATCAGGTCGCCTACATATTCACATGGGAAATGACATGGTTTTAGGAATTCACCCGCTCAAAAGATCATATATTGTCTACTATTGTATTAAAGAAATATAATAATTGCTTTCATATAAGATTGATTTACAGATATTGAGTGATCAAGTAAAGCTATATTTTCACAAAGTAGAGCTTTTGTTGTTCACTCAATGAAAGATAAATCTTTTTTACACTGAAACAAACAATTATCCTCTATCTATATGATCCTACTGTAAGCTTTATTCAGGCCAATAAGGGTTGAAAAATTCTGCACATCCAATGGCCCTTCACAAATGTGTCCGTCTTTATCTATTTATGCAGTACAAGTGGAATTTGAAAGATTTAAGTACAGAAATTAATGTAAGACTGCATTCTCATTGTGCAGGACAAGGAAAAAAATTTAGGAATTTTTCCAACCCAGCCAATGACATTGTTTTGTGATTTCATTTCAGACCAATGGTACATCAAATGGATTACTGCCAATGTTGAGAGTTTACAATAACACAGCAAGATATGTAGATCAAGGTGGAAATAAGGTATCAGATAATACGATCATGTATAATATGACCTACAGACCAATAGTGAAATTAATATATTGAATATTTTTATGTCCCCGCATCGAAAGATTAGGGGCATATTGCTTTACCATTGTCCATCTGTCTGTCTGTCCGTCATTTAGTCTTTCCGTCTGTTGGTCTGTCTGTCTGCAGAACTTAATAAAAGAACTTAACATTGCTGATTACTATCAGCCTATTCAAGATACAATGCTCATAGTTGGCACGATTATACATCTCCATAATACGCATTTCCTCATGTCAAGGTCACATACCAAGGTCAAACGTTTAGTTGCGGGGACATTGTGTTTCACAAACACATCTTGTTGATACTACACTAGTGTAATAACTATACAAATGAATTCCAAGACTACAGTAACGCCTTTTTGTTACCGCCAAAACAACATCACAATGCATGTAATGATGGCATCTTACAAACAGCCTCATATATTTCGGTTAATACCATATATCGACAAATTCTATTAACTTTTAGTGATTTATTGCAAAATTAATATTTTGAATAGAATATCAAATTTGTTTTATGAAATCCTGAATTTATTATACTAGACATCTAAAACAGAAAAAAAGCTCAGCATAGTCTTGCTTTATCTGTTTATAGATGACTTAATAGTTTTGTATTTCATGACCACTTATTCAATATCCTTTATAATACTGCATTATCCATATTTCTCATATAAAAGCTGATCTTGGATTAACTTTGTATATTCTAAGATTTTAGAAATGTGGGGGATTTTGGCGCAAAATCTACAGAATGAGAAATATTTGGTACATCATGCTATTTGTTTATAGAAAAAAATTCCCTCATCAATGTTGAAAATATAGGGGATCTTTGAAAACAGTGGGGGAATCCCCAATCCCCCTGCCTTGAATAAACACTCTATAAATACTCCATATTAATTCCACGCTTGTATTAATGGGCGAGTGCATTTTAAATTAAGGTGATATAAATTTCTCATCCAGGGATCCATGTTTAGATACTCGAAATGCCTTGATATGACTGAAATACTGATAAAGTGGCATTAACACCTATTCAAACAAACAAATTCTCATCAATGAAATATCTATTTAAATATCCTAACCTGGCCATTACAAAATCTACTCTTTAATATTTTTACCTCCTTAAATTACAAAACAAACAATGAAATCTTAAATAACCTATTCCCAAACAATGACGCTTTTTGAAGCCCCTCAAGAGAAACAATTGAGAAAACATTGCTTCAAGCAATTTCTTCATTTCCAAAAACGTGTCAATCCAAAAAGTTGAAAATGAATAAATATGAATAAAATGTGATGAAAAGAATGTTTTACCAATTGTTATTGTTGTCACTTTCCTACAAAATGTTCGTTCTGACTATTGAATTTACTTAATTTGCTATAAACTTAATAAATGAAATATATTCCTTTTGTCCTTCTTTGTAACATAAAAATTTGTAGGGTGAGGCAGTTAGTCTACAGGTAGCTTTGATAGAATTAGTAGTGGAAGCAAATGAAGTAATTGATAGGTTGTGGAAACCACAAAATAATAAAACTTTTGTTGAAATTGAAAAATATTTTATTTACCTGATGAATTCTGGTTTCCTTTCTGGTTTTACTTAGTTTACTAATTTGGCATTCAGTAAGTGAAATATTTTAGCTTCTTAATAATTTTTTTTTCAATTTACGAACAGTCATTTTCATTACAAAATCAGCTTAATTTCAGTTAGAAATTTCAAGATTTAGAGCCTACATTTTTCATCTATAATCTGTTCAAGAGCTGCTTTAACCCATTCCAACACAGTGGAATTTTAGACCTGTCCAAATTGAAAGGAGCTGCAGACGACAATATCAAGTCGATGGAATTTTAAATTTTTTCATCTTTTTGGATAGAAAACATTGTGGATAATGAAGAAATTGCTTGATCCAAGCAATTTCTTCATTTTCCACAATGTTTTCTAAAGCTTTTTCGTTGAGGGGCGTAAAAAGGAGGGATTGAGTGGGAATGGGTTAAGAGGGGGTTGAGGGAGGGCATGTGATAGTGACATGTTTCTAGTATAATCACACTTTCTAGTATAATCACACTGTTTTTAGTATAATCACACTGTTTCTAGTATAATCACACCGTTTCTAGTATAATCACACCGTTTCTAGTATAATCATACTGTTCATCTTTTACCATTTTAGAGGCCTGGGGCTTTTGCAATATATTTAGAACCATGGCATGCTGACATATTTGATTTCTTGGATCTGAAGAAAAATACTGGTAAAGAAGAATCAAGGGCCAGAGATCTGTTTTATGCCATGTGGATTCCAGATTTGTTTATGAAACGGGTTGAATCTAATGGTGAATGGACACTGATGTGCCCTGCTGAATGCCCTGGTTTACATGAATGTTGGGGAGAGGAATTTGAAACATTATATACACAGTAAGTTACTGCAGTACAATATTGCCTTTGGTCCTGTCTCAGTTATAATGAAGATGAAAGCTTTTTTGGTTTTCACAAATTTCTCTGGAGCATCTTTCTTGAGGGCTGTAATAGTTTTGCAATAGGGAATTGTGTTAAAGATCTAAAAAGGAAATCCCATTAGGTTTTTGCTTTCTTAAAGAATTGTATGCAGGCTTACTAAAGTGTTAATTTTCTAAATAAAAGAAGAATGAAATGAACTGGCTAAATCAGTGGTGAGGAATTGCATTTTTTTTTTTTTTTGCTTGTCTCTTTAAAAGTAAGATGATTTTTCTACTTGTCCAGAATTAAAATGTCTTGAAATGTCTTGTCAGAAAAGTAAAGAGATAAATCTGGAATCTAGCATTTTCTTCATTAACCACAATATTTTCTACCCTTCAGCATAATCATTATGATAATTTTCCAATATACATTAATTTATCTATGACATCTATTTTGCACTACTCTAAGATTTGCCCTTATATTTACTTGTCCCAAGACAATGGTTTAGACAATTTTACTTGTCTGCGATTAGAAAAGGCATCTCAGATAAGTCTGGCATGGGAATTCTGTACCCCTGGCAAATTTGTTTAAACCCTTTCCTGTTCAATCCCTGGCCTTTACGTCCCTGTGATTTTATAATTGAGAAAACATTGTATAAAAAGAAGAAATTGCTTGTGTCCTTTGCATTTTGACAGGTCAAACATTTTGAAAAACAGGAAAGGAATAAATGCTATTCTATAGAGTTGTATTAACTTATTGATTTCTTTCCTAGATTATAGGACTTGCTTTTCAGTCCTTTTGGATTCATTTTAATGTCTTTTGGTCTATATTGTTAATACCTTGAACTCTCAAATTTGATATTTAAGTATTGTTTTAAATTAATATCGATTACATGTATTTTATAGATATGAGCGAGAAGGAAGAGGTAGAAAAACCATCAAGGCCCAACAATTATGGTACGCCATCATTGAAGCCCAAACAGAAACTGGTACTCCATACATGTTATACAAGGACCATTGTAATAGAAAGTCCAACCAGCAGAATCTTGGAACCATAAAGTGTAGTAATCTCTGTACAGAGATTGTAGAATACAGTAGTAAAGATGAGGTAATTGAAGAGTTGAGCTGCTTTCATTTAAATAATCAGTCAACCCGTGAAATCATTCATGTAGACTGGAAGGTAACTTTGAACTTCAAAATTGTCAAACATTTATGTGAAGCATTTTTGTGGGTTTGGCAACTTATTCAAGCTGTAGATAATGACGTTTAGGTCGCCAACCAACCATTTATCTTTTTGATTATATGCTACTAGCCATAAATTTTGCAATAGGATGAGGCTACATATCGGAGTCAATGGGCAGGGGCCAATGGAGTAAGTGGGCTGGCCAGCAATTGGTCAGGTTTTTTTGGGAGGGGTATCCAGGGCAAATGTCCTGCCAGATGCATGGGTGCAACCAAGAATACATCAGTTGGGACTGCCAATCTAAGTATTGATGACAGATCAACTCACAACTCCTTTCTGGAGCTGCCATGTTTACTTCCAACCCTAGTAGAAAATCTGGGCAATCAAAATGTCATAACTATAGCATATTCTAGCAGTAGGCACAAACTTTTAGTAGCCCACCAAAGATTACTAATTTTTTAAGTGACAATTATTATGAATTCAGGATACTGGTAATTTTCATTTTTGACATACATAATGTAATCAATATCATTTTTTGACAATCGCTAAAGCTTCAACATTTAATATGATTTATGTTTAACCTGCTTAAAAGCAATTGTCATTTCGGAACTTGGAGGTCAAATTTTTAAGACCAAAGGTGAACCTGTCCAACAAATTATTCACTTGAACCAGTAGAACGTTTTTACATGATTCCCGGCGGCGGCACATATTCTTTCCAACATTTGTCTCTCACCAATGGGTGGATAATAGTAAACCTAAATGGGATAGCAGCTAGAGGCTAGGAAAGAATGTAATGGTAGTACTGGTGTGAGAAATACCAGGAATCCATTGTTAGGTGCTTCAGCCGTCGCGATATGACTGAAATACTGTTAAAAGTGGTGTTAAACCCCATTCAATCAATCAATCAAACATTTTTGCCTCCGGTATGTATGTCAAACATTTTTGTTTGTGGGTGACTTGTATGACATGACTATAGATGACAACATTACATTACTTTGTTTTTCAGGTGGCTGTGTGTAATTTGGCTTCTATTGCATTGAATATGTATGTCCGACCAGACAGAACTTATAACTTTGACAAACTACAAGAAGTAACAAAAGTTATTGTTAGAAACCTGAACAAAATCATTGATATTAACTATTATCCCGTCCCTGAGGTAAGATATTTATAAATTAACAAATTGAGAGTGTAGGTGTTCTCAATTGATGTATCCATGATCATTGAAAAACTGGTCAACCTATTACCAAAAGACAAAATGGTGGACTTGTCTAAATTCACAGAAATTGCAGATGTCAATTCAAATTGCTTTGAAATTTAGACTAAGGCCCAGATAGGGTAGAAAATATTGTGATAAAAGGTGAAATTTCTTGTTTCATGCAATTTATTTCTTTTCACAAAATGTTTTCTTTAATGCAATTCTTCAGGTGTGTAAAAAAGCACGATTGTGTGAGAATGGGTTAACCAATCAAGTCATTCATTTAGATGAGGAGTGAAATGTTCACCTCGAACATTTATGTTAAACATTTTTGATTATGTGCAGGTTAAATCTTGTTATTATGGCATGTAATGGCTCTTATTACTATGTTAAGGTTGCTTAGTACAGGTTTCTTGTTTTATGCCTTTTTGGCTGGGCAGATAATGAGCTTTGCTCTCAATCCTGGGATAGCGAGTTTTAAAATCAACTGGGCCAACACTCTTTCTGACATTTGACAAGTCATCCCCACATGGATCATATGTTTCTCACCAGTGGGCAAATGATAAGTAGTGCCCAAGTGGGATGAGCAGCTGGTGGCTCAGAATGAATGGTGTGCTTATACTATTAACTATTTGTGAGAAAATATAAGAAACCAAGGTTAGGTGCATCACCCATGGCCATATAACTGAAATACTGTTGAAAGTGGCATTATATCTAATATGAATAGAAGAAAATGAATGTTTTATGTCACTGACCATGTTTGCATAGCTAAGATCAATAATTCCAGGACTACAGTTGTGAGAAAGTATAAAAAACCAAGGTTAGGTGCATCAACAATAATGCCATGAAACCTGTTTTAGGTTCTCATTTGAATTGTCTCATCGAGATGATTCAAATGAGTATCCACAACATGGGGTAAGGAAAAGTAAGGATTTTTAGATACTGATACAACTTCCTATCTAGAGCTCTGAGTTCTCATAACACACTGAAAAGTAGACATTTTCAATAAATTTACTTCATGATTTAAGTTATGATTGAATGAATGGTGAAAAGAAAATTAATATTTTTAGCTCTGCTGTTTTCAGAGAAAACCTGAGGTATTGCTATTGCGTAGGAGTCGTCGTCGCTGTGCAAAAACTTTGACATTTTGTGATATGTCTGGTTCTACTAAAGGCATTCACTTGAAACTTTGCACACTTGTTTACTATCAAAAGAGCAAGCTTTACTATCAAGGGGGATAACTCTAGATGCTTTTATCCACTATGCAGCACCAAATAGCCGAGTGTAGGCACCCTTAGGGGTTACTCTTGTTTATTATATGTCGTGATTTACAGCTCTGTGATACATATTTTCTTTTATATCACTTCCAGATTTTCTTTTCACCTGCACTAAAAGATTAGGGGCATATTGTTTTACCTTCACCTATCTATATTCAAAACTTGAATAATTAACATTTTCAGTTACGTTAAGCCTATTCAAAATACAGTCAATCTTGTAATAAGCAACCACTCAAGGGACAATCAAATAGTGGTTGCTTAAAAAAATGGTTACTTAATACCCTTTTTTCAAAAGATACGGAGGATTGGTTCGATTACATACAAAAACAATTACATAATTCTTGCTTTATCCAATGTTGCAGACGATTCTGAGTTCTTACATTTACTTCAGGCTGAGAGATCTAACATGCGTCACCGGCCTATAGGTATTGGAGTACAAGGATTGGCTGATGCCTTCATTCTGATGAGACATCCTTTTGAGAGTCCAGAAGCCCAACAACTCAACAAAGATATATTTGAGACTATCTACTACGCAGCTTTAGATGCCAGTTGTGAACTTGCTGAGAAGTTTGGACACTATGAAACATACAAGGGTAGCCCTGTCAGCAAAGGGGTAATGTTTTGTAAACCCTTTCTCAAACATTCTTTTCATTCAAGACAAAAAAAATTTTAACCTCGGTCGCAGCAAATATCCTTTCCGACATTTGTCTTCGACCAATGGTTGGATAATCATAAACCTTAGTTGAATGAGCAGATTCCCCTGTCATAGCGCAGTCTGAAGTGCATCAGACTCACAATCTTCAGTCATGCAATTTCATGGGTTGGATCCCATCAGCGGCACATATCTTTTCCTACAATTGTCCCACCAATGGGTGGATAATTGTTAACCTAAGTGGGATAGCAACTTGAGGCTAGGAAAGGATGTAGCAGTAGTACTACTATGAAAAATACCAGGAATCCATGGATAATTGCTCCATCCATCGCTATATGACTGGAACACTGTTAAAAGTGCAACAAGCTTTTTCTCTATTTTCCAGAATTGTTTTCAACCTAGAAAGATTAAAAAATCTTAAATTTCATAAACTTTATCAGTTTTCGTTTGACCCAGGACTTCGGATTTTGACGCACAGAAATTCAAAAAGAATCAATTTTGACTCTCGAGAAGTTGTCACTGTGCGTCATATTGACTCTCGAAAATTAGCTGCCATGCGTCAAGGGTCATCATAAGTGTGCCAAATTATTGGGAAATAGTTAATTGATTATGAAAAAATACACCCCATCATGGATAACACCAAGCTTGATTGGTAAGTAACACTCTCAGTGATGGACATGCATCGGCAATCGTAATTGACAGGTACATGACACCTGTGAAATTAATGATTAAACTCCTTTTCAGAGATCTAATCCTACTGAAATATACTTATTTGCTTATACTTTAATCAAAAACCTCACGAAATATAATCAAGAAGTAAAATGAAACCCAAGAAAATGTTGCTAAAGGAAATGTCATTGGTTTTCGTGGATAAAAACAGCACTTCTTTTTATGAAAAATAAGAATAATTTGATCCTCTTAGTACTCTTGAGATTTTATAAAACTGACTCAAAATTAAAAAGTATAACGGTATGCATGAATACTAAACTTTACCTAAAATTTATCCAAAATACAATACTGTCAGATTAGAGAAATGTTCAAACCTGAGACATGGTTTATTCTGAGGTACTGCTGCTAAAAAAATTATTGATATTTTAATCTTTTTTATCTGTTATAATTTTTTTTCTAAATTGCTACTGGGGAGTTGCGGGGCATATGACATTTTGACTCTTGGGATATCAAATTTGACTCTTGAAAATTTTGGCTCAAGGGTCAATGACTCTTGACTTTTGTTTATATTTTCATCTGCAACTCCTTTCAATTTGGACCAGTCTAAAAAATTTCTTCCTGGTGATTGGTTAGCAGTCAACTGTTGGTTATGCAAATGCAGAGCTCTGGTTTGGGCTTTAACCCATTTCAAGACAAAACTTTAGACTGGTCCAATTCGGATGTAACTGCTGAGGACAATTCAACCTACTTTGAAATGGAAAACTTAGGGCAAAATGTAGTAGAAAACATTGTGATAAAAGGAGAAATTGCTTGTGTCAAGCTATTTCTCCTTTTCTGGCTCTATTTTCTTAAATACAATTCATAAGGGCGTTAAAAACGTGATTGTTTGGGAATTGGTTAATTGATGTACCTTATTTTACCCAAGTTGAAACAGTACCTTTACATTAGCACAGTTTGTAGCGCTTCAATCATTCATCATCAATTTGTCTGTCTGTCTGTCCTTTCTGGATTACAAAAAATCTCCTCAACTAACCATGGAATTTTAACCAAACTTCACAGAAATGATCCTTAAATCAGGATCTTTCAAAATACTTTGAACAATTGAAATCCATGAAGAACTTTGGTTGCCATGGCAACCAAGTGAAAATTATTAAAGAATCTTATCCTAACTATAGGGCAAAGCTTTCATATTTGGTGTTATCATCTAATGACCCTCTACCAAAATACTACAATAATTAACATACACTGAAAATTGGCCTTTTTCTGTGCAATCCCTGATTTTACATAGGAATAAAGATGGAAGGAAATATTTTAAAATCTTCTCCACCCAACCTGTTTCGATCCATAGTGGCGGCACATTTTCTTCTGACATTTGTCTCTCACCAGTGGGTAGATAATTGTAAACCTAAGTGGGATTGCAGCTTGATGCTAAGAAAGGATGTAGTGGTAGTACTTGTGTGAGAAATACCAGGAATCCATAGTTAGGTTCTTCAGCCACTGCGATATGACTAATATACTGTTAAAAGCGGTGCTAAACCCCATTCAATCAAACAATCTCCCTTCCTATAAAGTCTAGAGCTTTGATATTTGGTAAAATCATCATCAATTGACCCTCTACAAAATACTTAGCGTACTCTGAAAATTAGCCCTTTTCTGTATGATCCCTGATTTTACATAGGAATAAAAAGGATATCTTTGGAAATCTTCTCCCAGACCATTAGGCCTAGAGCTTTGATGTTTATCATCATTTAATGAACCTCTACCAAAACACTTTAAAGAATTGCCATACTCTGAAAATAAGCCCTTTTCTGTGCAACCCCTGATTTTGCATAGGTATCAAGAAGGAAATCTTTTTAAAATCTTCTTCTCCCAAACAGTAAGTACTAGAAGTTTGATATTTGGTATAAATCATCATTTATTCACCTTTACCAAAATACTTCAAAGATACACTGTACTAGAAAAATTAGCTCTTTTCAGTGCAACCCCTGATTTTACATAGGAATAAAGACAGAAAAAATTGAAAATCTTCTCACGATCAATAAGGCCTATAGCTTTGATATTTGGTATAAATCATCATCTATTGACCCTCTACCGAAATGCTTCAAAGAATTACTGTACTCAAAAAGTTAGCCCTTTTCTGTGCAATCCTTAGGAATAGGAATAAAGGAGAATCTTTGAAAAACTTCTCCCCTCCTAAACCATTAAGTGTAGAGTGTTAATATTTGGCATGTGTAAATACCTATTGAACCTTTATCAAAATACTTAAAAGAATTACTGTACTCTGGAATTTAGTGCCTTATTCTGTGGTCAAATAAATACCTTGGATTAAAGCATAAATCCTTAAATATCTTCTTCTCCAAAACAATTAGGGTGTAGCTTTGATATTTTGTATATATCACAAAGCCTTGAGCCATCATATTCGGGGGAGCGATACAGGACCATCACGATCCTCTTGTTTCATGCTTTAGTAACAATCAGTTGTTGAATTAGTATTTGTATTATGGAATGTTGAATTGAAGAACTTTAATGTTTGTCAGATATTACAACATGACATGTGGGGAGTGAAGGATACCTCCAGACTAGATTGGCCAGGTCTTAGAGAAAGAATAGCTAAGTAAGTTATTTAATTTTGGTAAAAACAAACATTCTGATTGAGAAGAAAATTAGTATCATACCCAATTAAAAAAATGAGTACACAGATATTTTGTTTGCATGTGCACAAAGTAATTCTATAAAAATGTCTCAAAATTTATAAAGTATTTGCCTTTGTTTCGGTTGATTTCGTTATATGTTAAGAAATGAAGCAAATTTTTTTACGGAGGTATAAAATGTAAAACCTAATTACACTTATTATGAATATACTCTGCATGTTCACACAGTATGAATAGGTTTTTCATTTCATACCTCCATGAAAAACAAAAATATCGTCTTCATCTCTTGAATTAATCTTGTCATTGGTAATTCAATTGACAGCTGAGTTTTGTTCTCAAATAACAAATCTAAAGTATCTACATTTCCAAATAAATTGTGAAAAGACTTCATTTATTATATATTTATATATTCCATTCCCACACAATGATGCATTTTGACACCTTTCAAGAAAAATAATTGGAAAAACGTGGAAAAAAAAGAAATTACTTTCAACAAGCAATTTCATCATTTACGACTATGTTTTCTACCCAGAAATGTGAAAATACCTAAAATTTCATGAACTTTAATTTGTTTTCTGCAACTCCTTTCAATTTGGACCAGTCCAGAATTTTGAAATGTGGTTATAGGTTAAAAGTCGTAAATAGAGTATAAGATAAAATATGTGAGTAGTTGTGACTATCTGGGAAATGTTCTGTATGTTAAATGTTAAATTATCCTTAAATTTCTTGCATGTTAACCCTTTCCTGGACAAACTTAGGATTTTATGTCACTGTGATTTTATACTTGAGAAAACATTGTGGAAAAAGGAGAAATTGTTTGTAACAAGTAATTTCTCCTTTTCCCACCATATTTTCTACCACATACGATGGTCAGAATTCAAATTGCATTTTTCATTGTCTTCTGAAACCTCTTTCAAATTGGACCAGTTTAAAATTTCAAGGTTAAATGAACCCAGCTGTTGATGCACCCTAAAACACTAATCAATTGATATGGGCCGCCGTCATAGCGCAGTTGGTAGCGCGTCGGACTGTCAATCTAGATTGTTCGATCCCCGACGGCGGCACTCATCCTTTCCGACTATTTGTCTCTCACCAATGGGTCGGTAATCGTAGACCTATCAGGGTTTTCCATGATGCAAAATTCGCGCGTCATTGTCGCAATTTCAAAACAAATGACTCGTAGAAATTTTACCTGTGCGTCATAAATGACGCAAATTTTAAAACCTGTAAAAAGAATCGTCGGTAAAAGTCAAAATGTTGAAATAAATCCGCTAGAAATCTGAGTTACGAAAATCAATCAAATTAGCGACTGTCGTAAATTTGGGTTTCCAACATTTATTTATATCAATATCCTGTTCTATTTTGAGTTGACAGACTGGTTATAGTGATTTTTATCAAATTCAGACTCGATTTCCGGTGATAAAACATATCGTTTACCTGACTACTAGAAAATGTAAAAATGTTGCGACAAAGATGATCAAATTCCTCTCGTCTGCATTGGGAAGTCATAGCGATCAGACTACCAAAGAGAGCTCTGGTAGCGAGACTGATGGTGAAACCCCCGAGTCCGTCTTTGAAAAAGACCAGGAGGTCTTTCAGTCAAAAATGGTTAAAAACCTTTAGTTGGCTTAAATTTGCCATGGTGAAATGCTGTGTGACCCGTGTATTAAAAAAAGAACTAATCCTTTCACTACTGGCTGTAGGAACTTTTGTCATTCAAGTCTTCTTTGTTATTTTTTAAATTCCTGTAGTCTCTAGCAGTCTTTCAGATTTGACCCCCTAAATTTGAGAAAAGACCCCCAGTTCTGAAGGCAGAGGGGTCACAATGACCCCCAAATTCTTATGCCAATGGAAAACCCTGACCTATGTGGGATAGCAGCTGGAGGCTAGGAAAGGATGTAATGGTAGTACTGGTGTGAGAAATACCAGGATTCCATTGTTAGGTGCTCCAGCCGCCGCGATATAACTGAAAGATTGTTGAAAGCAGCGTAAAACCCCATTCAAATAAACAAATCAATTGATATGGATATGAGTCGGACTTTGAAGGATTTCCAGATTCGAATGTTTTTGAATTTTTTTACACTGGAACTGTCCTATTGTATAATGGCATTAGTCGTCTTCTTGTCTGTTAGCAATTGATTGTGTCCACAACTCTTTCAGTTTAAATTGAGAAAATTTCTGAGGTTCAAAAAGGGGAATTTAATTCCTCAAATTTTCAGTGATACATCTTATTTTCTATTGAAAATTTACATAATTTCACTGCTAAAGTTGACTGAACGCTGGCCCCACTCATTGACTCTGCCAGGATGTTGCACTTCCTTAGCAATCAGCATCATTTTGCAAAATTTATGACCAGCAACATTTAACAAAAAAAAAATAAGATTATTGTTTGGCAACCTTAACATCATAAGTCAACTTGAATGAGCTGCAGTTACAAGGTTTAAGTTACTAGACCAACAAAAATGCTTGATTAAATATTTGCCGTTATTGGAGTTCAAAATTCTCTTCCAGTTTAAATGAATGACTTGATTGGTCAATTGATTGTTTGATTTACAGTCATGACCTGTCAATTTCATTATCTAAGAGTTAGTGACTCTTAAAGCGCAAGTCTTTACAAAATAGCATGAGATGCAACCAAGTTTAACCCTTCTCATGCTGAACCCGGAATATTCCGGTTTTGGCAGGAGGTGAAGACCAAGATCAGCCTGCACATAAGTGCAGTCTGATATTAGGCTACACCTCCTGCTTGTACTTTCCCTGCCAGATTTGTTTATGAAGTTGATTTCTAAAAGAAAGATTGTTTTATGAACAACAAGTTCTATCAGTGCTTTTAGTCCTTTGATTTTACAGCAATTCAGTAAGGTAATGTATTCAGCATGACAAGGGTTAAAGTAGATTAAAGAAAAGGGTTACGATCTTACATCAAAAATAAAAGCATATCTGCTGTATTTTAAAGCGGATTTGAAAAAAAGTTTAAATATTGTTTGAAATGGAAAATTTCAATTTAAGTTATTGTAAACTGTACACTCGTATTCGTCCCTCTGCTTTTTGTTCTTTTTGTTAGAAAAAGCTTGATTTAATTGTGTTGAAAATATACTAATACTGTAAGTCTTGTTCTCTGTTTAGATTTGGTGTTAGAAACAGTCTCTTACTCGCCCCTATGCCAACAGCTTCAACTGCGCAGATCTTGGGTAACAATGAGTCTATCGAGGCATACACAAACAACATCTACACACGCAGGGTTCTGTCTGGAGAATTCCAGGTAAGGAGATTGGTACTCTTACCCTTTCCCACATGCTTAATTTTCAGACTAGTCCAAGTTAATGAATTTAAGATTTGTTAATTTTTTGGGGTAAAACACATTGTGGAAAATGAAGAAATTGCTTGTTAAAATCAATTTCTTCATTTTCCACAATGTTTACATAATTGCTTTTCTTGAGGGGTGTCTAAAAACATCATTGAATGTGAATGGGTTAATATTGTACCAATGACTTCAACATCACTAGAAATGATACTTTCGAAACAAATAGTAGCATAGGTTACAGGTCAAGGTCAAATGTTAACCCTTGTCATGCTGAACCCGGAATATTCCGGTTTTGACAGGAGGTGTAGACTAAAATCAGGCTGCACTTATGTGCAGGCTGATCTTAGTCTATACCTCCTGCTTGTAATTTTCCTGCCAGAGTTGTTTATGAAGTTGATTTCTAAAAGAAATAATTATTTTTGAACAAAAAATTCTATCAGTGCTTTCAGCCCTTTGATTTGACAGCAATTCAGTAAGGTAATTTATACAGCATGACAAGGGTTAACATAGCACATTTCATGGACTACACCCAATTTAGAGATGATTGCTAGTTCCAAGAATATCTTATTCAGTATCAACCCTAGCTATGCAAGAAATGAAAGCTATTTCTTTCGATCAAAGGTTGAGGTAACAGTTTCAGGTCAAAATTTATAACTAAAATTGCACTTTCTTGATGGGGGAAGTATCTCAGATATATAAGTACTATGCAGAAATTGTAATGGAATTTTACATGTCTGTTCAGTTTCATTCCTTGCATATCCAGTTATGAAAGAAGAAAAAAATGCTCAGTTCAAAGTTCAAGTTAAAAACTGTCCATAAACAATATCGAGATGAATTTTTAGAAAATCTTGTTACTGAAGAAAGGAACTAAGCATTTTATTCATTAACCACAATATTTTCTACCCTACATTGTAAAGAGTATGATAATTTTCCAGTAAGTGAATAATCTTTTAGATCTATTTTGTACCCTTTCAAGATTTGCCTCAGTATCTACTCCCCCAGCGGACAAATAATGTATATTTGTGTTAAATATTGTAATAATGTATACTTTTGTTACAGATTGTAATAATGTATATTTGTGTTACAGATTGTAATAATTTATATTTGTATTACAGATAGTAAACCATCATATGTTAAAGGATTTGACAGAGCGAGGTTTGTGGGATGATGACATGAAAAATCAACTGATTGCTCACCAAGGTTCCATACAGGTAATAAATGATGGCCATTGTCATAGCATAGTGGTATTGCATAGGACTGATTGTCGTGGGGTCCCGGGTTTGATTCCTGGTTCAGGAATCCATGGTTAGGTACTCCAGCTGTCCAAATATTACTGAAATCCTGTAAAGTAGCATTAAACCCCATTCAATCAATCAAAAGGTAATGAATAAACCCAAGACTTGTCCATATTAGAGAACGTTACCAATAGTGTAATTCAGTCCATCTTGCTTAAGCAGCCACCTCTATAAAGCAACCAATTTCATTAGACAACTTTTATCAAAATTTGCTTACCAAAAGTGGAAGCTCCTGCAAATACTTTTGCTAAAAATTATATCGAAACTATATCATGCATTGTTGGAACACATTTGAATTGTACTGTATGTGTTACAATTGAAAATAATTTCAACAGAGAAAATATTATAAGTAATTTCTCTTCTTTCTACAATATTTCAATATGTGTGTCATATTCAAGAACTATGTGGTTATGAATTAAAGATTTATTTGACTGAAACAGTAATCACAAAAAGGGAATGTGTTTTGAAGCATGCGGGAATAATCTTCTTTCATCTAATGCGTTCCTGCTTTTCAAAATACTAGAGTTGGCTAATTTGAAAGAAGCAACAGACGACAATTAAAAGTGAGTGAAATTTGAAAAGTAATTTGCAAGGTAGAAAATATTGTGGGAAAAGAAGATGCTTGTTACAAGCCATTTCTTCTTTTCCCACAATCTTTTCTTAAGCTTAAAATGATGGACGTAAAACCAGAGATTATACAGGGAAGGGTTAAAAGAAATGAAACACATGTATTGGTTTGCTCAGATTGAATTATTGAAAAAAGAGATTAAAATAAGTTGAAGTTGAATGAAATTTTGTTTTAAGAAATAACTTTTTGGTTTGTTCTTTATATCACAAGATATAGAAATTGACTTACCTGTCTATATAGAGACTTGTACATCTTCTCTTTCATTATAGAACATGGAGGGTATCCCAGATGACATCAAAGCCCTTTACAAAACAGTGTGGGAGATCTCACAGAAAACTGTTCTCAAGATGGCAGCTGATCGTGGAGCCTATATTGACCAGAGTCAGTCCCTCAACATCCATATAGCTGATCCTAACTATGGCAAACTCACCAGTATGCATTTCTACGCATGGAAGTTGGTGAGTTTAACATATGATTACCTCGTACTAGGTGGATTTTAACATGTTAAAAGTTAATAATATTTCAGTGTTGTGCCTAGACCGCGGGATCGCGGGAATCCCGCATATTTTTCACCAATGTCCCCCAAAAATCAAGCCAGTGCGGGATCTCGGGCGCGCTCATGAAAAAACGTGATTTTTTTAAAACTGACGTCGATTTCGGTTGTTAGATTTCATAGCGTTTTATTCTAACGCGCACCTGCAAAACACAGACTGTGACCCGCGGAATTATCGATTTTTAGTTTGCCTTTAAATTCCGATATTAAACCAGTCCTTGTTAAATTGTAAACATGGCGAAACGTCAGCTTCGCTTGACCGACTTCATGTCGGAAAGCCCTAAAAATAGAAAACTAGCAGACGAGGACAAATCGTCAGGAACACAAGAAAATGCTGATTTGATCCCGTCATCGGATCCCAAGCCCTCCACGCCTTACAAAGGCATTGATACTGAGGCGACCTCTTCTTCGGTCCCCGGGAAGATTGAACTTTCCAAAAATCTTGGCTTGTTATTTTAATGTTTAATTCCCATGGTTACTCGAGCCTGATGGAAATATGAAATGTAAATGTGTGTTGACTAACTAGCCTTAAAACTATGGAAGTCTTCAAAAGTTAGGAAGTTGTACATAAATTAGAATCATTATCAGGTAAAAAAAAATGTTGTTGTTATTGTGTCCCCTAGAATTTTCAAGTGTCCCCCTGAAATCAAGGTAGGGGGACACCTGTGTCCCCTAAAAATTTTGGTCTGGGCACATCACTGATATTTGGACAAGTCTATCTTTAACTCACAGATGCCCAAGTGGGAATGATATAAAAAGTGAGCATAAAACACTTCGAAAGGAAATCAGGCTCATTTGTTTTTGATAACCAATTTGTTTTAACCCATTCCCATACCATAAAATTTTACACCAGTCAAAATTCAAAGATGCAGACGACAATTTCAAGTTCATGAAAACGTTTGTCTTTTGGAGTATAAAACATTGTGGATAATGAAGAAATTTCTTGTAAAAAGAAATGTCATTTTCCACCATGTTTTCCCTTGCTTACGTATTGAGGGGAATTTAAAAGCATCATTGTGTGGAAATGAGTTAAAGATTTTT
This sequence comes from Fragum fragum, assembly GCA_946902895.1. Classification (NCBI taxonomy): domain Eukaryota; kingdom Metazoa; phylum Mollusca; class Bivalvia; order Cardiida; family Cardiidae; genus Fragum; species Fragum fragum. The sequence continues at coordinate 10,035,906 of OX336369.1, forward strand.
TTTTTCTGTATGACTAATCTGTATGCATGGAATTTCCTAAAATAACTTCAACTACTGTTTGATAGTTAACAAATCATTGCAGTTTAAAGAATATTGCAACAGTTTTCAGGATTGATATGTTTTTATCATAAAGGTAATGTGATTTTGCAGAATTACATGAAATTGTGTTACACCTGTAATTGATAGATCAACATGTCATAAAGAATATCATTTGACCAATCAAATTGTTTATTTAGACCAGATGTGAATAATTACCTCTGACATCTATTTCAAGTATTTTTGTTGCATTATCAAGCACTTGAAAAGCCAAGCATTGGCTTTCGCATGCAATGCTATTGTTTAATATCTCACTCTGTCTGATCAGAGGGTAGTTGTCCAGCAGTCTGTCGACTGATGTAACTTAGATGAATATTTATTTGACTGGAACCCTGCATTTTCTAAGTTAATCACAAGGTTTTCTCAAAATTTATCCATTTTTTGCTGACAAGTTCATGTTGATTCTTGACAAATAGAGAATCATCTCTTACTTTTTAGCTCACCTGAGCCAAAATGCTGTAGGGGAGCTTTTGTGATCGGTCATCCTCAATCTGTCCATCCGTCTGTCTGTCCGTTCACAATTACAAAAAAATCTTCTCCTCCTAAACTAACCATGGAATTTCAAAAAAACTTTACAGAAATGATCCTTAGGTCATGCTCTTCGAAATACCTCAAGGAATTGAAATCCATGAAGAACTCTGGTTGCCATGGCAACAGAGTGAAAAAACTTGAAAAATCTTCTCTCAAGCCGTAAGGCCTAGAGCTTAGATATTTGGTACAAATCATCATCTATTTACCCTCTACCAAAATACATCAAAGATTTACCATATTATGAAAATTAGCCCTTTTCTGGGCGATCCCTGATTTTACATAGAAATAAAGAAGGAAATCTTTGAAAATCTTCTTCTCCCAAACCATAAGGCCTAGAGCTTTGATATTTAGTATACATCATCATCATCTATTGACCCTCTACCAAAACACTTCAAAGAATAACTGTATTCTGAAAATTAGCCCTTTCCTTTTGATCCATGATTTACACCGCCTCGATATAACTGAAAGATTGTTGAAAGTGGCGTAAAACCCCAATCAAACAAAACAAACAAACCATGATTTACATAGAAATAAAGAAGGAAAACTTTTAAAATCTTCTTCTCCCAAACCATAAGGCCTAGAGCTTTGATATTTGGTACATATCGTCATATATTAACCCTCTACCAAAATACTTCAAAGAATTACTGTATTCTAAAAGTTGGATCTTTCTTTGGGATCCCTTATATTACAAAGAAATAAAGAAGGAAATCTTTAAAAATCTTCTTCTCCCAAACCATAAGGCCTAGAGCTTTGATATTTGGTACAAATCATCATCTATTGACACTCTACCAAAATACTTCAAAGAATTACTGTATTCTGAAAATAAGCCATTTACTTTGTGATCCCTGACTTTACATTGAAATAAAGAAGGAAATCTTTAAAAAATCTTCATTTCCCAAACCATAAGGCCTAGAGCTTAGATATTTGGTATACATCATCATCTATTGACCCTCTACCAAAATACTTCAAAGAATTACCATATTATGAAAATTAGCCCTTTCTTTATGATACCTGATTTACATGGAAATAAAGAAGGAAATCTTAAAATCTTCTTCCCCCAAACCATTAGGCCTAGAGCTTTGATGTTTGGTATACATCATCATCTTTTGACCCTGTTCCAAAATACTTCAAAGATTTACCATATTATGAAAATTAGCACTTTTCTGGGAGATCCCTGATTTTACATAGAAATAAAGAAGGAAATCTTTAGAAATCTTCTTCTCCCAAACCATAAGGCCTAGAGCTTTGATATTTGGTACATATCGTCATATATTAACCCTCTACCAAAATACTTTACAGAATTACTGTATTCTGAAAAATTAGCCCTTTTCTGTGCGATCCCTGATTTTACAAAGGAATAAAGAAGGAAAACTTTTAAAATCTTCTTCTCCTGAACCGTAAAGCCTAGAGCTTTGATGTTTGGTAAATATCATCAGCCATTGACCCTCTACCAAAATACTTAAAAGAATTAGCCCTTTTCTGTGCAATCCCTAATTTTAGTTAGGAATAGTAATGATATCTTTGAAAACCTTCTCCTAAACCACTAGGCCTAGAGCTTTTATACTTGGTATGTATTGATGTCTATACTTCAAAGCATTACCATATTGAGGAAATTAGTGCTATATGGTGGGATCATCAATATACCTAGGATTAAAAGAGAAATCCCTAAACATCTTTTTGAAATAATTAGACAGAGGGCTTTGCTTTTTAGTTTATATCATAAAGCCATGAACCATCATACTCAGGGGAGCAATTTAGGACCATCATGGTCCTCTTGTTTGTATTTTCACACACACAGCCCCCCTCACTCATTATATATTTTACAAAATTCAGGGTTTGAAGACCGGTATGTATTACCTTAGAACAAGACCAGCAGCAAGCGCTATCCAGTTTACTGTTGACAAGACCAAACTAGCCAGTAAAAACAAAACAGAGGAGGTAGAGGAACCTGTCAAATCAGAAGAAGACAATATGGCAGCCATGGTCTGCTCTTTGCAAAACAAGGATGATTGCTTGATGTGTGGGTCTTAGACTGGAAAACATGGAGGTCAAACTTTGAATGAAGATATTATTTATTTGACTTAACCCATTCCAACTTAATCCCTCCTTTTTACGCCAATCGAGAAAAAAGCTTTGGAAAACATTGTGGAAAATGAAGAAATTGCTTGCATAAAGCAATTTCTTCATTATCCACAATGTTTTCTATCCGAAAAGACGGAATAATTCAAAATTCCATCAACTTTAAATTGTCGTCTGCAGCTTCTTTCAATTTGGACCAGTCTAAAATTTTGCTGTGTTGGAATGGGTTAAAGCTTATTGTATACATCTGTGTTTAGAACTTGAACTTCGGCTTGTATCTTAACTAGACTAGAATTAATAATGTTTCCAATTTGAAGAGATTAACCCATTCCCATACAACAAAATTTTAGACTGGTCCAAATTGAGAGAAGCTGCAGACGACAATTTAAAGTTAATAAAATTTTAAATTTTTTCATGTCTTTGGATAGAAAACATTGCAGATAATGAAGAAATTGCTTGATCCAAGCAATTTCTTCATTTTCTACATTGTTTTCCAAAGATTTTTTGATAAGGGAGGTAAAAAGGAGGGATTGTTATGGAATGGGTTAAAGCAAATTTATCTGTTTGCAAAGTTAACCCATTCCCACAAAATGATGTATTTTGATGCCACTCAAGAAAAGCACTTGGGAAAACATTGTGTAAAGTAAAGAAATTGCTTGTTACAAGTAATTTCTTCATTTTACACATTGTTTTCTGCCCAGGAAGTTGAAAAAATTTAAATTTGATAAACTTTGAAATGCCTTCTGTAACTCCTTTTAATTTGGGCCAGTATGAAATTTTGCTGTCTGGTTATGGGTTAAAGAAACAACAAAAAACATGATTTTGCTAGGGTTAAAAAAAACACTAGCATTTGGGCCTGAGGCTTGTGACTTTAATAGAGGACTGGCAAAAACCTGCACCTGACAACATAGCTTGGTATTAGGCCATTGTGTCTCGGAGTAGTTTACAGCTTTGTTTGAATTGTGTGTGATTTTCTCTTCCAATTATACTATGTGTTCATATTTTTTCTTTGTGTATTACAAAAAGTGCTATGTTCATATATAATATATACATATTTTTATGTACTGCTGTACGATGTGTGTTAAACACATATTAAACACCTGTAAATGTATATTTATATATATGTATGCTCGTATATTTAGCTCTTGATTATGAACATTCTTTTGGTAAGAGAAAAAGTTGTGACAAACTTGCAACAGGTTCATTAAACTGTTCCTGCATACAACTTTGTTGAAATATGGCTTGTTGCAAGCAGTTTCTTTATTTTACACAATGTTTCTCAATTGTTTATCTTAAGAGGTATCAAAAAGCGTCATTTTGTGGCAATGGGTTAATAATTAGATGCAAAAGGTAATTTTAGGGATCTTTATACATATGTTGGTTATATTTCCCCGACAGATTTCTAGAGATCCTGAAATATATTTAAAACTGTAGAATTTATTGATTCCAAAAAGACTCCTTCCTCAGACATTTATCAGTTATCCACTCTAATAACCAGAAAGAAACCTTTGGTGCTTGAGCAAAATGTCATAACTAAAGCTTTAATAAAGCTGTAGTTACGAAATTCTGCATGCGCACTGACTAAACACAACTATTTCCCTATCTCATTTTGAAAGCACCAAGTTATTTCTCAATTATATATATTGATCTATTAATTGATATATTTACTTGGTGTCAAATCATCTTGAACCAACTATTATATCTATGAAACCAGTGTTCAAAGCACCATGTGCTCAAACCACCATGTGTTCAAATTGAAGTAAAGTGACGTGTAATAAGAAAATTTGTCTTATGTTCTTGTTGACCCCGTGATTCTCTTAGATTCATTTTTTGTGCCTAAACTGTTTGTTAACCATGCAATTGACCAATCGCTGGCCCCGGCCACTAGCTCTGTGGCTACATGCACTGACTCTGACAGGAATTCCTTTTCAATTTTAAACAGAGTAACTTTTTTTTTAAATTTTATGGCCAGTAACATGCAACAAAAAAGTAGAAAAGTTGGTTGGCTACCTAAACGTCGTAACTATAAGCTGTATTTACAATGTTTAAGTCGCCAGACCAACAAAAAAGGTTATCAAAAATGGCGGCCAATGTTGGAGTTTAAAACTCAATTTGGTCTAAATGAATGCTTTCATTGGTCGACTGATTATATGATTGACAGCCGTGATTGGTCGATTACTCATGGTCTATTACTACCGTTGATAGAAACAAACCATTAATCCTAGGAATGAGATTTCTTATAATATTTATTTGCAAATTTTGGTTCAATCTTGCATATATGTCGGATTTTGCAAAGTAAACCATAATAGATCTGAACAAAAATGGATCAGAGAATACTTCTTTAGATTAGTTTTTCAGCTCCACTGGCTGAAAGCCAGAGAGCTGTTGTCATGGCGTTGTGACCGTCATGTGTGCCTCCTGTCGTCCGTTCGTCCGTAAACTTTTACGTTGAAAATCTTCTCAGAAAGTCCTGAACAGATTTCAACCAAATTTTAAAGAAATGATCCTTGGGTGACCCTCTATCAGATTCGTTCAAAGAATTTTCATCGGAGACCGGTGGATGGATTTCAACAAGATTTCACAGAAATGATCCTTGGTTAACCCTTAATCAAATTCCTTCAAGGAATTTTGATCGGATTAAAAACATGGCTTTAATGGGCGCGAATAATTTCCATATTTCCAAGGTTTGAAATTCTTCTGCTCATAAACCGGTCGATTGATTTCATCAAAATTTCACAGAAATGATCCTTTGGTGAACCTTTATCAGATTCCTTCAAAAAAAAAAATGATCAGATGAAAAATTTGGCTTTAATGGGCAGGGTTAATTTCCATATATGGTAAAAGCTTTGAAATTCTTAGAAACTCACGGATGGATTTCAACCAAATTGCACTGAAATGATCTTTTGGTGAACCTTTATCAGATTCCTTCAAATAAATTTGATCGGATGCAAAACATGGCTTAAATGGATGAGTCTATTTCCATATATGGTAAAATCTTTGAAAATCATCTCGGAAACCAGTTGATGGATTTCAACCAAAATTGACCGGACCGATCCTTGGGTGACCTTTTATCAGTTTCCTTCAAAGAATTTTGATCGGATGAAAAATATGGGTTTAATCGACAGGGCATATTTCCATATATTGTATATACTGAAAATTTGTAAATTTCTCCGAAAACTGTTGATGGATTTCAACCAAATTTCACGGGAATGATAACCAAATGACTGTTTGTCAGATTCCTTCATATAATTTTGATTGGTTGAAAAACATTGCTATTATGGTAGTTGGTTATGTTCATATATGGTATACAGTGAAAATTTTACATTATGAATTTTGCATAACTTGACCTGAATTTTCAAAAAAACGATGAAAAGTTTAAAATGGTTCTCTTAGAACTATTTCAAAATTTTCAATGATATAGATTTATTTTCATTATATTCAGTTTATTTTAAATTAATGAAAAGATATGCTTAATCGGTACATTCATGCCTGTGGAGCAATACAGGCGCTCAAGCGCCTCTGGTTAACACAACTGAGCACGAAGTGAGGTATTTTGATCGTCCTCTGTGCGCTGTCCGTCGTGTGCCAACAACGTTGAAAAGACATCTCCCAAACCTTTGGGCCAATTTAAACAAAATTTGGCAGAGATGTTTCTAAGTTTGAACCCGTTAAAAACTGCTAAAAGAATTGAAATCCGTTCTTGTTACTAAGGCAAAAAAACTGAAATTTAAAAAAAAAATCAGTTTTCATCGGATTCTCGTCAAATTTTTGTCAGAATGATTGTACCATCATAATAATCTTTCCTTTCGAAATTGGGTCAGATCCGCAAAGTAACACGAGAAAAAGGGGACTAATTAAAATTCAATTAATAAATCCTCGTTTACGCGATAGAATCCACTTTCATCGGATTCTCTTCAAACTTTCTCAGAATGATTGTATTATCATACCTTTCCTTTCGAAATTGGGTCACATCCATCAAGAAACACTGGAAAAGGGGCCTGATTAAAATTGAGTTATCAAAGCTATTAAAAATCCTCATCAACGCGATAGAGTCTACAGTTTTCATCCGATACTCTTCAAACTTTCACAAAATAATTGTACTATCATGAAAATCTTTCCTCTCGAAATTGGGTCGGATCCATCAAGAAAAGCGAAAAAAAGGGACCTAATTTAGATTTAATTAAGAAATCCTCTTTAACACTCTAGAGTCCACAGTTTTCATCGGATTCTCTTCAAACTTTCTCAGAAGGATTGTGCCACCATAAGGATCTTTCCTTTCGAAAAATGGTCAGATCCATCAAGAAACACGGGAAAAGTGGCCTAACGAAAACTCGATGAACAAATCTATTAAGAATCTTACGTAAACGCGATAGAGTCTACAGTTTTCATCGAATTACCTCCAAATTTTGTCAGAATGGTTGTACCATCATAAGAACCTTTCCTATCGAAATAGGGTCAGATCTGCCAAGTAACACGGGAAAAGGGGCATAATTAGAATTTAATTAATAAATCCTTGTTTACGCGATAGAGTCTACAGTTTTCATCGGATGCTCTTCAATTTTTCTCAGAATGATTGTATCATCACAAAGTTCGTTCCTTTCGAAATCGGGCCAGATCCGTCAAGAAACGCGGGAAAATGGGCCTAATGAAAATTCGATGAATAAATCTATTAAAAACCCTATTTTACGCAATAGAGTCCACAGTTTTCATCGTATTTCTCTTCAAACTCTCTCAGAATGATTGAATCGCCATAAGGATCTTTCCTCTGAAATTGGGTCAGATCCATCAAGAAACACGGGATAAGTGGCCTAACGAAAATTAGATTATCAAACCTTTAAAAAAATCCCCGTAAACGCGATAGAGTCCACAGTTTTCATCGGATTCCCGTCAAATTTGTCAGAATGATTGTACTATCATCAGAGTCTTTCCTTTCGAAATAGGGTCAGATCCGCCAATTGACACTGGAAAAGGGGCATAATTAGAATTTATTAATAAATCCTCGTTTTCGCGATGGAGTCCACAATTTTCATCGGATTCTCTTCAAACTTTCTCAGAAAGATTGTATCATTATAAAGATCGTTTCTCTCAGAATTGGGTCAGATACGTCAAGAAGCACGGGAAAAGGAGCCTTATGAAAATTCGATGAAAAAATCTATTAAAAATCCTCGTTTACGCGATAGAGTCCACAGTTTTCATCGGATTCTCTTCAAACTCTCTCAGAATGATTGTATCACCAATGGGTCGTTCCTTGCGAAATTTGGTCTCATCCGCCAAGAAACACGGGAAAATAGGCTTATGAAAATTTGATTTAGAAATCAATTAAACGTCTTCATTTCCGCACTAGAGTCTACAGTTTTCATCGGATTATCTTCAAATTTATCAGAAAGATTGTAAAAGTATTTGGATCGTTCCTTTTTAAATCCGGTAAGAAACATGAGAAAAGGGGCCTTTTGAAAATTTAATTTAAAAAATTCTCGTTAACACTCTGGAGTGCATAGTTTTCTCTTCAAACTTTCGCAGAATGATTAAGCAAACAATAAAGTATCACTGGAAAAGGGGCTTTATGAGAACTTGATTGAAATATCTTCGTTAACACAATAGAGTCCACAGTTCTAATCGGAATCTCTTCAAAGATGCAAGGAATAATTGTGGCATTGGAAACACGGGAAAAGGAGCCTTACAGATTATCATCCCAAATATTCTTGTTTATGTGATGACGTTCACAATTATTATCAGATTTTCTTTAAAATTCCACAGAGGACTATTGTATGGTCGTAATGAAAGTTCCTTTCGGAAATGAAATGGATCCATAAGAAAACACAGGGAAAGGGGCCCAATGGAATTTTACTCAAACCAATCCTGATTACGTGATAAAGTCCATAATTATTATCGGACTCTAATGAAAATTTTCACAGTATGATTGTAGGGTCATAAGAAAACTTCCCTTTTGAAATGAAGTGGATCTGTCATGAAAAACGGGAAAGGGGCCTTAAGGATTGCTGCTCAAAGTAATAAAGGGGATAAAGTCAATATTTCCTCAAATATCAGGTTTCTTTAACAGAAAACGTGATAACTATTAGTGCGTCTCAGGCCTTCACGGGCGTCTTGCTTTCTTTTATATATAACATTAATTTCCAATGTCATTTAAATTTGAAATGCTTTCTGCTTTGACCAGTCGAGTATTTTATGGTCTAATTGTGAATTAAGGGAGATAAACTGGCTAACGAGAGCGTATTATTTTGTTTAAATGATCTCCCCTCTATTGGTTTAATTTCCATAGTTCTGTTTGGCTCACAAATTTTCTTGTGTAGTGGTGGCTAAACCAATAACGCCCTGCACCCGCTTTCAATCCAGGGATCGTGAGATTGAACCACCACATGCCCCTTATTGTGACAAAAGTAAATCGACATGCGTCAATTGACCAATCGCTGGCCCCGCCCACTTACCCCATCAATTCCTGAAGGTCCTGCTTCGGTTATTCGGCGATATTTTGCAAATTTTATGGCAAGTAGCATGTAACAAAAAAAAAAAATTTTTGGCGACCTAAACGTCGTAACTACAGCTTACAGCTTGAAAAAGCTATAGCTACGACGTTTAAGTCATCAAACCAACAAAAGAGGATAACGAAAATGGGGGCCAGTGTCGGTGATAAAAACTCATTACTTATCTCAATGACTGATTTCATTGGTCGTCTGGTTATATGACATCCGCGAGTAGTCAATTGTCTCTCATCATTGGCAAATTATAAGGAGTGCGCGTAAGTGGGAAGAGCAGCTTGTAGCTCGGATTGGATGAATATCGATGGCTTAGAGCAAAAACATAGTATGGCTCTATACAATGTATAGAGCCATACTATGTTTTTGCTCTAAGCCCTCGATATGTTTTTGCTGGTCATGAATTACAAAAAGACATAGATAGGCGTACCAGCCGACGCGATTTAATTGAAATATTGAAAGTGGCATTACAGCCCGTAAAATCAACCCATTTTCTACGAATTATTTTTAGAGATTTGAGTTGCAGATTTTTCGCAGAGCTTTTTCTTTGGGGAAAAGACAACCAGATATTGTATCTTGAAAAAGTTCCATAACTTGGCCCTAATTGATAGCTTTACCGCCAGACACAAATTTTGTGGTATTGATCTTATAACCAGTTATTTTCATCTCAAACCGTCCCGGCCAGATACATTATCTGTTTCCTTATTTGGAAATTTGGTGCCAAATTTAGATATATCCGAATTCGATGCCCTGTAATCAGACCTGGTTAGACTTTCTAGAATTCTGCTGACAGACAAGTTACTTACAATAATTCGCTTTTTAGCTAGGAAAGCGTTAGCTTTGATGGCTTAAGTTAACAGACAAATTTTTGAGGTCTTCTCAGAGTTCAACGAGTGCAAACTGCCACTGGAGGCTTAACCACTACATCCGTTAAATGCCTACGTCATAAAAAGTAGCTCTTACATATTTCAGGAATATTGTAAACTCTGCATGCACGTTCATCTCCTAGGTATCTAGGCTCACTTTAGCACACCGATCTTCAAAGAAGTTGCATACGAAAATTTCTCAAATAGTTATCTATTTAGGTAGAACACAATGTGGAATATGAAGAATTTGCTTATAAGAAACAATTCCTTCATTTTCCACATTGTTTTCCACAACCAGTGTTCTTGTGGGCGTAGAAAGCAGGGATTTCTTGGGAATGGGTTAACTCCTTGGTTACTTAAACCTCATTTCTTCATCATGATAACGTTTGACAAAGAAGGTTATTGAACAAATCAATACTTTGCTAGCTTACAGAACTTTTCAGTACTTTTATTTATAATTCTCAGATTGTGTGAGAATTTCTGTTTATTTATCGTCGGTAGCGAAGCATAATTATGCCCATATGAGCGACACCCCAAGAAGACAGTTAGTTGTTACGGGGGATTGTGCAAGGATGCTGAAAGCTATGCCTGGTTCTTTAACGTACTTGATGGATAGCCTCGTCACATGGGGCCTCGGTTTAACGTCTCATCACTTCTCAGGTTGACCAATCGCGGCTGTCAATCAAGGAATCAATCTACCAATCACAGCATTCGTTTAGACCGGAAGTGAACATTGGACTCGGAAATTGGTCGAAATTTATTTGAAGCATTTTTTTTTTTTGGTTTGGCACCTTAAAATCGTAGCAAACAAGCCATTTTACTTTTCTGTTACATGTAATAGGTCATGAAATTTGCAAAAAAATGCCGTTTGATATCAGTGGGCGTGGCCAGAGGAGTCAGTGGGTGCGGCTGGCAATCCGTCAATTAAATGCAGTAACTAGCATATTCAAAGCATCGCCTGAAGTTAGGTGCGTTTGTCAATGTAATAATTCTGACATTCTTATTGAGAGGAAATTTTGTGTAGCTTTCGCGATCTTAACCGATAACCAGACGACAAAATTTTAGACTTGTCCAAGTTAAAAGATTTTGCAGACAACAATTTCGATTGAAATTTTATCTTTTGTCTTTTGAAGTAGAAGCGTTTTAGATAACAAGCACTCCTTCAGTTTCCACAGTATTTTCTTGGGGTACAAGATAAACCTACATTATCTGGGAATACTTTAATGTAATTGAATATCCAGCTCTAAAGAACAAACCTCTTTACTTATTGGTTTAGTCCCGTAAAACGTCCATATCTCCAACAACCAAGCTGATTTTTGGCTGATTGTTGGTCAAATTTATAATTTTGAACCATAGGGTTTCACTCCGTCCAGCTGCCTGTTTAGTCAATCAGGGTTGGGGTTCTTTTGGGACTTTGGGGTGGACTTTTTCTCTACAAATTTGAAGAAATTGAACTATTTCGCTTTTGAGACCGCACTCATGAGTTGCAGATCAGATGCGGGTTTCGTTGGCTCCGACCAATCTTTCCCAAATTACGGATGTGGACTGAATTGTTGAAATTGATCTTAACCCATTCCCACACAATGAGGCTTTCTGGCGCCTCTCAAGAAAAAGAATTTGGAAAACATTGTGGAAAATGAATGAACTGCTTGCAACGAGCAATTTATTTTTTTCCACAATTGTTTATACCCAGAAGGTTGTCGAAATCTAAAATTACATCAACTTTTCTTTGACCTCTGCAGCTCCTTTCAAATATTGGATAAGTCTATAATTTTGTTGTGTGGGAATGGGTTAAGGTTGGTAGATCTATGGTTTATTACTTGTTTCCCATTCCGCAGAGTAACTTTGAGTTTTGTTTCGGTGGATTGATTTCTGGGCAAAAATACAGATGTTTAACTTAACAGTCAGATTCATAGAGAAAAAAAGCGCACGGCCGAAATTATTATTCAGTACTTAAGGTCCTCTTTATACGTAGTGTTAGTACTGGTGCGAGAAATACCAGATGCTCCAGGCGCCGCGATATGAATGACATACTGTTAAAAGTGGCGTTAAACTCATTCAATCAATCATTATACGTGCAATTTCAAATGCTAGAAGACCCGTGACCACTTAGAAATTACGGCTTTTTTGTACATTCATTTAAATAATTGGTTTAAGGAATTTTCTTAAACAACAAGGTTATGAACCCTTGCGTAACAATTCCAACTATTACATATGTGCGCATAGTAAAGACTCAGATCAGCCTGTGCATCCGAACAGTCTGATCAAAGTCTTCACTTTGCTCTTTAGGTACGTACTTAACAGAAGCCTAATGCACAGGCTGATTTAAGTCTTTACTTGGGTCAGTTGTAACTCCTTTTGGTGGCAACGTGTTTTGTTGTTGCATTTTCACTACAAAAATCATTCTCTTCTGTCTGTGTCATATTTAATCTTTATGAAAATTTACTCAACATGCTAATTAGATAAGTTCATTGTATCAGATATTATGAGACAACCTGCACATGTTCTGAAATAATCCGGACAGAAGGGTGTAGGCCATGTATTGAGGCCCTAATATCAGATATGCAAGATATAACTCTGAAGCAGCGTGCGACCGATAATGACAGAGCCGGTTGACATCGATAGAGCAAAGGATTTTTTTGTTTGTTTTTGTTTAAAGTTTGTTTTAATTATTTTCCACAATTAAAATTACTTGGTACGAACCCAGCAATAGATGTCTGCATACGGGCCTCAATTTTGCGAAGGTCGGAAAGATTAACCATAGACACGCACGGTGAAAAAATGGATGACATGACATCCGCCGAATACGCATGCATTTGGTTATTCAAAATGATCAAGATAAAACCCGTATGTACAACTTGCAACAGAGTGCAGAATAAATTAAAACACGGTCGATCTTACTCGAGCGACCACGTCTATTAAGCGACCACGTCCATTAAGCGATCATAAGTGAACCCCCTATTATTTAAAAAGCAAGGTCTCTTAAGAAGTGAAATATTTTTGCTAAAAAGTAAAATCGTAACAAAATCTTATGTTGTTGGAACTCATAATGAGACGATTCTGATTGATGAGTTCTAACAGCATAGGATAAATCGAGAATTATTTTAAGTTTTATTATGCAATCGAATCAATCCTTCATATCTTTCACAATAAAGTGTGTAAAGCGAACATTTTTCTGTGTCCCTTGAGTGGTCGCTTAATACAAGATTAACTGAATCTCACTGGAGCATAACATTCTTCTTCTTATTATATTCTTTTTATTTTCTCTTCAATAAAATGTTCCATAGAGGCAGATTTTGACAGTTGGGATAACTTATAGAAAACTAGCATGCTTGGATCCGTATTTTTCAGCCGATTCCGACGGATCTATAAATGCTGACACAAGATTTTCGCGAGAGAGCCATTTTGTCTGTGTTAGCCGTTTACACACCGTGATCTAGACGATCGGTGAACCGGGAAAATGATTACGCTAACACAGTGTCTGTTTTACGCACATGAGAAATATTGGAAGCATCTTGAGGACAGGCCAAATTCAGTTCCCCAATTACGAGAAGACATAATTTCTGACTGGTCCAAATTCGAAGGATTTATAGACGATAATTTTGAATTGGCGAAATTAAAAAAAAAAAAACCTTTTTTTTGTGTGTAAGAAGAAATCATTGGGGATAATGAAGAAATTTCACAAGCAATTTCTTCATTTACCGCAATGTTTTTTTCAGAACTTTTTTCTTTCGGGGTGTTCAAGAGCGGGTTTGTCTCGGAATGGGTCGAATTCTTATTGTATGGTCGAGTATTGATTGGTGACATGTAAAAGTCACAGCTTTATAATGCAAATAATTTAACTCGTCAAGATTCAATCGTTTTGATTCGTCGAATTTTTTTACATCCATGAACAAATTTTTGAGCTCGCAACTATTTTGTTTTGTATACAAAAGCACAATGTAGATCCATAAAATTTTACTCGGAACTAGAAAATATTTGGTTTGGTATGCTTGATGATGTTTAATTTCACGACATGAAGAGATTATTTCTTTTGTTTTCATTGAGGTATGAACATAAAAACTTAACAACACCAGTGTATGTATCCCAATCGTGTATTCACACAGTGCGATTAAGTTTTTTAAGGTCCATACCTCAATGATTAGAAAAAACTATTTTCTTCATCTCGTAAAAAGTGCCCAAAAGATTGATTCATACCGTGACAAATTCAAACGGAAAGTCACCAGCCTTGAACAAGTTTACTCTCTACTATCGTTTCGAACGAAAATTACAATCAATTTTGTTTAAGCGCCCATCTTTATTAAAGACCACTTGGATAAAGCGACCACAGTCGTTATCCCCTTTTCAGAATCATATCTCACAGAAGAAGTGTTCGAATTCGATAAACGTGTATCATAAATCCAATGCTGTTGGAACTCAGAGAGAAGATTCTAATGAGTCCCAATAACAAAATATTTAGCGAGAATTCTGTAATAATTTTTGTAAGCAATCGAATAAATCCTTCATATATTTCATAGAAATGTATTTCAAGCCAAAGTTTTGTTGTAAGACCACCTTTTGGTCGTCCAATGAATGGTGGCTTAATACAAGTTTTATTGTAAATTTATTCAATCGAAACATCACCCAATTACAACCTACGTGGCGTATACTTGGTGATATTTGGATCGCCAAAACCGTGACAAAGTACCTTAAAAGTAACAACATGCAGTAGAATTTCTAAAAAAATCGAGGATTTTTTTAGAATTAAATAACCTGTAACGCGATAAAGGCCCATCTGGAAATCCCGTAAAACAAATAAAACAACAACAAGGAGCTGAACAGAATAATGTTGTATCCATTGAGGTATGAAACAAACAAGTCAATCACACTGTGTGAAACCGAAAAGCGGATTCATACAGAAGTGTGATTACGTTCTGAATTTCATGCGTCAATGAAAAAATACTCCTTATATTTCTTATTATTTAACCCTTTCTTGTACAATCCCCTGTTTTGACGTCCCTGTGATTTTATACTTGAGAAAACATTGTGGGAAAGAAGAAATTGCTTGAAACAAGACATTTCTTCTCTTCCTTTAACCTTTAGGTTGATTACTTTTCAAATTACACCCACTTTTTATTGTCGTCTGCAATTTCTTTCATATTGGACCAGTCTGAAAATTTCAAAAAAGGTAAAGTTAAGGTGCTAAAGGCATGTATCATAACAAATATCTAATAAACAAAGTATTTATCAGGCTGTGACACTTATTTAAACCGATCCCAACACAATCTCTCTTTTAACCCCCCCCCCCCAAAGAAAAAGTTTTAGAAAACATTGTGGAAAATGAAGGTATTGCTTGTATCAAGCGATTTTTTTTTTCAATTTCTTCATTGATCACATTGTTTTCTATACAAAATGATGAAAAAAAATAGAAACCCTTTCACTTGAAATAGTCGTCTGCAAATTCTTCCAATTTTGACCAGTCTAAATTTTGTTGTGTGGGAATGGGTTAAGTATTTTGTACGCAAGAATGAAAATGTGTGTATGCATTTCCGATTATTAGTGTCGCTACCGTAGCACATGCCCATATAAACGATGCCCCCAGAAGCCGGTTAGTTGTTACTGAGGGTAGTGCAAGGATATTTGACGAAGCTGCTGAGAGCTCCGCCTGGCTCTTTAACCCATTTATACACAATGACGCTTTTTGACGCCCCAAAGGAAAAAGCCCTGGAAAACATTGTGGACAAAAAAAATTGCTTGTAACACGCAATGTCTTCAATGTCCACAATGTTTCTACCCTTACAGATGGAATTTTTTTTAATTGCTCCAATTTGACATTGTGGGCAAACTACCTTAAATTTGGACCAGTCTAAAATTCTGTTGTGTAGCGTGGGTTAACGTGCTCGATAGATAACACCGTCACAAAGGGCTTCGAATGAGTTTATTTGATCAGCTCGGTGATCGAACCTGCGATCCCCGGGTCGTGTGCTCTACCAATTGAGCTATTTGGACTGAAAGAATTAGAAATAAATCAGTTTATCTTCATTGGGGTACGAAGCAAATTATAAGACAAAACTAAAACTTAGTTTAACTTCATTTTCCACTTTGTTTTCTTAAACTCTTTCCCTTTGGGTGGTTGTGTGGGGATGGGTTTAAAATCTTGTAGCTGGTTATATAAAGGAATACTATGGATTAGCACAGTTTCGTCGCAATACATTCAAATATAGTTCAAAAGCTGCGTAGATCCCTCAAAATGTTTCCAATTTAAGTTTGACGAATTATTGATGATTTATTTGCTCGTACAAATATCTGACGGATCACGGTGGTCAATCAACAAGTCAATCGAGAAATCAAATGAATCATCTAGGCCAGAAGTAAGGCCGGAAGTGAACTTTGAACGTAGACAATTATGTTAAGCATTTTTGTTGTGAGACTTAAACGTCGAAACGACAGCTCACGTTTATGTCGCAAACAAACCATATTCCTTTTATTGTTACATGTTCATTGCAATGAATTTTGCAAAATAATGCAATCTTATTTCGAAGTGGAACTTCCGGTCGGTGCTATGTCGGTAGGGCCAGCGGACAGTCAATTATTCCACTGTAAATAAGAATGCCATTGTCGTATTACCGCTTCCATTTAGAGCTGGTGCCACCCCTCTTGTCAAAAAGGAGTGTAAAATAGCAAAAAGCGCATAAAATCAACACAGAAAATAGTGTTATTTCATTGGCAAACCAAATAAGGGCTTTAAAGAGGTTACATATTAATGAATGATCTCGTTTATTGATGAATATCTATTTGATCAATTAGTTATACCATGTCAATATTCAACGGTCAAGGTTGTTTACACCGATTCGAAAACAAGCTTATGTAAATGATTTCTTGGAGCTGTTGATTCGCGACCCGCTTTGGACATGGCCTAATATAACGGCGTTGAATCACCAAAATGACGTAACCACAGCCCACCAACAATTTTTTCCAAGAAACCTATTAATAGTAACCGGTGGCTTGATGCAAAATCATCGTAAGTTTGTCGTATGTTTTACACTAGAAGCCGCCGTAATAGCGCAGTTGTAAGCGCGTCGGACTGTCAATCTAGAGGTCCCGGTCCGATCCCCGACAGCGGCACTCATCCTTTCCGACTATTTGTATCTCACCAATGGGTCGATAATCGTAGACCTATGTGGGATAACAGCTGGAGGCTAGGAAAGGATGTGATGGCGGTACTGGTGTGAGAAATACCAGGAATCCATTGTTAGGTGCTTCAGTTGCCGCGATATAACTGAAAGATTGTTGAAAGCGGCGTAAAACCCCATTCAAACAAATGTTTTACACTAAGCCATCGAATTGACGTTCTTGTCGAAAATCGATCATCTTGAAAGTTAATTAGTATCTACGACATCCGTGCAACATGCATACCCCCCTCAACAACAACAACCATAACAACAATAAATGTACATTTCTTTGCTGCATATATGTAATTTCGTGTACACTATCTCAAAGACTATGGAGTATTTTGGTGAAATCATTTCAAGGCAGGCTTTCTTTTAAAAAATAGAATATATTTATACGAATCGTTCGTGAACGTTTCGCTGACACGTTTACGTCTTAGTAATAAACAATGTAAACGCCCTATCGACTTATTCACGTAAAACAAACGCTGAACGTTTGTTGAACCTCATTACAAAATCATGCACCCTAAAATCGCTTACGATATAGCATTTTGAAACAAAAAGATAATATATACTTTATCGTTACGAGAACGTAAAAATTAAACGTAGTGTACATGACGTTATCGGTATACCTTCATGACATAGACAAAAACTTACATCCACCGCTTCCTTCCTTAAACCATTACGATACAATGACGTTTTGGATAACCCTCAAGAAAAATGATTGGGAAAACGTTGAGTAAAACGAAGGAATTGCTTGTAACAAGCAATTTCTTCACTTTCCAAATTTTTTTCTTCCCAGAGAGTTGCCTAAAAAAATCATACATTTAAAATGTCGTCTGCCACTCTTTTCAATTTGGACAAGTCTAAAATGCTTCCATCTGATAATGGGATAAAGTCCGGGTTTTAATGAAGCGATTGTGATAATTCGGAGGCATATTCCAGACATGAGAAAATGAAAAGAGTCGAAACGTTTCGTTGTATACAGGCTTTCTAAATGTAAAAATGTGTCTTACCATGAATAAATTATAAACAATTAACGGTCCGCCGCTATCAATTTTAATATCGATTGACAAATGATATTATTTAACCTTGTCATGCTGTATAAACTACTTACTAAATTGCTGTAATATCAAAGGGATGAAAGCTCTCAAAGAGCTTATTGTTAAAAAAAGTGTCTCTTTTAGAAATCAATTTCATAAACAATTCTGGCAGGAAAATTACAAGCAGGAGGTGTAGACCAAGATCAGACTGCATGTATGTGCAGGCTTATCTCGGTCTATATCTCCTGCTAGAACCGGAATATTCCGGGTTCAGCATGACAAGGGTTTGTTTATTGTTGTTATTTGTTTTATATTAAAGAGAAAGATTAAATGGGTCAGTTGAAATAATACAGTTGAAAGTGATTTTAAGTCGTAAAAACATTGACATTTTCATAGAACCTACGCTCGTCTTAAAATAGGGAGAGTGAAAATCGGTTAATTGGGATTAAAAAACCGAACAGACATTCTGAAAACAAGAAGTTGGCAGGTTTTACGACTTCTATCCGTTTTAACACCCAGTTGATTTGATATGATATCTGGCATGTCATGGGCGTGCTACCAAAAGATCGTAACTACGGTTAGAATAAGTTGTTGTTACGATGGCTTCATTTCCCAAAGTACCGATATGCCCGAACCTTCGCATAAACTCAAAGCAAGTATAGAGGAATGTTGTCACATTATTTCGATGACGTTTGCTGCAGCACGTAACCAAGGATTCCTGGGATTTCTCTCACCTGTACTACTACTACATCCTTTCCGAGCCTGCAACTACTCATCCCACTGAGGTTCACGACTAGCCACCCATTGATGGGAGTCATAAAACGGAAAGTATATTCGCCGTGAGTGGGGATCGAACCCAAAATCCCATGTTTACGAGTCCGACATGCTACCAACTGCGTCATGGCGGTGGTCGTACTATTCTAAGGAGCAGCTTATTGTATCTAGATAGATACGAAGACGTTTTACATGTATATCTTAGGATGTTATTAATGGTCTGAGAAATACGGTGTCTTATGAGAATAATCTTGTAAAAGGTCCCCTGCACCTATACTTCGGTCTGATTTACAACGCATACAAACCGCAAGCCCCTGCGACAGACTTTAATCCACTCCAAGGCAGTGACGTCTTTTGACACTTAATCCATTTAATCCAATACCAGACAGCAAAATTTAAGATTGTTCTGAATTGACAATTTAAAGTTTCTTTCAATTGTCTGAGGAGAAAACATTGCGTCAAATGAAGAAATTGATTGTTGCAAGCAATTTATTCATTTTACACAATGTTTTCCCAAATTGTTTCTCTTGAGGGGCGTCAATGTGTGGGGACGGGTTAAGAAATAGGCTTTGGAAAACATTAAGGGAAATAAAGAAATTGTTTGTTACAATATCTTCATTGTCAACAATGTTTTCTACCCCACAAGACAACGATCTTTAAAATGCCATTAACTATAATTTGTCGTCTTCAACTTTTTTCATTTTGGAGCAAGTCTAAAATTTTGTTGTCTGGTAATGGATTTCTTTTTTTAACCATTTCCTGGTTTTTTTTTTTTTTTTTTTTCAAAATTTTAGACCTATCAGAGTTCAACGTTTGTTACAAGCAATTTCTTCTTTTTCCACAAAATTTCACAGGGACGTAAAAACCAGGGATTGAACAGGAAGGGTTAATTTATCATGCGTAAAAGAATAAGCGTCGTTTGTGGTTGTACTAGGAAAATCAAATCATAAAGTTAGGTACGAAGATATCGTTGAAATGGAACTCGGAGAAATGTCATAACACGGGGATAGACACTTTTTTCTGTGCGGGTTGCTATAGCAACGCTTTCTTTCGATAAAACCCGTTACCCTTTACCAAATGACATTATTTCAGACTGGTCCAAACTGTAAGACGTGATAGACGAAAAATTCTAGTTGATGAAATTTGAAAATCTTCATCTTTCTAAATAGAAAACATTGCGGGAAATGAAGAAATTGCTTGTTACAAGGAATTTCTTCATTTACCAATATGTTTTCCGGGGGCTTTCTTCTTGGAGTGCATAAAAAGGCGTGATTATGCGGGAATCGGTTAATACCGATAGTTATTTATCAGGTAATAAATTGGTGAGATATAAAATCTCAGAGTAGAAAGTTGGCACCGGTGATTGGATCTTATTATTCCAAACTTCAAAGCAGCGCTAAAGCCAACTCTCTTATTAAATTGCCATTATAACGGGTCTAATGAACTTCTAATGTCGATTTGATCTTTAGATTTTTGCCTTCATCCGCGTTTCCTTCTGGCAAACAGAATAAACTACAAAGTTTTTTTTTCAATTAATCATTTCCCACCAGACATCAGAAGTAATCTTTCTAGACAAATTGGTACGAAAGACCGGTGGTGACATCAAGAATTCACAGTTCACACTTCATACATAGTAACTCTGAAATGTGAAGTCGGAAGTTTGAAGTTTGAAGTGAGAAGTTGGAAGTATGAAGTCGGAAGTGTGAAGTGAGAAGTTGGAAGTATGAAGTCGGAAGTTTGAAGTTGGAAGTAAGAAGTTGGAAGTATGAAGTCGGAAGTTTGAAGTGTGAAGTTGGAAGTATGAAGTGTGAAGTGTGAAGTTGGAAGTATGAAGTGTGAAGTTGGAAGTTTGGAGTGTGAAGTTGGAAGTATGAAGTGTGAAGTTGGAAGTTGGAAGTATGAAGTCTGAAGTTGGAAGTATGAAGTGAGAAGTTGGAAGTATGAAGTGTGAAGTCGGAAGTTTGAAGTGTGAAGTTGGAAGTTTGAAGTGTGAAGTGTGAAGTTGGAAGTATGAAGTGTGAAGTTGGAAGTGTGAAGTGTGAAGTCGGAAGTTTGAAATGTGAAGTTGGAAGTTTGAAGTGTGAAGTGTGAAGTTGGAAGTATGAAGTGTGAAGTTGGAAGTTTGAAGTGTGAAGTTGGAAGTATGAAGTGTGAAGTTGGAAGTTTGAAGTGTGAAGTTGGAAGTATGAAGTGTGAAGTTTGAAGTGTGAAGTCGGAAGTTTGAAGTGTGAAGTTGGAAGTTTGAAGTGTGAAGTTGGAAGTTTGAAGTGTGAAGTTGGAAGTATGAAGTGTGAAGTTCGAAGTTTGAAGTGTGAAGTTGGAAGTATGAAGTTGGAAGTATGAAGTGTGAAGTTTGAAGTGTGAAGTCGGAAGTTTGAAGTGTGAAGTTGGAAGTTTGAAGTGTGAAGTGTGAAGTATGAAGTGTGAAGTTGGAAGTATGAAGTGTGAAGTCGGAAGTTTGAAATGTGAAGTTGGAAGTTTGAAGTGTGAAGTGTGAAGTTGGAAGTATGAAGTGTGAAGTTGGAAGTATGAAGTCGGAAGTTTGAAGTGTGAAGTTGGAAGTTGGAAGTTGGATGTATGTATACCTTCCAACTTCACACTTCACACTTCAAACTTCCAACTTCAAACTTCCAACTTCCAACTTCACACTTCACACTTCAAACTTCCAACTTCACACTTCATACTTCCAACTTCACACTTCATACTTCCTACTTCACACTTCAAACTTCCGACTTCAAACTTCCAATTTATACTTCCAACTTCACACTTCAAACTTCCGACTTCATACTTCCAACTTCACACTTCATACTTCACACTTCACACTTCAAACTTCCAACTTCTCACTTCAAACTTCCAACTTCACACTTCACACTTCATACTTCCAACTTCACACTTCAAACTTCCGACTTCATACTTCCAACTTCACACTTCACACTTCAAACTTCCAACTTCACACTTCATACTTCCAACTTCACACTTCAAACTTCCAACTTCAAACTTCAAACTTCACACTTCACACTTCATACTTCCAACTTCACACTTCACACTTCAAACTTCAAACTTCCAACTTCCAACTTCCAACTTCACACTTCACACTTCATACTTCCAACTTCACACTTCAAACTTCCAACTTCACACTTCAAACTTCCAACTTCACACTTCATACTTCCAACTTCACACTTCAAACTTCTCACTTCATACTTCCAACTTCATACTTCCAACTTCACACTTCAAACTTCCGACTTCAAACTTCACATTTCAAACTTCCGACTTCACACTTCATACTTCCAACCTCACACTTCCTAGTTCCAACTTCACACTTCACACTTCAAACTTCCAACTTCACACTTCATACTTCCAACTTCCAACTTCACACTTCACACTTCACACTTCAAACTTCCAACTTCACACTTCAAACTTCCGACTTCACACTTCATACTTCCAACTTCACACTTCATACTTCCAACTTCCAACTTCTCACTTCCAACTTCAAACTTCAAACTTCCGACTTCATACTTCCAACTTCACACTTCAAACTTCCAACTTCACACTTCATACTTCCAACTTCACGCTTCAAACTTCATATTTAATTTGGTTTGATTATGTACTGTGAATTTAAGAAGTCACCACTGGTCTCATAATTCACATTTCACACTTCCAATTTCAGACTTAATATGTATGAAGTTTGAAGTGTGAACTGTGAATACATGATGTCACCACCGGTCTTTCGTAAATTGGACACCTGAATTTTGTACTTTATCTACAATATACAATGTCATGAGAACGTCACAGCTTTTAACTACTGAAAAAGCAATTTCGAATTTCTTGTCATTTCCAGAAACTGTCAGCGATCGGGATTTTTATCTTTTCCTGGTGGTACCTTTTTTTAAGCACAGGAATATTGATATTGGTCGTCTGTCGATTCCATGTAATTGACCTATCGCTGGACACGCCCACTGACTCCTTTGGCCCAACCCATTGACTCCGACAGGAAGTCCGGCTTCGATTTTCAATGGAATTTGCAAATTTTATGGCCAGGACCATGTAACAAAAAGTCGAAAGTTTGGTTGGTGACCTAAATGTCGTAACCACAGCTTGAGTAAGTTGTAGAAACGACGTTTAAGCCGCAAAATTTAATAAAAAAAGGTTTTAAAAATGGTGGCCAATGTCGTAGTTTAAAACTCATTTCTAATCTAAATGAATGATTTCATTGGTCGACTGGTCATTTGATTGACAGTCGCGATTGGTCAATTGTCATCAACCGCGATGTCACAAATTACTGTCTTCTGCAGTAAACTTTTGTTAATATGGCTATGGTTTTTGAAAAAAAGGCAAACGAACAGCAGCAATTTATTTTTGAAATAAAAACTTATGTAAGGCAAAACTATTTACAACATTTCTCACATTTTGTCTATATTTAAATTTGTCTCCGATCGTTGTTTTATTTTTGAAACATTTGCATAGAATGGACAGATCTTCCTTATAAACGCAAAATACGTAACGCTGTAATCACAAGCTTTTAAACATTTCTTGTTTTTCAAAAAATTCGAAAGTAGTTACAGGAGACAATTCCAATAAGTAAAATTCGAAAAGTGACCAATTTTATGGGTAGAAAATATTGTGGGAAAAGAAGAAATTGCTTGTTACAAGCAATTTCTACTTTTCCCACGATTTTTTCTCCAGTATGAATTGGCTTGAATGTAAAAAAAAAAAAACAGAAAAGCTTTAAGTATGTTCATTAGTATACAATATATATCCCCTCTACAAGTACTTGTATATATCACGAATATTACATATGTATGACACATGTATATTACACGTGTCCATATCTAGAAAAGTTTTGCTTCTTACAAACAATGTCTTTTTTCCCCATATCGTTTTCTCCAGTGATGTCCGTGGTCGAGAGGTAGAGCGTCGGCTGCTCGACCAAGAGGTCCCGTGTTCGATTTTCGGGAGCGGCTATCGATCCTGGTTCTTTCATTTGTCCACTCATTCGGTGCGAGTAATGGTGTATTCTGCAGGAAGCAGAATCGAGGGGGATTCATATAAGTTGGAAGAACTTGTTCCTAGATAGTATTAAATGGCTTAGGGTTCAAACACCATGTATTGTGCAGGAAGGGGCTAATTATGCTCAGAAATATTCAACATACACCTATAAGTGATTGTATAAAGTTAAAGTTTGGGTTTAAAAATATTTTTCTACGCCTAGCGTATTCAAACGACTTTGCACTTCGACACCCGATCATAGAATTGCAAGTCCGCTGTTAACAAACGGCGCACATGGCAGCCACAGCGCACTGGCTTACAACTCTCGGTACCTAATTATACACCTGGGTGGAGAGGAGCAATGTGGAGTAAGTTGATTTCTCTGAAAAGTCTCCACAATCCGGGTGAGATTTCAACCCGGGACCCTCCGAACCCTAGGTCCGTGTCCTACTACTAGACTACGGACTCTATGTATATTATACGTATATATCTAGTATAGTTATGCATTAATCTCCATGCATGTAAACATGCTCATAAAAATTTATTGTCCAAATTAATTGTCCCATTTGACATCCACCGACGCCTCCAGTGTCTAAGGTTAGCGTGATTTATTCATGAGACATCACTGTGGGGTTCTTCGAAAGTTTACTACGTTTCTAGAAAGTTGCACAAACAATAAACATGGACAAAAAGTGCGATTTTGCATTCAAACATTCCTAACTAAGACTGGGCGGGAATTTGAAAGGTGAAATACTTTTTTGACATCGTAAGTTGCGCTGTATATAGGTTTCCCTCTTGAATAACCTTAACCCATTACCAGACGACAAAAATAGACTGGTCAGATCTGAAAGCTATTGCAATTTAATAGAATTTTCTCGTCCTCAGATAACCTGGGGTGTCCTTATTTGAGACCCCGGGTTAACCGAGGATGTAGCGTAGCAAATAAGGATACCCCGGGGTATAAGAGGATGAAATTTCCAAATTTTCTGTCTTTTCGAGTAAAAATATTGTGGATAATGAAGAAATTTCTTTAGAAAAGCATTTTCTTCCATTCCTACAGTGTTTTCCAAAGCCTTTTTCCTGAAGGGCGTCAAACGCGGGATTGTGTAAAATGTCTCAATCGCAGCTGTTCTATCTGCTTTCTACACAATGACCCATAGTCGGCCTCATTGACCCCCGACAGGCAGATCGAATTAGATATCAAAAGACGTAATTTTGCAACATTTATTGTCAGTATCATGTGACAACTATAAAGTCGAGACTTGGATGGACAATTGTGACAGTTGTGACGTCATTAAACATTTGAATTTTCCAACGTCACAAGGTAACGTCGTTTGGGCAGGTTTCCCTTTATAACAAATTAATAACCAACGTAGGAAAAGACGCAGTCTGATTAGCTGTTAAAAAAAAACAAATACAAGGCCGAACCATGCATGTACTTGTCGACCGGGTTTACATATAATAAGCATTTATGTCAACAGACGATTTAAACCTATTAACCCATTCCAACACAGTGGAATTTTAGACCGGTCCAAATTGAAAGGAGCTGCAGAAGACAATTTCAAGTTGATGAAATTTTAATTTTTTTCATCTTTTTGGATAGAAAACATTGTGGATAATGAAGAAATTGCTTGATACAAGCAATTTCTTCATTTTCCACAATGTTTTCCAAAGCCTTTTTCTTGAGGGGCGTAAAAAGGAGGGATTGAGTTGGAATGGGTTAAGGTTATACTAACCATAAAAGTAAAGAAACCTGAAAGAGAAACAGATACATTGAAACTTCTGTTCATGAATAAAGATTCAATCGACGTAACTGTTGATTGATTGAATGGGGTTTAACGCCGCTTTTAATAGTGGACTCCTGGTATTTCTCACACCAGTTCTACCACAACATCCTTTCCTAGCCTCCTGCTGCTATCCCATTTAAGGTTAACGATTATCCGACCATCGGCGTACTTGTATGAGGAGAAGTTTGATATTCTCCTTTCTTTTGTGATTTTAAATGTTTCAGTTTGAAACAAATGGCATATTATCCTCGGTGAAGTAAATCTTAGTATATTGGGGTAGAAAACATTGTGGATATCGAAGAAATTGCTTACGACATGCAATTTCTTCATTTTTCCACAATGTTTTCAAAGGCTTTTATATTGAGCGGCGTTTAAAAGCGTCCTTGTGTTAGAATAGGTTGATGTGTATGTATAATTCAATAAATGATGATTATGGAGTTTGCAAGGGTTTTCGCAAAAGGATATCTGTGCCGCTGTGCCGTTTCTATTCCCTCATTAAAAGGAAATTGCTATTTTTTCAAGCTAGCAGAGCTTTTAAATAAAACGGGGTACGCCGTTTTTGTGACTAAAATTGCGATTAAAGTGTAGGTCAACATTGGAATTGCTGCGAACGTGTGATTCTAGAAAGAAACTTATAATAATGGTTAACCCAGACTTGTCCAAATTCAGAGAAGTTACATACGACAATAATTTAATTGTTAGTTTCGTCTATCAAAAACGAGCGATCTGATTGGTCGAAAAATTCAATTCATACCTCCATGAACATAATTTTGAGCACGCACCCATTTTATATGCTTCCGCACAAAATAGTTCCATGCAAAAAGGTTTCAAAATTTGTAAAGTTGTTGCATTTTTCGCTCAATGCTATTAAATCATAAGAGAGGAAGAGAATAATTTTTGTTTTCATGGAGGTATGAACCGAAAAACCTAATCACACTCATGTATGAATCCGCTTCGCGTATTCATACAGTGTGATTAGTTTTTTCGGTTCATACCTCCATTAAAACAGAAATTATTCTCTTCATCTCTTAAATGGAAAGTTAGTGCAATTTGAAAAGTAACCAACCTACAGAGTAGAAAATATTGTTTCCTTCTTTTCCCACAATGTTTTCTAAAGTATAAAATCACAAAGACGTTAAAAACGGGGATTGTACAGGAAGGGTTTAAGATGGAACAGTTACAATTTACACATCTGAAATTAAAATCACGTTTTCTAGCCCACTATCCGGGTCTGTGATCCGAATGTTATCAAGATGCCATCCACGACATTGCTATCTTCTTCAACCGGATGAATTTTTTAAATGTCTCTTTAAGCGTTTATTTTTCTTTAATTTCTTTCTTTTTAAAGATTGATTAATTCATTCTTTAATACTGTATTAACCAATTACCGCACGGTAAATTTGTAAAAGTGGTCAAAATTGAAAGAAGTCGTGGGTGACCATTTTAAGTTAATGATATTATAAAGATCTTCTTCTGAAGTGCAAGAAAATATTGTGGAAAATGGAGATATTGCTTGTAGCAAGCTTTTTTTTTTCATTTTCCAAAATGTTTCTAAAGATTTATTCTTTTGTCGCGTAAAATGGCGGGGCTGTGTGGGGATGGCTTTATAAGTTATTGAATCATTTAACTTTATGAACGTTTTCTCGAAAACGGTCGATTATATGACAATGTAAAATATATTAGATCAAACAATTTCCCCTTTTCCAAAAATGTTTTCTATCTTAAAGGATACTTATTGCCAAATTTCATTCACATTGTATTAAGAGATGAAGAGAATATTTTTGTTTTCATGGAGGTATGAACCGAAAAACCTAATCACACTGTATGAATACGCGAAGCGGATTCATACATTGTGTGATTAGGTTTTTCGGTTCATACCTCCATGAAAACAAAAAATATTCTCTTCATTTCTTATAATTTAATAGCATCGAGCGAAAAATGCAACAACTTTACAAAATTTGATACCTTTTTGTAGTGAACTATTTTGTGCAGAAGCATTCAAAATGGCTGCGTACTCAAAATTATGTTCATGGAGGTATGAATTGAATTTTTCGACCAATCAGAAGGCTCGTTTTTGATAGACGAAACCAACAATTAAATTATTGAATTTTGTATACAGCTTTTCAAAATTACTTACGAAAATATTAATCGAACTACTTCTAACATGATAACCTTCGGAATGATTCGAAAAAGTCTTCAACAATTGTGATCAGTATATTGACAAGAACCACTATTAAACGACGTAAGGAACTGAAAAACCTCGTTCAGATTTGGTGCGTTTCAAGGCCATTTTCTGGTTATGACAGCTTATTCCGCGTATGATATCGTCAGTCTATAATTTGCTTTAGTTGTGCACACGTCAAAGAATTGTAATGACTTAAAGATGTGATGAAGGCCAATTTTGAAGATATGTGAAACTCAATTATTTTTCAAATTAATTTTATTGAAAGATAAAGAGGAATATTTTCGGTCTCTCCCACCTTATCTCTAAGACTAAATAATCCAAATTTACTCAGCTTTAATACCGTCCTTTGCTCCGAAAAATAATTTATAAATACTATTTCGATGCACCTTATCACAGTTACTTATCACGATTGAAAATTTTTATAGTAGACACGGAAATATAGCTTCGCACCTACACTTTAATATAAGTTATCTTTAAAGATTGATATCACTATTTCTCAAAAATATTTAATTTTCGTGTAGATTGTCCATTTACCTTTACATTCATGCACCATTCATCACAGAATCTTCGAAATCGACGTCAGAACGGTGACTTCATTCGTACCAGATACTTTCGTACTTTTTGTCATGTTCAACCCCTTGTCTATATTTACGTAACTAGTATTAAAAAAAAGTCATTTGTGAGAAGTCCCTGAGTACGGTATCATGTCCCCCATCTTCCGACATACGCTCTGTCCGATTAACAGTACGCGACCGACTGTCTACCAACAATCAATAGACCAATCAAAACATTCATTTAGACCGGAAGTAAACATCGTCCGACATTTGTATGAAACATTTTTGTTGGTTAAGCGACTTAAACGTCGGAACTACAGTTCAACAAAACTGAAATTATGACCATTAAGTCCTAACCGATTTTGTTTCTTTTTTCTGCTACATCTTGAAAACCATAAAATTTTTGTAAAGAAAAACATCGTTTAATATCAAAGTTGGACTTCCTGTCAGATTTAAGTGGGGAGGGGGGTAACTAATGCTGGCTTTAAAGGGATAAGCAGGAGGTCTAGAAAAAGATCGGAGTGCACATATGTGCAGGCTGATCTGTGTCTAGACCTCCTGCCAACACAGGAATATTCCGGGTTAAGCATTGTAATGGTTAAAATAAACTGTCGGATAGATGCGGATGCTTTTTAACGAGCTGCTTGTAATGATATATTGTGGTAAAATGCTCAGAGTCGATCGACGCGCCAACGAATCATAATTTACATCTCCACGGTCAACCAACCATCATGCATTTTTCGTCATTATGAAATCATCGTTGATTTAATCCTTCTTTTAACAGTATCTCAGTTATATTGCGGCAGGGGATGACCGAACCATTAATGTCTGCCGCATGTCACAACAGTGCAGCCACAACATCTAGTCTGACCTCTGGACAACGTGACTTACTACAGATCGCGTAGCCAACTCAGCAAATCGGGCTACGCCAACTTTCTGAAAGATGACGACCGACATACAGTGCTTTGACCTAACCACTCTCAGTTTTCATAAGCATTAACCGTTGGTGAAACTGTTAAGAATGGCACCCAAAAGCAGTCATAACGTATCTTTCGAGTGCGGTTTTACACTCTAGCGCTACTTCTATCGACATATGATACCGTCGATGACAATTATATAGAATTTGATCTCGTTGATCTTAATTAACCTGATGTAATATCATATTCTGATGTTACTAACTGTCTCGTAGTAGAATCTAAAGCTATAAGAATACTTAAATTACACACACACAAACACACACCCACTCACACACAAAAAATACAGCGAGGATCTGTTTTTACATGATATTTCGAATTGGTCATCTATTGGCCGGCTTTCTTGCTTGTCGGAAAGAATTGATCGCGTATGCACTCCACATTATTTATCCTCCTATCCATTTACGCTTTCAAGCTTTTGATTGCGATAAAACTCTACTTCAGACATAGCGTCGTTAGGTTGCGATTGGCGTCTTTTGTCTAAACCGCATAAGACGTGACTTAAAAGAACGTTTAACTCACGTTCGCCGTAATTTAACGTTCAAGAGTGATGAAAGCAATGATAATTCAAGTTCGATATTTTGAGGCAATTGGCACATAGCTGTCCCCGCCCCCTTACTCCGTTGGCCCTGCCTATTTACTACTATTCGATTCTAAACGGCATTATTTTCAAACACCATGGCTTGTAGTATGTGCCAAAAAGTAGAACGGTTGGTTGGCGACCTAAACTACGTAACTACGGCTTGAATGAGCTGTAGTTACAACATTTAAGTCGCCAAACCAAGAAAAATGCTCAAAGGAGTTCAAAGGTAACTTCCAGTCTCTATAAATGATTTCTTTGATTGACATTCGTAATTGTTCAATTACGATTGGTAAAAAGGGGAAGCGTTTGAATCTAAAGACGTCAACCAAATTAGAACACAGACAGTCCTGCGTTGATGTGTATCGTATGGCTGATTATGGTGCGGTAATTAGTTTTTTGTAAATATGATTGAAAGCAAAGAATGCATGGCAGAAATGCACGATAATGACCATCGGATATTTACGTGACTTCATCAAAGTAGGAAGGACTGTGATATTATTTGGCGTTCATCACATAGTTTGGGTTGGTAAATCATGTTTTACTAGACCATACTGTCTCGTTTATTACAACAAAACAAGACGTGAGGAATGTACGTACATCCGATCTACTATTACGTTAACACGAGAGATTGATTCACGTTGTCCTCACGGAAACTGGAGAAGGATTTTGATTGTTGTCATTATCAAGTCGTCGATTGACCATCAATTACTCGCACCTACAGCGACTACATGCTATAAGTAACGGATATGTGGTCGTAAGCAGGCGATACATCTTGTCAAATACAATTAATTGACCAATCGCGGCTGCCAAAAAAAAAAAAATCAATTGACAAAGCAATTCATCCATTTAAAACGGAAGTGAGCTTTTAACGCCGATATTGGCTGACATTTACGTGAAATATTTTTGTTGGTTTGGAGACTTAAACGTCATACGCACAGCTTATTCAAGTTGAATTTACGACGTTTGGGTCGCAAACCAACTATTCTACTGTTTTGTTTAATGCTCATAGATAAAAATAATTCTCATATATACAAATTTTGTAAAATAAGGCTGTATGAAACAGTACTTCCTGTCGGAGTCTGAAGACCCAGTCGGCGGGGTCAGCGATTTATCTTTCAGCCAGTGAAAAGGAGTAGAAAGGCTTCACCAATTTATTATTTATTTATCCACTCATTTCGGAATTACTATAATTGATTTAATTATTATGTTGCGCAATCTGGTCCTTGTCTTCACACTGCGATCTGTAGATAGGTGCATATGGACGTCCAGGCAGCTAGCTCGGTGTCCGCTGCACGTGAACTCTAAATTGACGGATCGCTGTCCCACTGACCTCTAGGATGGCAATTTGGTAGAAAACGACACTTTATTGTAAATCAAGGTACTAAACGTACTGTAAGCTAGCACAGCGTGGTTTTGTTAAGTAATATTCTTTGTAAAAGGTTATCATGATAAATAAACGAGGTTAGAGTAACCTAGGAGTTAACCCAATTTCACATGATCCCTACTTTTTACGCCCCTTAAAAATAGTTCTGGGAAACAATGTAGAAAATGAAAAATTGCTTGTTACAAGCAATTTCTTCATTTTTCACATTGGTTTTCAACCCAGAGAGACAATATCTTTAAATTCCATCAACTAAATATTGCTGTCTGCAACTTCTTTGAAGACTCCGATCAGAGTCATTTTGATCACGATGTGCTTAGGCAGAGTTGGCAATATTCCTGAAAAACAGAAGAACTATTTTTTTCGGCGTATGGATTTAGTGGTTAAGCCTCCAGTGGCAGTTTGCACTCGTTGAACTCTGATAAGACTTCAACATTTTGTCTGTTAACTTAAGCCACCAAAGCTTACGTTTTGCTAGGTAAAAACATAGCAAAGGAATAAAATGAATTGAAAATCGTTGGTTTGCGACTTTAATGTTGCAACTAAAGCTGGATTAAGCTGACGTTACGATATTACATGAACGTTGAAGTTTAAAAATAAAGTCCGGACTAAATGAATGATAAGATTGGCCAATTGTTTTTCAAATGACAGCAGATATTCGTTAAATTAGTGTGGACCTGAAACAAAGACCCAGAAGTTAGTATCGATGCTCTGCATCAAAATAATTGCGGGGACAACCTGCACTTCAAATGTTTTTAAGCCCATTGACGACATGTCATCCGCCAACGCAGCTTTAAGAATGTGTACAACATGATTTTACGTCGACTTACATTTAATTACAATAGCAAAAAATGTAGTTTACCCTGACATTTACTTGAACTCGTTGTATGAAATTCAACGACAAAAAGAATCTAATATATCATCGGGGACAGTAAAAGATGTTGTTACGATGATTTGGCGCAAATTCTCCGGAATGTTTTAATGTTATATGTACGGTCAATCTTACCCGGGCGATTAACGCATATCATAAATTCTAATGACTTCCACCAACAAAGGATTTAGCGAGATTTCTGTTAAAACTTATGTAGGCTATCGAACCAATGTTACATATACTTCACAAGAATGTGTTTTAAGCGACCATTTTCTTAAACGAACAATTTTTGGTTGTCCCACGAGTGGTATTTTAATACAAGATTTACTGTATCATATTTCTCTCCGCCCGTTGACGCTCGAGTGTATTTGTAGAGTGTAGAGATGAAGATCAGTCTGAACATGCATTCAGTTGAATCTTCATTTTCACATCTTACGATTGTCAACATTATTCTGAATCACAAGGAAAGGCTTAAATCTACCTCTCTAAGATAATGAATACGGTGATAATAGAAATGATAATTCATTTAGAAAAATAAATGCATGATAAACTTAAGAATGAGAGACTCAACATATCTGAAAAAAACTGCTGTTGTCTTTTTTTTTCGTTTCGTCACAAAAAGGCGCCATGTAGTAAAGGCGGAAAGGGTCCATCTTAGT
Source organism: Fragum fragum (assembly GCA_946902895.1). Classification (NCBI taxonomy): domain Eukaryota; kingdom Metazoa; phylum Mollusca; class Bivalvia; order Cardiida; family Cardiidae; genus Fragum; species Fragum fragum. The sequence continues at coordinate 10,068,917 of OX336369.1, forward strand.
CTGGTTCTGCAGGCTCGCATGCATAGGACCCTTCATCCGCTGACTATTCACCATCTTTTGGATACATTTTAAAACTTTAACATTTTTCAATCGATGTTATGTTCAATCATTTTTTTCTCAACGTAAGAAGAACAAGCAGGTAGAGTAGGCTAGGATCAGACTGCACGTCTGTACAGGCTGATCTTAGTCAATACACCCTCCAAAGCCATCGCCAAATCAGGAATATTCCGGATAATTAATAATCGTTATAAATTCAATGACAAGTACGAATATTATTGATCTGAAAGTAATGCAAATATGCATGCTGCAAGTCATTAAGTGATTTGCGTATATTAGAATATTGTGATTTGACAATATAAAGCTCAATATACACTCAGGATTTGTGGCAAGCCCGAGGCTATGCGTACCAATATCAGTTGTTATTTACCAAGTGTTTTGTTCATTTGTATACGTCGAAAACCCCTGTCTGTCTGTCTGTCTGTCTGTCTGTCCTTACCTAAACCCTTTCCAACTCGGTAAGTTTTTGGTACATATTGAAAGAGGTTGCAGACGACAAAGTAATGTTTGTATTAATTGAAAAATGAGGATCGTATGAGGCAGAAGCATTAATCTTTTCGTGCACCAGGGTCTTTTTTGGTGTGTAAAAATGCTAGATTCCTCGGCAAATGGTTAACCCATTCCCACACGAGAACATTTTAGACTGGTTCAAATTGAAAGAAGATGCAGACGTAAATTTTAGGTTGATGAAATTCTAAAACTCTTTGTCTTTTGGGATAGAAACATTGAGGACACTGAAGAAATTGCTTGTCCCAAGCAATTTCTTCCATGTCCACAATGTTTTCCAAAGCTTTTTCTTGAGGGGCGTAAAAAGGGATTGTGTGGGAATGGGTTAATCCATTTAAGCTATGGATATATATATTCATCACAAGAAGTTTCTTTTCCATCCATTTATTTAACATATTTTTTTGTCAAAAATAAGTATTGGAAAAGCTTTTGTTTACTTGTACAATAACGGGAAGACTGAAAAGCTAATAAATTCGACCATTTTGAAGCAGTTATTTGCTTTAGCTAATTGTATATTTGGGCAGCAAATCAGACGATTTAGAGTTAGCTGGTGATTAAAGGCCAGCCTTGACCAAAAGATAAACACATAATTGAAAATTGATCACCCATTATAACTTCTGCACTTAAGGTAAGTTCCTCCTTTCTTGTAATGAGCCAGAGTAGTCAGAATAGATGTGATGCCAAATAACTTTCTAAAATGATTAATGATTGAATCTATTTCATCTGTTTTTATTCTTTCTACATTTAATTCCTGCAGTATGCTGTTCAATTACTTTGATTAAATAGAATGATTGAAATTATACGTAATATCAAGATGTTTTCTTCAAGGACTGTCAGGTTTAGAAAAAATACCGTTACTCGTTTAACCTATTTCTAGACGGCCCAATTTTAGACTTGTGGAAATTATTGTGGATAATCAAAAAAAAAAAAAAAAGCTCGTAGCAAGCAATTTCTTCATTTTCAACAATGGTTTCTAATGCCTTTTTTCTTAAGGGGTGTCCAAAGGCATCAGTTTTCGGGAATTGGTTAACATCTATAAGCCTACAAATTAAAATGTTTCCACGCAATATGGACACCACGGTGGCATATGAAACTTCCAAATCTTGATAGATATTCCATTACCACATAAGTCCGCTTTCTGTCGCCAGGAAGAAATATGTCTTAGACACTTTTTTCGGAAAAGGTGAAATTGCAAGCAATAAGTTTTCAAATTGTTTTCTACATTATGTTGCACTAATTACCCAAATTTATCACATATTGAAATGTTGTCTGCTTCTTTTTTAAAGTTGGACCTTTCTAAATTTTGTCGTCTGGTAAAAAGTCAAACACTTTTCCTTGTTTTTTCATTACTTCTTATGTTAAGGATCATTACAAAGTTTCACCGGGTAAAGATTAAGATACGAGATAGTAATTGACTTTAACTTTACAGTTTCTCGTCAAATGAGATACAATTCACACACACAGAAAAAAATACATCAAAATGCATTTACAATGGAAACAAACAATCGAAAGTATGGATCTATGTAACCGTATAGTTTGTTGGCACCTGCATGGTCCTAAATTCGTTCCTTTATACTCCATGGTTGCTTCATGATGCACAGACAAAGTAATACCAATAGCGATCACCAATGCCACGTTACTTTAGTTTGACTGTACTGTAGTTGAGAGGTTTTGAAGGCCCACTGATGAAACAAACTATTCTTCTTCTTCTTCTTATTATTATTAAATATACCTACAAAAACTCGAATGGTTGGGGAGAGCGCAAATAACTGACAAAATAATTTATTTACTTCTAAAGATTAGTTTATGACAGCAGAAAATAGAGAAACGTGATTCCCGCATATTTCGAAGATATACAACAGCATAATTAGTTTGATTCTTTCTTTCATTCGTTTATCATTGTTGAACGTATGTGTTATTATGTACTTGTTTAAAATATTATGTAATAATGATGAACATTTTTGTTCAAGTCATTTAAGTGAATAAACTATATGTTATGTTATGTTATGTACAACTCGGAAGAGGAGCTAAATCTAAGATATTACAGTTTAAATATTATTTCAACTAAGTAGTATACACTTAACCAGATCTTCTTGAAAAATTATCTTTTTGGAATTTCGCTAAATTTAAAAAAGATGACTTTGTTTAAGGAACCCTAGCTTCACATGCAAAGGTCATCCAATGACGTCAAAGAGGGTTGTCTCTGCTAACTATGCTAACAAATATTAACGTATACATTTACGTAAAGAACCGTTATTTTGTGTGTTTTATAACGTGTCGATAATTATACTGGTTCAGCTTGAAGAGCCGGTCTCTTTTTAAAACACTCATAAACACATTCGAGAAAAGATCTCTATTCATCTTTTATTGGCGACCATTCGTCGGATAGCTTAGCACCGCACTCCGAAGAAAAAAACATCAAGCAATTTTATCAACACTTTCCTGTTATGCCAATTTTTAGTCCTGTCCAAAATCAAAAGTTTTGCAGACGATAAATTAAAGTGGATTTAATTTGAAAAATAGCCATTAAATAGGATAGGAAATAAATAATTTAGAAAAAGCAGAGCTTTTCTTAATTATAAATCACAGGAACTAAAAAACCAGGGATTGAGCATGAAAGAGTTAAGCAAAATACGATGTATCGTATATGCTGTCAGCACTTAAATCGGCCGTCACGGAGTGCTTCTTGTGTTTGACGCTGGTATATTCGTTTGAAGAATTTATTCAAACATCGATCGGTTTTAGAATAGTTGTTCTTTATCCGTTCGTACTTGTTCAAATTTATTTTCGATAACAACAGATCGACATGAATTTCTTAAAGGCCATAACTAAAATTTGGCATAACAAGAAAGTCAAAAGCAATTTTTCCTTTCCCACAATGTTTTAAAACTAGTGATTAAAAAATGGGGTCGTAAGTTGTAATGGGTTAACTACTTTCGTGTTCAACATTATTGCCATCAAAAATGTTGTTGATTTGAATTAGTAGAAGCTGTCTGCGACATCTATTGTTATATCACTTTTTTCACCAATTGCTTATTACGTGTTGAAATAACTTGAAGTGACGTGTGGATGGATGGAATGATCGAAGGATGGATGGATATATACTTAGTTAGATGGGTAGATCAATAGATGGATAGAAAGATAGATGGATAGAAAGAAAGATAAATGGAAAGAAAGAAAGAATAATAGATAGATAGATTGATTGATACATAGATATAAAGAAAGATAAAAAGATAGATATATTGATTGATTGATTGATTGATTGATTGATTGATTGATTGATTGATTGATTGATTGATTGATTGATTGATTGATTGATTGAATGATTTATTGATAGATAGATAGATAGATAGATAGATAGATAGATAGATAGATAGATAGATAGATAGATAAATAGATAGATAGATAGATAGATAGACATACAGATAGATAGATAGATAGATAGATAGATAGATAGATAGATAGATAGATAGATAGATAGATAGATAGATAGATAGATAGATAGATAGATAGATAGATAGATAGATAGATAGATAGATAGATAGATAGATAGATAGATAGATAGATAGAGTTTAAGGGAGAGAGAGAGAAGAGCGAGAGAGAAAGGGTGGAGAGAGACAGAGAGGAAGAGAGAGGGAGAGACATACTGTCTGACAATGAGAGAGAGAAGGAGAGGGAGAGAGAGAGTTCTGTAAAATATAGAGATGAGGGCGGAATAATTAAATTCGTTGAATTCCCTATTTATTACAATCATTCTATCAACATTATTTGTAAGAAGGAGATAAAGCTCGACTTATTTTTTTTAAAAAAAAAATAAAATCATAGGTCATCATTCTATTTTACTACTGACAAAAATTACTAGATCAATTTTTAATTCCCCGCTGGTACGCGCCTGATGATGGTGTTTTTTAATGAGTTATATGTGCAATTTATAACGTTATTATAAAGGAATTGAGTATCCTTAATTTTTATGACATTCTCTTAAATCAATATTCCTGAATTAAATGGTCTGCTAAGAATACCCATCTTTAAGAATGCTTTGTATTGTATGGTTCCTGTTGAGTATAAAGGAGCAAAAAATCTAACAGAAACTGGTCTTCATGTGCACACTCAAAGAAGGAACTATTTTCTGCGTGGCGGTGTTTTTTCTTCCTTTTTTATATGTATAACTTTTAATTCAACATGTCAAGGCTTTGATATTGTAAGGTGGGTTTTAATTGACGTTCACAAACTTGATTGACGTCTTTTTAGGATGGTAGGTGTGATTTATGCTAACATCTTAGTGACGAAGGAAAACCTGAAAATGTTCGAGCCATTATCGTATTTTGGATATCCACCGTATCCAACTACTATATAAAAAAATAGTTGTAGACACCAATGTAAGACAATGAAAAAATTGCTTATTAAAATAAATTTTGCATGTTCACAATTTTTCAACCAAGAATGATAAAGATACTTGAAATTGACGTCTGCAACATTTTTGAATTTGGACCAATATGAAATTGGGTCCTCTGGTAAATTCACATTCAGAAAAGTTTATTAACCAATCGCTGGCCCTGCCCACTTACTCCTTTTGCCCCCTCCCCCATTGTACCATCTGGAAGGTCCACTTCGATTTTAAACGGAGTTATTTTATTAAATTTATGGCAAGTTGCTTTTAAAAAAAAACTAGAATGGTTGGTTTGTGACCTACAAGTAGTAACTACATCTTGAACAAGCTTGAACAAGCTGTAGTTACAGCGTTTAAGTCGCCAAATCATAAAAAGCATGTTTCACATAAATGGCGGCGAATGACGGAGTTCAACCTTCACTCCCGGTCTAAATGAACGATTTGATTAGTCGATTTTTTCTTTGGTTGACAGCCGTGATTGGTCAGGTGAAGTCTTCAAGGATGGTTGGTGGGCAAAGCTCTAATATCTCAACCAAGAAGGTAAATTTAACCCTTTCCCGTTCAAATACGGGATTTTACGACCCTGTGATTTTATACTCGAGAAAACATTGTGGAAAAAGAAGAAATTGCTTGTTACAAGCAATTTCTCCTTTTTTCACAATGTTTTCTACCACATAGGATGGTTTCATTTGAAATAGCATCCAGTTTTCATTGTCGTCTGCAACCTCTTTCAATTTGGACCAGTCTAAAATTTCCAAAAACGGGAAAGGGTTAAAATATTAGAATAATTGAATGTTCGTCATGTACGAACTTAGATTCACACGGTTTGAAATAAACAAAACTACCTCAGACATAAACAATTCTAATTAACCTACCATTCATTATAATTTATTAATCACGTTTATCAAACTACCGCCACTCTAGCTGTATACATGCACAGCAATTCACGTTTCTCAGCCCCTATACTATATTGAATAATTTTAGACCTGACCAAATGCAAAGGTTTTGCGGAAGAAGATATTTCAAATTAGATTTTTTTGAAAAACAATTAGTCAGTAGAATGGAAAATATCGTGGAAAAAGAAGAAATCGCTTGTTGCAGGGATAGAACAGAAAATGGTTAAATAATTTACCTTAGACAGTCGGGCTATTAAAGTTCACAGGATTCTAAAATTTGATAAAAAAAGAAGAACCCCCCCTCCGAAAAAACAACAACAACGACACAATAACATAAACAGTGAGACGGTGTACCAAAATGATTTGACAAGTGCTAAAAAACGTAAATAAAATAAAAAAATATTATGATAAGCAGATATATACAATAAAAAACGAAATAATTCTTCTGTAGAAAACAATTTGAGAATAGATGAAATTACTGTGCATATGTACTTCATTCTCTACCGACTTGTTTTTCCCATGTACAACAGCTTAATATTTTCCCTCGCGACCCTTGGTTTTTACGTCCCTTATAATAGAGAAAATATTGTGGAAAAAGAAGAAAATGCTTGTAACAAGCAATTTCTTCTTTTTCCAAAGTATTTTTTATCTTATAGAATGTCTACTTTTTTCATGAAACTTACTTAATAATGACTTTTGTTGATCCTTTGAATTTGGACAAGTCTAAAATTTGAAAAAAAGAAGAAGAAAAAAAAGGATAGGGTATATGTAACTGTTCAGAAAAGGGAATAATCTCATGCTGATTGCAATCTGTCTTGGATACCTTCAATGAAAATCTTTTTTGGAGTACTTTAATAAGATGCGCGTGTTTATAGTAACGTCTACAGAATCGTTCGGTTTTACGTCAACGTCATTTACGTAAGCTGTCAGAAGTTGTTTAATGTTGCGGTGGTTGTATGAAATTCTATTGACGTTATAAACTATACGTTTGAAATTGTGTCCCGTCACCCAAAAAGGGAATCATCTCAAAAAAAGGGGGGAATAGAAGCCCGACGACTAGACTAAACAGATTGTACTGACATTAAAACGGCATTTTTTTCTCCCTCAAAATTTACGACCATTCACATGCAACATAAAAGCCAGGTGGTTGGTTAGCGACCTGAACATCGTAACTACAGCTTATTCAAGCTGTAGTTATGACGTTTAAGTCTCCAAACCAACCAAAATACTTCACCTAAACGTCAGCCAATGTCGGATTCCAAAGCGCATGTCCGATCTTAATGTATGATTTGATTGGTCTATCAATCATTCGAATGACAGCCAAGGTTTGTCAATTTCTAGTTGAAGTATATTTATCCTTTTTCAATATACTTTTTTATATAGTTTTTGTATACCCAAGTTGAACGACCTGAGCTGAATACAATATTTTTCATAATTGTAAGTCGTCAGGCGGGAGATAACCTTTTTGGAAGGGCGAAAAGCATCGACCCTGTTCAGCCTGCGCGTTCCGCACAGGCTGAGTAAGGTCGAAGATTTTAGCTCCTTCACAATTTCCTGAATGTAAAATCACCATTCTACTTAACCATTTTGATATTTTAGGATTACGACCTCTTCTTGACCTCTGTTGGATCCAATCTCCTTTTTGAATATTTGTTTCACGGTACATTCGGAATGTCACCTTTTTCCTGGCGTCTAACACACATTTTGTGTTGCGGTCTTCCAAGATGACCCCTTTTTGCTTAAGAGGACACCATAATCATACGAAGATTTCGTGCTTTTTCTGTATTTGTGAATAGAAGATGTCCAAGAGCCTAGATATTTTATGTCTGAACAAATGTTAGCTCACGTAATTCATTCATTAATCTGTCCAAATGATAAATCCTCTCACAGAAAATCACGTCATTGAAATATTGAACACGTTTTTGTACAGGTGATCTGATCTAGAAAGCAACAAAACATTTTGGAAAAGAAAACTAATTCTTAAACAGTATTATAATAATGTTCCCCAGGGAACTGTTTAAACACTATACAAAATCACTCTAATTTTCAATATTTCGGCAAAAATGCCTTTATCAAGAAAAAGAAAATATTTTCTTTTTCTTGATAAAGGCATTTTTGCCGAAATATTGAAAATTAGAGTGATTTTGTATAGTAATTCTTAAACAGTTTGCTTAACGTTTATTTTACAAAACGTGTCACCATTTTAGGCTTATCAAAACTTCTTTTTTTTTTAAATCTTATATATCATAGGAATTAATTCACAAAAGAGAGGGTACTAGAATTCTGGGAAATGAACGATCAGATACTGCGTACGGCAGTAAAAGGTGGGCCCAACTGATTAAACAGTGTAGACCTAACGGTATAATCAGGGTAACACTTCCTAAATGGACTCTCTTAACCCAAACCTTTTCCCACAATGTTTTCCATCCCACTTGGCATTTTTTCCCGATAAAGCACAATTTGAAATGCCGTCTGCAACTTCTTGCTATTTGGACCAGTCTCTCTAAAATATGTCGTTTGATAATGGGTTTAACGTGACTAGTTTATATGGATATGTATACTATGGATTTTGGGTGAACTGTTTTGTTGGTACAACACCAGAACAAAGTATTTACAGCTTTTTCAATTTGTAATTCAGATATTCTTTTGGCCTATTGACAATATATAGTTCTTATAGAGTTTAGTGGTATCACTTGACCTAGCAAGGCTGAATTTCAACAGAATATTCTACGCATTCAGCACTGTTAGAACTGTAGAAACCAAGGCACTGAAAGTGATGAATGAAGACGACCCTAACAGATGCAATAGGTATTTTGATAATTTGTTTAGGAGAAAGAACATCATGGACACACACCAAAATTCAGTGACCATACATTGAAATCGTAACAAAAAGCAGCATAAGATAGTTCGAAGTAAATAATAAATCATAAATTATAAACGATACCAATGTAACATTCCATAATATGAAGTCTCCTAAATTGACCAATCGCAATGTCAGAGAGTCAGTCGACCTATCAATTCATTAATTTAGACCGGAAGTGAACTCTGATCTTCAACATTGGCCGATATTCATGTAAAGCGGGGTTGTTAGGGGGGCGCCTAAAACGAAGTAACTACAGCTTATTCCAGATTTAGTAATGACGTTTAGGTCACAAACCCACAATTCTACTTTATGTTACTTGTCACTGGCCATTATGTCTGCAAAATAACACCGTTTAATATCGAAGTGGAATTTCCCGTCGGAGTCAGTTGACGTGGCTAGCGGAGTCAGTTGGTAGGGTCAGAGATCGATCAATTATTAAAGAGGAGCCGGTGGTTCATTATCCACAAAATTATTGCCTGACTTTGCAATAACAGTTCTTTTGATTGATTTTTTTTCTTTATTTTTGATCGAAAGTGTTGACACTTTCATGTGGTCGGAGTGCTACAAAAAACACAAAACACAAAACAACAACAAGAACAACATATCACAATGAAAACGTAAGGCTACACTGTTTGGTTGCCAATATTTAGCCATATGGTATATAAGTAAAACTTCATGCCGACCGTGCGTAGGCGTGGCCGTTTCGACAAATGAAATCTACTTGTCTAGAAGCTTGACAGTAATTTTGTCTTGATGCAGGTAAACCGATCAAGGGTTGACCTGAAGTACCAACGACGTAGTGTACAGCATTTTAAATGTCTTAGATATGACAATCGTGTTCATAAACCTTTGTCATGCTCATATCGGAATATTGCTGCTTTCGCAAAGGCTTTGACAGGTGTATAGACTAAGGTCAGCCTGCACGGATGTGCAGTCTGACCTTAGCCTACACTACCTGCTTGTTCTTGTTGTCTTGGGTAAATCTTTGAATGCAATATTGATAAATTTATGGGGAAGTTTTAGAATATAGTGAAAAGATGATAACTACTCAGCAGGACAAGGATAAATGTAATCCGTCGCCGTCATAGCGCAGTTGGTAGCGCGTCGGACTGTCAATCTAGAGGTCCCGGGTTCGATCCCCGACGGCGGCACCCATCCTTTCCGACTATTGGTCTCTCACCAATGGGTCGATAATCGTAGACTTATGTGCGATAGCAGCTGGAGGCTAGGAAGGGATGTAATGGTAGTACTGGTGTGAGAAATACCAGGATTCCATTGTTAGGTGCTCCAGCCGCCGCGATATAACTGAAAGATTGTTGAAAGCGGCGTAAAACCCCATTCAAACAAACAAATCCGAGATAATGCTTTGTTACTTTAAGTGTCAACACCTCAGTTGTCATTCCCCGAGAACTACATTATGGCCTCTGTTAAATTAAGTTAGCATGCCAGGGGATATACAGGTTTATATTTGCTAGATGAAAACTCTATAAAGCAAGAATAAAAAATATCGTGCAGAAATACCTCTCGGTGTAATATTGTACTCGAGGAGTGAGAAGGCGAGAATACGACGGTGGCAGCGACGGTACGAGAAAGAGAACACGAGAGTACGACAAAATAAATGAGAGAGAACGACGATAAGAATGCGAAAATACGTCAAGTAGAGTACAAGCATACGAATGTTAGATCGTGAAAGAGCGACAACGAGAACCAAAAAGTACGACGATGAGAATACGAGAGTTCAAGAGCGAGAACACGATAGCACGCCGATGTAAGATAACGAGAGGTCGGCGGTAAGTTAACGAGAATACGGCGGTGAGAATGCGAGATTTCGACTTCGAGAAAACAGGGACGCGAAAGTAGGACGACGAGAAAATGAGAATACGAGAGTTCGATGAGGAGAACATGAGATCACGACGGTGAGAACACGAATTTATCTCATACTCTTATACTCGTACTCTCTTTTCATCGCTGTCGTAATATCGTATTTTTGTTGTGATTTCGTTTTATCACGCACTGCTGTACTTGTTATCACTAGCTTTCAACGTCGTGCTGTCGCGTTTCAGTTTTACTCAGGAAAATGCTATTGCACCCAATGGTATTGTCACGCTTATTCTAGCGGCAGCTTTTTTTTCGACAAAGAAAAAAAAAGTCTTTTCATCCAGCGTCTTCGTCAAGATACTTCGGCTTTTTTTAGGGGGGGGGGTGCTTTTTTGTCTCTACTGAGCTATGTCGAATGCGCGATTCCAGTTCCGTTTCTGACCGTTCATTTGCCCTTGCGTCCATCCGTTTGTTAAGATTTTCTTGTTCAAACGACTGATTTCGCAATTTTCACACCCCTTACTTCTTGCCAAGAATGACTGTACCATTATGAGGATCGATTCTTTCGAAATTTGCCAATTGCTTCTAATAACACGGGATTATATTCCTTTAAAAATTTATGAAAAACGATGAAGTCCAAAGTTTCCACCGAGTGCATAAGATGACTGTTCCATGGTAAAGATGCTTCTTTTTCGAAATTAGGTGGATTGCGTCAAATAATACGAGAAAGTAACTTTGTGAAAATTTGATCAACCCTTATCATGCTAAATAAAATCCGATGGATTAAAACCAATGCGCTAACGGTACTGGATCGTTGTTGGTTAATAATTCTTTTGAAAATGTACTAAAAAGGGATAAGCAGGAGATATAGACTAAGTTCAGACTTGGTTTAGCATGACAAGGTTTCAGATATCCTCGTTGATGCGACAATGTGAAATATTATATCGAAGATTCCTCCTGCTCTTAAGATGTTTAGTCTCTATTTTCGTAAAGTGGAATTAATGATGTTATTAAACAAGTCCTTCATCTTCGACACATCTTATTGAATTTATAAATTTATATTAAACAAGTCAGTTCAGTTCTGGTACTGGGGTGTCATTTATTCAATCGACGGTTCATATCCTTTCCGATATTTGTCTCTTACCAATGGGTTGGTAATCGTAAACCTAAATGGGATAGCAGCTGGGGGCTAGGAAAGGATGTAATGGTAGTACTAGTACGAGATATACCAGGAATCCAATGTTAGGTGCTACAGCCTCCACGATATTACTAAAAAGTGTCTAAAGTGGCGTTAAGCAAGAAAGAAAAATAAAAGAGCTCTACTAACCTGTTTCCCTTTTTTGCTCTGAGAAGACTATTTGAGTCACTAGGAAAATGTATCTGCAAAGCGCACAGTGAAGAATCTGACTAGACTGTGCGAATACAGGCTGATCAGATTCCTAACTTGCCACTCATGTATTATTCTTGCAAATGTACGCACTGGTTCATTTGTATACTACAAAAAACGTGAAACCTATTAACAAAAAGGACAAAACGCACGAATCATCATCTTTGATATCAGTTATTCACCGAGTAAAATATAATCCCGACCTTTCAATTATGACAAATCAAGCATGCTTCAGCATTAAAATCTCTCAAAGACTCACGTTTATACAACACGTGATGTGGAAAGTTTTCAGGTTAATGTTTGTAATTATTGAAATGGCCGTTTTCTGTTCTTCCTAATATCTATGATTTTAGTGCTTCCTATGACCTTTTTCATGTTAATACTTTATGATTCAACTTTTTTAATGTAGATTTCTGTTGAAAGTAAAAGGGATATTGTGCAATACTAAATTGAGGTTTAAAAAAGAACCCCTGAAACAGGCCCTCTTGCTCTCGCACGTTTCGGATCGTGCACGCGAAGCCGAGCAAATTCAGTTATCCTAGGCTGGGCCTGCATTTTTTTAAACATTTGCAAATGTGAACACGTCACGGGAAATTGACGGATTGCAGCAGTCAATCAAAATGTCGATCAAACAATCAAACCATTCATTCAGATCGAAAGTGAACTTTGAACTCCAACATTTATGCTAAGCATTTTTGTTGGGTTTGGGATTTAAAAGTCGAAATACAGCGTACCCCGGCTTTAGGTACGACGTTTATGTCGCCAACCAACCATTTCATTTTCTGTATGTTTCTAACCATACATTTTGTCAAATACAGCCCTACGCTATCATAGTCAAATTTTCCGTTCAGAGGTCGGCGCCGTCAGCGATCCGTCAATTTATGAATGTATTTGTGCCATTTTGTTTAGATTTTGTCTACATTATGTAACGCCATGGTGATTTTTGGACATGATACCATCATTTGAAATATTGAGTTTGATTGATAGGTCTAAAGAGGAATGACTGTACTATGTATATTAACTACAAAATCTGAATGCATAAGCATATTCCAATAACTTAAATTCACCTTCACTCTAGTCCTACCTCTCTTCCATATTTACTCCTAAACATCTTTACTAACCAAAAACATTTCTCGTTTATGATATGCCATGTTTATTGTTATTCTTTGAAATTGTAAAACATTGTAATTTTGTATGACAAAAAGCTCGAAAGAGCTTACGTCTAATAAAATTGTCTTGTCTTGTCTTGTCTTGTCTTGTCTTGTCTTGTCTTGTCTTGTGTTTTATCGATGATTATGATTATTGGGCCTAGATTGCTAGATGACTCGATTAAAGAAATGAAACCATTTTTCTCATCTTGGTATTATGTTATTTCAATGATCAAATTTGTGTCTATTTTGATCTTTTAAGAAAATGAAAACACCCCCTTGCTCTCCGTTGTATTCTAGCTGCGATAATCTAGCCCTCTTTTTGATAATCTGTAGCGAACAGATTATGAGAAAGGAGGCTACTTAATTGCAGCTAGTTCATTTCCATGCATTTGTTCGTTGAGATAGAAAAAGAATATAGAATTCGCTGACATCCTTTTAAGCCTTTCCCGTTTTTCAAAATTTTAGACTGGTCCAATTTGAAAGAAATTGCAGACGACAATGGGTGCAAATTGAAAAGTAACCAACCTATCGGTAAGAAAATATTGTGTGAAAAGAAGAAATTGCTTGTCACAACCAATTTCTCCTTTTTTACCACAATTTTTTCTCAATTGTAAAATCAAAAGGGACGCAAAAACAAGGGTTTGTAAAGGAAAGGGTCAAGGACTTGAATGTACACGTGATTTCTCTTTAACTCATATTTGGTCCAATATCTTATACCATATTTGGCTAGGTGGCTCGATTGTGTTGTATGTTGTATGACCCAGACATCGCATACCAAGTCATCATTTTTTACTTTAGTCACTTAACTAATCTTTCTTGTAATTCATTATCAGACGACAATCTTAGACTGGTCCATAATGATAGGAGTTGCAGACGACAATTTAAAGTTTATGAAATTATAGATTTTCCCAATTTTATAGATAGAGAACATTGAGGAAAATGAAGAAATTGCTTATTACAAACAATTTCTGCATTTTCCACAATGTTTTCCAAATTGTTTTCCTTGAAGAGTCGTCCAAAAGTGTAGGAATGGGTTAAATTCTTATTACCGCAGTCCCCATCAGATGTATTAATTCATTTTAACCCAGCAACATTTGAGACTTGTCCAAATTCAAAGAAGTTGTAGACGACAATTTCAAGTTGATGGAATTTTAAGTTTATTCTACTCTTTGGATAGAAAACATTGTGGATAATGAAAAACTACTTGAAACATGAAATTTCTCCATTTTCCTCAATTTTTCCATTTTTTTTTTTCTTGAGGGGGCGTGAAAAGCAGGGATTGTTTGGGAATGGGAAAGGCAACCTCATAGAATAGTAGAATATCTTTTCCCAGAATGATTTGTTGGCAAATCACGCAAAAACGGACCATGCAGTACAAAGGCAACACAAATATTTGTGACACCACGGACGACCCTGTAAGAGGTAATATGGCGTATCGTTTGGGTCAAAAGTCCGCTTTAAGTCGTCCTAGCAAAAAGAACGCGCGCACGCGTAAACAATATATGTAAATCCGTCTAATTCAATGGCGCAAGCTTATAGTTTGAAAGTGCACGCGTTATCTAACAAAATATGAGCGTACACACGTAAAAAGTAAACACCATCATATTGATCGTGTACTTGTAATTAGGCGTACTCGCACATTTTTTACTTGAGCGCTCAGTAACTATGCGCGCACGCCTAAATTTTGTGAATCACCTGTATTATTAACGCGTGCACGCGTTTATCCTAGCGTGAACTACCTAAGGAGGACATTTGAACCATTTAGTGCACCATAGTCTAAGGGTAGGGACCCGGGGCTGATTGTGCAGACTGCCGTCGAAACTTTTGACACTTTGTAGATTCTATGAATCTAGAATCGTCATTTTACCTCGGCTGTTTCCGGAGAAACCCCGAGGTGTTCGGTGGCTAGGACGTCGTCAGCGTAGTGCGTTGACGTTGTCGTAGGAAAACTTATGTTTTGTAATATCTCTGGCATTACTGAACAAATTCACTTGAAACTCGAATATGTTTTCTTACTATCAAATGAGCAATCTAAAACATTAAGGGGGATAATTCTAAATGCATTTCCAACGAATTATATGTCTTTTTCGAGTTAGAAATTTTACCCACCATCAAGCACATGGACAGCCAAATGTTTGAATTGGCACGATGTGCTCTAGTTCTGGATATTTTTGTAGATCGTGTCTCATGATCTGACCTTTGCTGAAAACCATCACTTTTGTAACTGTTTTATTTACGGATTTTCGGAAGTTCTCTTTTCGCATGAGTGACCCAAAAGGTCCGGATCCAGCACAGGTTGATCACAATCAACATTTCAGAAACTGAAACATAGTAAGAATAGAATGGCTTTCTGTTGAACAAAATAGAAAACTTTTCGCAAGATTTTAAAAACTTAACTTTTGAACAATGTACTCAAACAGGAACGTTTTCGCAACATTTTCGAAACTTAATTTTTGGACAATGTACTAAAATAGAAAACTTTTTGCAAAATTTTTTAAACTTAACATTTAATCAATGTCCTAAAATATAAAACTTTTCAAAGTATTTTAGAAACTTAACCTTTGAACAATGTACCAAAAGAGATCTTGGCAGTCTGGCTAATGGATACGTTTCGCACTTTTAATACGCTATCTATTTGCGTAACGGGTCGCATCAATATCGTTAGCTGGCGGGCCTAACCTCGTAACTACAGTTGGAATAACATGTAGTTATACTATATTATACCCCAAAGGACGATTTCGTCGTTTGGCGAGCAAAATGTCGTAAATACAGCTTGGTTAAAGCTGTATTTACAACATTTAGCACGCCCAACGACAACATTTGCATTTAGATAACCCAAAATATACTCTAAAGCGATGATTCAAATTGCTATTACTGATTAGATTTTTCTGTGTAAATAGGAAGATAGTTTGATAAAAACAGTTTTCTGAGATGGACTGATTTGCCTTCATTAGCTTTAACTAATTCCCATACAATGATGCTTTTTTGACGCCCATTAATATAAACGGAAAAATACAATGTGTAATATGAAGAAATTACTTGTAACAAGCAATTTCTTCATTTTTCACAAAATTTTCTACCTAGAAATTCGACGTTTGTTTAAATAAACTTAGAATTGTCGTCTGCAACTTCTGTTGAATTTGGATCGATCTAAAAGATTTTCGTCCGATAATGGGTGAAATAGTGTTGGTAGATATTGCCCGGAAGATAACGAGATATTGCCTCGTTGATGAACTCTGTAACATATTCACAACACGGAGGGGGGTCATTCTCAAGGCATTATCTCTTATTTCACATTTTAACCCTTTACTGTATAATCACTGGTTTTAACGACTTTGTGATTTTAAACTTGAGAAAACATCGTGGGAAAAGAAGAAATTGCCTGTAACAAGCAATTTCTTCTTTTTCCACAATATTTTCTACCCTACTGAATGTTCATTTTTTAAATCAAATCCACTATAAATTGTCACCTGCAAAACCTTTGAAATTGGACAGATCAAAAAACAAACAAAAAAAAAATAAATAAAACAGGAAAGGGTTAACCTATAAATACACAGTACATGACACAAACGTGAAAGTAGAAATTGTTACTGAGTAAGGATGAGTTCCTTGAATAATGATAGATCGCTGGCCACGCCATGACCTCCACGACAGCAACCCGACTTGGATATAAAACGGCAAAAATATGGTCATTAATATAATTATAATGAACAAATACAATGTTTGGTTTGCGACATAAACGTCGTAACTATACCTAAAACAAGCGGTAGTCACGACGTTTATGTGTTCAAAGTAACAAAAATGTATAACATAAATGTTGGAGTTGAAAGTTCAAGACTAAATGAAAGACTTGATTTTTTATTTACAGCCGCGTTCGTCAATTCGGTCATTTTTTAAAAAAAATCATTGAGTTTTGCCCATATAGAAAAGCTTGGAATTGCTTTTAATGGTTTGGTGACTTAACCGTTATCCGTTGCAACTACAGCTTATTCATGATGTAGTTAAGGCGCTTTCGGTTTTCAACAAATAAATTATTTTACAAAATGATGTCGGCGACTTTATCAATTAAAATGCAATGGTTGGGACCGTCTATTAATCGTCAGGAAAGTATATAACGCTTTAAATCATACATATACGGCACAGTATATGGTCGTTGTCGTTCTAAAAACTCGTAACTACACCTTGATTCAAGCTGTAGTCACGAGTTTTAAGAATGACATCGACAAAATCAAAGCACTGAAAGTACTGTAGGCTAGCGAAGCATGGTTTTGTTAAGCAATCCTCTTTGGTAAAGGCTTTCATGATAAATTAACGAGCTTAAAATAACCTAGGAGTTAAACAGCATGCTTTTGAAGGAGTTCTCTATAATTGGAATTAAGTTAATTCATGTAGCCATACAAAGACTCGTTTTAAACACAATATGCTCAAGTGAGCTAAAGGTACCTTGGGTATGAACTTTCAGGCACAGGCTGCAATATTTTCTGAAATACATAAGGACTACTTTTTATGGCGTAGGCATCCAATCGATGTAATGGTTAAGCCTCCAGTGGCAGTTTGCACTCATTCAACTCTGAAAACATCTAAAAAACATTGTCTGTTAACTTAATCTATCAAAGCTGTAGCACTACCGACGTTTTAGTCACCCCTAGACAACAATGTTTCCAAATAAAGTTGGAAATCAATCTTTAACTTTCTGTTTGAAAGATTGGTCAATCGACTTTTTACCGTTGCCTCATTACTTGGTGTCAGATTACATATATATCACATGTGATCTTAAAGAATACGTTCATATTTCTTTCCTTGAAATAATTTTTATCATTTAATTGTACCTTGGGGGGAAAACCTTGCTGTTTCTTCATTATAAAACAAGACCTATTAGCCACCGCTCATTTATATTTATATACATATACATAATTAGGAAAAAATGAGAAAAATGTCTTTACGAAGACAAAAAGCCTACTATAATACCGCCTGTAACCATTAACTGGCTTCGTTTAGCCGAGAAATTGTTATTCGAAACCTCGAACTCTGCTCTATCATGATCCTGACCTTAATTACAACTAACAAGCATTTTTAATTGGCCAAATCAAGGCCTCAAGACCCCCGCTGTGTTGTAATGTAAGACCTTTTAGACAGATTTATTTCGATCATAATTAAAAATACTCGTTTCTTAGAGACCAGACAATCTGCAAGTTCATTATCATGTAGATGTAGTAATATTTATCTCTCGAGAGGAAAAAACTTAAATCTGGTGGTTTTAACCCTTGTCATGATGAATCCAGAATTTTCCTGTTTAGGCAGGATGTATAGATCAGTCTACACATAAGTGACTAAGGGATAGCTACGCTGTAGGATTGGTCATCTTTTGTATAAAACTGAATTTGAGATGTACGGTTACTTAACTAAAGTCATCAATATAAAAAAGAGAAATATTTTGTATTACGAACTTCTTCATACCAATTAAGTATTGATAGAAAAATTGAACGAAAAAAAAAATCGATTATGCCCCTTATGTGACGCTGGCGAAGAAGAGGAGGATTTCATTTTCTATTGGCCTGTCCAACCTTTACTTCACTCAGAAAAAATATATTGGTAGATATTTTTCGCAAAGACCAAGTATGCATAGACTCGGATCTCTTTTAACAAGTAATAGCGTCAATCTTTTAAACAAACTAGCGGCTTTCTGTATAGAAGCTTTTAAACTTTTAGACAACTAAATCACGCAGATATAGCATTATACAAAAATAATTATAAATAAATAAAGATAATGATAATAAAGATCTTTTCTCATCCGCATTTATAACCTTCCCATGTCTTTTTTTATTTTATTTTTTCATTTTTTTAATTTATTTATTTCATTTTTTGTACCGTATAATGTATATAATATTACTTTGCACTTTGTATGATGTTGATGAACAGTAATGTTCAAACCATTGTTAAAATAACATGTTCTTCTTCTTCTAAAATGATCCTGACATTAATTACGACTAACAAGTATTTTAATTGGTCAAATCAAGGCATCAAGACCCCCGCAGTGCTGTAAGGCAGATTTATTTCGATTATAATTAAATAAACAAAAAAAAAGTTTTTTTAGAAACCAGACACTCTGCAAGTTCAGTATCCCGTACATGTAGAGGTATTTATCGCTCGAGTAAAAAAAACCTTGAATCTGATGTTCATGCTGAACCCGGAATATTCCTGTTTGGACAGGAAGTATAGATAAAGATAAGCCTGTGCATATTAGTGCAGTCTGATCTTAGTCGACTGCACTTGCTTGTCCCTCTAAAGTCAGAATTGTTTATGGAATCGTTTTTTTTTAAATATATTGATCTGCAACTGCTGCCTCCGGAGATTTCGGTGATTTGATTTTAATCTAATTCTAAACATTGTTTTATCTAGGATGACAAGGGTTTATATACCAACCAGGAATCAACATAACCTTTTCCTCTTTTTATACCCTGATGACTTTGAAATTAAGAAACATTGTAGAAAAGGAAGAAATTGCTTGTAACATTTTCTACAATATTTTCTACCCTACTGAATGGCTATCTTTCAAATTAAATCCACTTAAAGTTTCAACTGCAACCTTTTATTTTAGACATTTCTAAAATTTTGCAAAGCAGGAAAGGTTTAAGTCATATTTTCAAATGATTTTCAGGACTTTCAGGACTTTCTAAATTTATTTGCGAACTTGGTATTATGTATAACAATTGGCCTATCGCGGATGTAAATCTAGGAATCAACCGACCAATCAAATTATTCATTCAGCCCGGACATGAGCTTTCAATTCCAAAATTGGCCGCCATAATTATTAGCCTATTTTGTTAGTTTGTCGACTTAAACTTCGTAGCTACAGCTTATTTAAGCTGTAGTTACGACGTTTAGGTCACCAACCAAGCATTTTATACATGCTACTTGCTATATTTTATTCAAAATAACCCCCGTTAAGAATCGAAGCCGAACTTCCTGTCGGAGTTAATGGGCGGGTCCAGCGATTGGTCAATTGTCCTTATTATATGCATTATACTGGTATGAAAACCAAAGACATTTTCTGTTCTGTTGATAGATATATTACTTGGTATACCCGAGCGGAGAAATTTCGAATGATCAACTCTTACCTGGAGTGGTAAAGGTCATGTGTTCGAGCTCTACTTCAATGGTATGTCTGATAAAATAATGTGTCAAATGATGGATCTTAGAACTCGCGCACTGGACTCAAACGATGCAGTTCGTCTGAAATATCACTTCAATACACATGCACACTGTGGTGGGTGGGCGACCAAATATTCGTACCAGCTGGAATATGCTGTGTATGACATCGACGTTTAATTAACATGCGAACGAAAATGTTTAACATAAATTATTGAAGCTGAAGATTGAACTTCCGGTCTAGAGGCACGATATAATCCCAATAATTATATATACAAGGCCTGCCATCAATATGGTCCACATCTATTGAACAACATGAAGTTCTTTTACTCTTTTGAAATATGTCTTCTTATAAACATATCCACGGAGATATGTCTTAAGATTTAATTGAGCTAATGGGTTACTTGATACAGGGCAAATCACATGCAGCATGTAAGACTTTAATCCATTCCCAAACAGTGACGCTTTTAAACGCCCCTCACTATGAAAGCTTTGGAAACATTGTGGAAAATGAAGAAATTGCTTGTTACAAGCAATTTCTTCATTATCAACCATGTTTTCCATCCCAAAAAGGCAAAGATTTTAAAGATTTCATCAACTTAAAATTTTCGTCTGCAACTTCTTTCAATTTAGACTGGTCCAAAATGTTATCGTGTGGGAATGGGTTAAGTTCGACCAGAGAGCAATTTGTTTGTATTTAGATTGCTCTGAATCTGTAATAACTGGTGTGGAAAATAGGATAATTTCAGCCTCAAACTGTCGCTCATACTTGACATAAAAGTCATGCAGCGTTGGATGTAGTATTGGGCTTTTTAACCTTTTCCCACATGATCCCACTATTTACCTCTTCCAAGAAAACGCTTTGGAAGGAAAGAAATTGCTTGCTGTCTGCAATTTCTTCACTATCTACAACGTTTTCTATCTCCAAAGGAAAAAAAGTAGAAATAGATGAAAATCCATCAACTTTAGATTAACCTCTTACTTATCTTCAATTTCGGACAGGTCTTAAATTGTAACGTTTGGTAATGGGTTAACATAGAAACGAAAGTCACACGGATTGATTCAAATAACTGTAGCTTATCATTAGGTGGTCAATGGGCCAAATACAACCTGCATTAAAAACTTAAGGTAAACGAGAGTCCTGTGCAAAGAAGGGTCGATTTCAGGTCATCAAGTCACGACGTAATCGGTTTCACTTGCTCCAGGACGGCAATTGAACAATCGCGGTTGTCATTCATTGAATCAGTCGACAAATCAAATCATTCATGTAGTCCGAAATTGATCTTTGAACTCCGACTTTGGCAGTCATTTGAATTTTTTTTGTAGGTTTAGCGACTTAAACGTCGTAACTACAGCTTATTCAATTAACCATTTTTTTGTTTTTGTTACTTGCTAACGGCTATGATTTTTTTTGCAAAATAACGACGCTAAAAAGCATTGCAGTATTTCCTTTCGGGGTCATTGGTCGGGGCCAACTGAGTAATTTTCACGAGATCAAATCTCAAACTAAATACTCGCTCTGGAAACCAGATAGCATTTAGGAAGGGATTTTATTCAACATGACAAGGGTAAATAGTATAGGCTATGATATTTTTGAGAAGTGAAGCCTTGTTTCTGACAAGCAGTTTTCATTTACCACAATACTTTCTGTTTACATAAGATGCAACATAATCAATTTACTTTCTGTTTGAAGTGTCTTGTGAACAATTTTTTATTCGCCCAATTGTTTAAGTAACAGTGTTTCCATTTTCATCTAGGAGAATAAGGTTGTGTGAACAATTAGGCCGTCAAATTGATTCTAATGTCTCTGAACTTGGTCAGAATATTAGATGTTTTGATAGACAAGCTAGATATTAGATCACTCTACATAGACAAAAAAAAAAAGAATATATACGGGGGCAAATCTTGATAAACCCATTTCACACAGTCCCTCTTTTAAAGTCCACCAAGAAAAGAACAAACTTCGGAGATTGTGAAAAATAAAGTAATCGATTGTATCAAGCAAGCAATTTCATCATGATCCAAAATGTTTTTTATTCGAAAAGACGAAAAATTTTAAATTCCATCAATTTGAAAGTGTCGTCTGCATGTTCTTTCAATTTGGTCTAGTATAAAATTGTGTTGTGTGGGAAAACATCATACGCACACACACACAAAAAAGAAAACCCAAACACACAGTCTTAAGTTTAAAAGCATTATCATCAAGCTTGTTAAAAATATAGTATACGGCCATAAAAATTATACACTCGTCAAAAACAAAGTAGTAAATCTCCAATCTTTTCTTCAAATTTAAAACACCAATTAACATTTAAATGAGTTTATAAACGTGTTAGGGAATGACGTAGCTGCAGCCTAACGTCAGAAGATTGAAGAGACACGTAATATTTAACGTACCGCACTGCTGACTTTGTTATCCATCACGCTAGAAGGGACCATGTTGGAATCTGTTGTAAAATAAATGCATTGTCTTTTAACTCAATATCAGCGGACAAAAATGTAGACGGGTTCAAATTCAAAGAAGTTTCAGAGGACGATTTAATGTGTTATGTCCGAATTCAAAGATATGTCAGAGGTAAATTTACAGTTGGTGGAATTTTATTCATTTCTACCTTTTATAAAAAAAAGCAGGAAAGGGTTAAGAAGAAAGAAGTGGCCTCGGCTGGTGTGTCCAGGGTTGAGAGCTTTCCTACACGTATCCGTTATATTATTTAGTTTATTCGTTATTTATTGAATTTGTAGTTTCACCTTTCAAAAACGAGCGTTCTGATTGGCTGAAAACAGTTATTCATACCCCCATGAACAAAATTTTGAGCACGCAGCTGTTTTGTATGATTCTACAAAAATAGTTCCTTAAAAAATTTGTCACAATTTGTAAAATATTTGCATTTTCGCTCGATGTCATTAAATTATATAAAATAAATAGAACATTTTTTGTTTTGTTTTCATGGAGGTATGAAACGAAAAAAACTAACCACACTTTTGTTTTAGTCCGCTTTGCAATTCTATACAGTGTTATTAGGTTTTTCGTTTTATACCTCCATGAAAACAAAACAAAAAATATGCTATTCATCTCTTAAACACACCTTTGCTTTTGTGTAGGGAATTAATTTTCATTGAATTGATTTTTTTTTATATATAATAGCTTCATTTAACCTTTTTTTTTTTTAAATTTTAGACTGGTCCAAGTTAAAAGAGGCTTCAGACAACAATGCAAATTGGATGCAATTTAAGATGAAAGCATCCTATGTGGTAGAAAATATAGTGAAAAAAAAGGAGAAAGTGCTTGTGACAAGCAATTTCTCCCATTTCATTTGTTCTCTCAAGTATAAACTCAAATCAACGTAAAATGCAGGGTTTGTACGGGAAAGAATTAAATGGCATCTACCTGGAGGTACGAGTCTAGCGGCATAGCAGTTCAGTGGTAAAGGCGTCTTCGGCAAAGCAGTCTATCGGCAAAACAGTCCAGCGGCAAAGCATTCCAGTGGCATGGCAGTACGGCGGCATATTAGTCCAGCGGCAAATCGTGCTTTGTGCGGTTGTGCTAGTCTTAGGTTTGAATCCCATCCATGCCATTGATCACAGGGATTTGAGATTGAAATTTATTTGAAAGCCAAAACAAATAAAGGAATCAAAGAAATGAGCAAACGCCAAGGTGATAAAAGGATAACAGGATTTCAATCTTGACAGTGACATACTGTCAGTTTTTAAAGTTGTATTTTTGCCTTAATTGGGGAGAAATACAGTAAAAACAAGAACAGACGCTGTATAAACTAGGTTTTCAATCATTAATTAAGAATACCTTGACTATTAATGCAAAAACAATATTTCAGCATTTTCCGGCTAAATCACGAGATGCAATAAATCACCTGGCGAAATGTCCCAGACAATCCCAAATTGAAAACATTATGTGGATAAAAAAAACTACCAGGTTAGTTTTATGCTTTTTACAAGTAAGTTCTTCTATCCGGAAATTATTTTCCTGAATGTTGGTCACCAAGGGTAAAAACGAGGGATTGTGTGGTAAAAGGTTAGGAAACACGTTTAAAGAAACTACTACAAGTATTTAAGCCCTGCTACTGTATAACCTAAGTTGATGCATATTTGTCTAACCACACTAAGGCTGAAATCTTCGCGAGAATAAATAAAGTCGCATTTTTATATTTATGTCATTCCTTGTCATGCTGATTTAATTCTTGTTCAGAATAACTTTAGAGTCAAAGGGCTGAAAGCACTGGAAGCACCCGTTGTGGATCAGATTCTCTTTTATAATTTGATATTTTTATAAACAGTTCTGACTTGAATTAGATTAACTGGTGGTGTAGACTAAGATCAGACTGCACATATGTGCAGGCTGATCTTTGTCTATATTTTCTGCCAAAACAGGAATATTCAGGCTTCAGCATGACAAGGATTAAAAAGGATATCTTATATTGAGTTAAATTTGATTTTTTTATTCCGGTTTAAGAAATCGTGATGAAAGAAGAAGTTGCTTGTTAGAAGGATAAAAAAATTGCAAACTTTGGCCGTAATGATTTTAACCCTTTCCCACACAATGGCGCTTTCTGACGCACCCTAACAAAAAAGACGTTGGAAAAAAATGTGGAAAAAATGAAAAATTGCTTGTTACAAGCAATTTCATCCTTATCCCCAATGTAATTTACCAAAACAGACAAGGATTTTTCTAATCCCATCGACTAAAATTTGTCGTCTGCAGCCTCTATCAAATCGGACCAGTGTAAATTATGGTATTCTGATGATGAGTTAATCAGTCATACGATTTTAAATCAATAAGATACAATATTAATGGCAACATTTAACTCCTCTTCCAATATGTTCCATTTCCTTCATGGGTGAGTCGAACTCATTGTGAAGTCAAAAAAGCCTTATTGTCTGGTAAAAAACATCTCGTGAAAACGCAAACCTCAACCCGAGTTTTGATCTAACCCTTTCCTGTACAAACCCAGAATTTTACGTCACTGTGATTCTATTCTTGAGATAACATTCTGGAAAAAGAAGCAATTGCTTGTATCAATTCTTTTCCGACAATATTTTCTACCGCATAAAATGAATTAATTTCTAATTACATCAAATTTTCACTGTCGTCTGCAATCTCTGAAATAGACAGTCTGTTTATATCAGAGAAATTGGCCGACAGGCAGATGAAAGCAAACGGATAAGATGACGGATGTTTTTAGAATTCTTTGAATAAATTAAAGCTGCAATTTCTTTATTATTAACCGATTTTTTGTTATCGTCCACATCTTGAAAACAGTCAAGGCTACCCTTATTTTTACCGTTTACGTCAAGTAACCTTTTTTACGGAATTCTGTTAAGGCCATATCTAAATCATTTCGTACATGAGGATCAAGAGTAGAACGTAGGAATTGACCAATCGCGTTGTCAATCAAAGAACCAATCGACCAATCAAATGATTCATTTAGACCAGAAATGAATTTTGAACTCAGATAGTGGCTGACATTTATGTGAACCGTTGTTATTGGTTTTGACGACTTAAATGTCGTTAGTACAGCTTATTTCAAGCTGTATTTACGACTTCTAGGCAGCAAACCTAGATTACACTTCGTGCCATGTTCCCGACGATAAATCTTGCAAAAAAAACAAAAAAAAAAACAGTTAAATATAGAAGTGAAACTTCCCGACGGAGTTCAGTGGGCGTGGTCAACGCAGTCAGTAGGCGGGATCCACGATCCATCAATTGCGAGTGAAAGAAAGTACAATGTTGAAAACATGAGTGTACGACGGTGAGACCACGACAGAATGATGATGATTTAAACGCGACAGTACGAGAGAATCATGATTTGAACGCGAGTTGATGTCATTAATTACTGTAATCTCGCGTTATCTTTAACAAACGATTCCGATATTGGCGGATCGTTGGTAAAGCCAAATGATTCCCCTAACCACGTCAAGTGACTTCAACAGGAAGTTCCCTTTCGACATCTAACGGCGTTGTTTAACAAAATTTGAGATCAGTCACATGTGTCGAAAGAGTGAAATTGTTTGCTGGCGCCCTAAACGTCGTAACCACAGATTGAACGAACTATAGTACGATAATTTAAATTGCCAAAACCAACAAAATTGGTTTACGTAAATGTCAGACTCCGGTTTGCTTCCGATCTGTATGAGTGATTTGATTGGTCGATTGTTTCTTTAATTAAAATCGCGATACGTCACTTGTCATCGTACCGTTACCTTATCATCACCGGTTTTGCTGGTTACTAGCGGACAAATCTTATGTTGCAATAACCAAAAATTTTGGCTTTATTGTTCTCTGAAGGAAAACAGCTCGTTGAGCAAGCACAACGGCACCGAGTACTAAAGTACGATTATGATACCAAGAGAGTTTTATGATGAGATAAAGAACTTGTCTGGCGCTCTCGTCACTCCACTCTCGCAATATTACAATCACGAACGTCGTACTCTCACGATATCACAATCATAACCGTCATACTCTCGCGATAAAACAATCATCAACGTCATACTCTCGCGATATCACAATTATCATCGTCGTTCCCTCGCGATATCACAATTATCGACGTCATACCCTTGCGATATCACAATCATCACTGTCGTACTCTCTCGAAATCACATACGTCACCGTTGTATTCTCGCGTTATAAATCAATGCTTTCTTGCGATTGCCCTGACGATTTGCCATATTCAATGCAGCACCTAACCATTCATGTCCTTGATGACAACAGTAGAACCACAACATTCAATTCGAGTCCCAGCTGCTCAGTCCAAAAAGGTGTACAGTTTTTTGTATGGCCATTTGTGAGAGCCCAATAACTATTGTGGCGGTGTCTTTTGTCAAATCGTCGCTGGCGAGCAAATTGTCCTACGTACAGATTTATTCAAGCTGTAGTAACGACATTTTACACGCACGACGACGAAATATCTGAAGAGAATTGCACCGATGAATTATTTGTGTCAAGCGACAATGACTTAGGACAACACTGATGTCGGCTGAACAAATATAACAGGAGAAACTATGTGGTCTCTACCTAGGCTTGGTGTATTGGTGCTTTTCCACCAGCTTTTTTAGTAAGATAACATCTTAACTCTTGTCCTGCTGAATACTTAACCTGTTTTAACTATATTTTAAGACGTTGACCTATTTAGATTGATATTGTGTCCAAAGAAATTTATCAAAAGAACAAAAACAGGCAAGTTTTGCAGGCTAAGATCAGATTGATTACGTTGATCTTAGTCTATACACCTGCAAAAGCCATTGTCAAGGCAGGAATATTCAAGGATCAGCAAGACAAGGGTTAAAGAAATCAGTACGAATGGCAAACTTTCGTTTTTAGCGGTTTTTTTTAAGGAAAACCGGTATTTCATATCGATCAACCGGAAACAAGTTAACACGAATTCCCGCTCATTTCCACGCATGCTCATAAACTTGAAGTGAAAATCTATGTGATCGCCTCCATCTTGTTTCATCGCTGATGAAGAATTAACTTGCTTGCTGAATGCCAACAGCCTCCTTTTAGTCATGAATATCGAGGAAAATGGTTTAAACCTTTGATATAATATATCCATGGTAAATTGTCTAATGAATTGTCAAAATGAGAGACGTTTCAAGATAGAATCTAGGCCAGTGCATGGTTAGTTGGGTTAGCGAATACACGTAAACTGTCTGCTATTGTTTTGACCTGGCAGGGCTGAGCAAATTTACACCCCGTATTCACAGTATATGTAACACGTTATAACCCTGTTATAGTCGCGATTCAAGCGCCTATTAACCCCATCGTTTACCTCCCGAATTCGACTAAATCATGTAGTACTTCAATTGTGATAATAATATGCTCAACGAAAAAAGAATTTAATGTTAGCTTTGATTTCTTTACCTTTTATCATTTAACCTTTTACCACACAACCACAAATTTTCACGCACTTAAGAAGAAAACGTTGTGATTAAATCAAAATAGCGATTTCGGTAGATAGTAAGGGGTCATGATTGATTGAATAGGGTATACCGCAACTTTTGATAGTATTTCAGTTATACCGGGGCGGCTGGAGCTCCTAACCATGGATTCCTGGTAGTTCAAACACCAGTACTACCACTACATCTTTATCGAGCCTCCAGCTGCTCCTCCTACTTAGGTGTACGATTTACTTACTCATATTGATGAAACATGCTCGCATTTTGAGCGCGGTTACTGATAAATCAGCAAAACCGCTCTCGGGACTTTCAGTCCTTTGATTGTACACGGGAGCATACAAAAACTACATTGTGACATCTCATTCGAAGGCTACTTTATTCAGTGTATGTTTGTTTCGGGTTTTTCTTTCCGTATCTGTTTATCTCACCTGAATACATTACCACTGCAGAAAAGTGTTATAGCTGTTATTTCACGTTTTAATTAGACACGTGAGAACAACATGAAATATGTCAGTGTCTGTCCTTCCCTTTTACAATTTATTTCTCGTAATTTAATACGTTGGAATGTAATAACCTGAAGTTGTATCTAGTGCCCGTCAGACCGTGTATTAAATCCGTAAATCGTTTGTAGGCGAGCAAAATGAGGTAACAACTGACTTATTTAAGCTGTAGATACGACATTTTCGTCGCTCAGGGCACGAGTAAGACAGACAAAGACAGTGAGAGACAGACAAGCATACAAACAAACATACGGAAAGTCAGAGATAGTGAGGAAGACGAAGAGAGAGAGAAGAGAGGGGGAAAGAGAGAAGGAGAGAGAGAGAGAGAGTAAAAAATGATAGAGAAAAAGAGAAAGAAAGAAGATGGGAGTAAGAAGATAGAGAGAAAGAGAGGAGAGAGATAGAAAGAGAGAGAATAGACAGAAAAGAGAAAGATAGAGAGATGGAGAGAGTGAGACAGAGAGATGAAAACAGAAGAAGAAATTTTACCTTTTGTTCAAAGACGGAGAGAGATATCTCTGATAAATAGATAGCTTAGATTTGCTAATCGAAACATCTTCAAACTGTGCTTTTGTGATCTAGTTATGTCTGGCGCCCGTCGTGTGACGTCCGGCGACCGACAACGTCTTGTGTAAACTCTAGATGCCACATTTTTTCTCAAATGTATTGATAATCGGTCAGAATATTTGTCTTCATCCAATCTGAATCAAGTTCGTTATTGGTTCACATGGAGTCAAAAGCTAGGTCACGTTGTCAAATCATAGAAAAGCTCTGTGTATACTGTAGATACCACATTTTTGGCTCAAATGCCTCGATGTTTGGTGAGAATATTAGTCCCAGTGAAATTCTCCCTTATTTTCGATACTGGGTCATATTTGTTAAGAAACAAATAGGTCAAAATTAGGTCACTAAATCAAATCTTAGGAAAAAAACACGGTTTACTAGGCTTGATTTTTCTTTGAATTGACCTAGTGACCTAGTTCTAGAATCCATAAGGCCGAATATCAAACTTGAACGAGATTTCACGGCAAAAAACATTCTTACGACATGTCTAGACATTTGCACACAAAAAAATAGCCTCTATAGTGCACACAATATTTTTTCTAAGATTTGACCTCGTGACCTTATTTTCTAGCCCAAGTGACACAATATCGAAAAAGACCGGGATTTCATAGAGACATTCATTCTGACCAAATATCAAGACTTTTGAGCCTTTTATAGCCTCTGGGGAGAAAACGTGAAGCACTTCAGAGGCTACATTTAAGAGATGAAGAGAATATATTTTGTTTTCATGGAGGTATGAACCGAAAAACCTAATCACACTGTATGAATACGCGAAGCGGATTCATACATTGTGTGATTAGGTTTTTCGGTCCATACCTCCATGAAAACAAAAAATATTATCTTCATCTCTTATAATTTAATAGCATCGAGCGAAAAATGCAACAACTTAACAAATTTTGATACCTTTTTGTAGTGAACTATTTTGTGCGGAAGCATTCAAAATAGCTGCGTACTCAAAAATTTGTTCATGGAGGTATGAATTAAATTTTTCGACCAATCAGATCGCTCGTTTTTGATAGACGAAACTAACAATTAAATTATATTTGGCTCAATCGCAATATCTCGAAATTAAATCCTGATAACATTCAACGTGTCCAAATAATTGCCGCAATAATCATTACAAGAACTTCTTTTCCCCCAATTCTCAAGGAACATCGTTGGCTCCCAATATGTAAGCGTATTGACTACAAAGTTCTACCTGGCCTTGTAAAATCTTGGCTCTCAGTACATAAACAGTTTTACTGCAAGTGTACAGTCTCGGTCGTATTCTTCATCCTAGAGATGAACTATTACTTGTTGTAACCAGCAACAGAACTATCACATTTAGTAAAGGTGTTTCAACCCTTTGTGTTCAAACCCTAGTTTTTACATCCCCGTGGTTTTATAAATGAGATAACATTGTTGGAAAAGAAGAAATAGCTTGTAACAAACACATCCTTCTTTTTCCACAATATTTTCCACCCTATAGGTTGGCTACTTTTCAAAGTTTCGGGCATGCTGAGCCAAACCTTAAGAATGCTCTAGCGGAAGCTATCCGTAGATCAAAACATTGCTGAGTTTATTTTTTTTATTTTCCTAAGTTTCCATAATTTCAAGCTTTTTTTAGCTAGCAAAGCGTCAGCTTTGAAAGCTTAAGTTAACAGACAAAATCTTGTGGTCATTTCAAAGTTCAACGAGTGCAAACTGCCACTGAAGTGGCTTAATCATTGATTGCCTACGCTATGAAAAGTTGTTCTTATGCATTTCAGGAATATTGCAAACTCAATTCAAATTAAGGAAAATTCTTTGAAGCATTCTATTTAATCCATTCCCACTCTATTCCGCTTTTTAAGAATCTCGAGAAAAAGCTATAGAAAACATTGTGGACAATTAAGAAATCGCTTGTAACAAGTAATTTCTTCATTGTTTACAATGTTTTCCACCCAATAAGAGAAAGATTTTCTAAAATAAACCAACTTGATATTGTCGTCCACAACTTCTTTCAATTTGAATAAGTCTAACATTTTGTCATGTTGTAATGGATTAACTCCTGGGTTACTTTAACTCGTTTTTTATCATGATATCCTTGACAAAGAAGATTACTTAACAAGACAATGCTTTGATAGCTTACAGTACTTTCGGTACTTTAATTTTATCCTAGGTGGCCACAGGACCAATCTTTTACTATTTTTACAGAACATCTTCTATGGAGTTTTTTTTTTTTTTTTTTTCTTATAAATATTGTATACAGAGAAAAGGATACATAATATATTACCGTGTCCTTATTACCTTTAATTTTCTTCTTCTATCAAGGGAAAGCTTTTAAAAACATAATATCCATAACTTTTAATTTTTTCACCTTTTAAATTTTCATATACAGGCATTTTAGATTTCTTTTTTTAAATTAGTCCATGTCTTAAAATTATCTTTACTGAAGCACTGTATATGTTTTGAAAAGCGCATTTGAAAGTGTTTTTCGTGCAAAAGGACTACATATAGATTTGGTATAATATAAAATGATCTATTTGTCAAAAGCTAGACAATTTAGACTCTTTTTACTTCTTTTCGCCGCCGTCATAGCGCAGTCGGTAGCGCGCCCGACTCCTAATCTTCAATCATGGGATGTCATGAGCGGCACATATCCTTTCCGACATTTGTCGCTCACCAATGGGTGGATAATCGTACATCTAAGTGGGATAGCAGCTGGGGGCTAGGAAAGGATGTAGTGGTAGTACTGGTGTGAGAAATACCAGGAATACATTGTTAGATGCTCCGGCCGCGCGATTTGACTGAAATAGTGTTAAACGTGGCGTTAAACCCCATTCAATCAATCAATTTACTTCTTCACTGGTGTATGCGCCATATAGAAACTTGGCTCTCTTGTTTTATTTGTGTTACTTAAAATAACTGATTCAAGACCATTAGCTAGCTTAAAACTTATGGTCAAATAATTTAGGGTATTTCTTAAAGAATTTGATTGTTCCCCTAACGTGACTCGTTTTCCTGAATAATCTCTGAGTTAAGTATCATTTTTTTCTTTTCCACTTTTAGTTAGATTTACGCAAATTGAATAGATTACGCCTTCCACGTTCACAGTGTATTATAACTACGGTTAATTTCTGTATTTTTTAGTATCTATTTTTAAGTGAAAAAGATTTTTAATTTGTAGTTCTAAATGGTTCATAATATTAGCAACTCGTCTTGTCGAACAAAATGAAAAATGGATCTTAAGACAAAAGGATATTTCATAACGAAATCACTTAATAATAATTTCGATAAGCTTAACCCATTCCCACACAATCCCTCTTTTACGCCCCTCAAGAAAAAACCTTTCGAAAACATTGTGGACATTTAATAAATTGCTTGTTACAAGCAATTTCTTCAATGTCCACAATGTTTTCTACCCCAAAAGACAAAGAATTTTAGAATTTCACCAACCAAAAGTTGTCGCGTGCATCTTCTTTCAAATTGGACAAGTCTAAAATTTTGCTATGTGGGAATGGGTTAAATAAGCTGTCGTTCAAACATATAGAGTTGTTACAAGTTAGTGCAAGTGATTATATAGGGGTACAATTTGAAAGGTAAATATGATATTTTTTCCCTCCAAACCGTTTTAACAGTTCTGCCCTTATATCTGTTGCTAAGAAATTATTGATCTACAACATCTAGAAATGGAAAGTAGGTGTTGTTATTGTTGTTGTTTTTAAGTTATTCCAGGTTCTTACAATAACTCCGAATATGTTTCTCTCTTGTTGACTTTATTAAATCAAAGTACTGAAGGTCACGTAAGCTAGCAAAGCATAGTTTTGTTAAGCAATCTTCTTTGTCAAAGGTTAACATGAAAAACAAATGAGGTTAAAGTAATCCAGGAAGTAACCCATTACAAAACGACAAAATCTTAAACTAGTTCAAAATAAAAAGGTAACAGAATACAATTTCAAGTTGGATGAATTAAGAATATCCTACCCTTATAGTATATAAACATTATGTGCAATGAAGAAATTGCTTGTTACAAGCAATTTCCTCATTGTCCACAATGTTTTCCAAACCTTTTTCTGGGGATGCTTAAAGAGCGGGATTGAGTGGGAACGGGTTAAATAGCATGCCTTTGAAAGAGTTCTCTACAGTTTGAATAGAGTTTGCAATATTCCTGAAATACATAAGAACTACTTTTATGGCGTATGTATTCTATGTATTTTGTGGTTAAGCCTCCAGCGGCAGTTTGCACTCGACGAAACTTAAGAGGACCTCAAAATTTATCTGTTAAATTAAGCTTTCAAAGCTGACGCTAAAAATGGGGTTGATATCAAATTGAAATACGATAATTACTTTTAGGGTGGGAGGGCGTCATGTCAAACCGTTTGAAAATAATTTCAAAATGGGTTGTGGCATAGCTCACAATTTGAAGACCTACATGAAAGAATTCGACGATGAAAGCAACTGACATCGGGTATCTTGGAAATATTTTTTGAATAAAAAAAATTAGGACAAAATATTTTCTTTCATTTCATTTCTGCATGTGAGCTTTACTGTATTATTAAAAAAACTTGACTCAAACAAAGCTTGGATTTCTTATGTGCTAAGGCTTTGAAACAATACGAGATATCATAACTCCAGTTATAGCTTCCATTATAAGCAGCAGTAAATCCTCCAGACTATAATCAAATGAGAGGAAATTAGCACGTGCTATTTCTGTTTTTAAATCAAGAGACAATGATGATCTAAAAAACGTCAGGCCTATTTCAATTATACCGACAATCTCAAAAATCTGTGAACACCACATTGTCTCTTAACTGCAAATTTCTTTATAAGAGACAAATGTTAAAAATAGCTCCCAGTCTGATTGGTCTCTTGGTATGAACTATGGTAAATTAATAGGATAGGTTTTCTTAGACTTACGGAAAGCATTTGATCTGGTTGATAATCAAATCTTAAACTATATCTCTTAACAGATAACACTTAACCGTATTAGGTCTTGCTTATCCGACAAGAGACAACTTGTAATAATCGGAAATTGTAAATCTGAATCCATGAAAATAGAGTCTGGGGTACCTCAAGGATCGATCCTTGGGTCACTCTCATCTCTTATATACACATATAAATGACCTATCATTCGCATGTTCGGATGTAGTCAGCCCGATTAGCTCAGTTGGTAGAGCACTTGACTTCAAACCTCAAGATCACGGGTTGGCTGACCAACTATCAACTAACTAACTAATTGTTTTTCGGATGAGACGTTAAACCGAGGCCCCGTGTGACGATGCTATCTATCGTGCATGTTAAAGAACCAGGCGGAGCTCTCAGTAGTTTCGTCCTGTATCCTTGCAATATCCCCCGTAACAACTAACCGTCTTCTGGAGGCGTCGCTCATATGGGCATGTGCTACTATGGCGAAGATTAATAAAACGGAAATACACATGTTCGGATGTAGGTATAGATCAATTTTGCGGACGACTCTATAAAGTTTATGTCAGGTTTTGAATTAACTCTTATATAAAATAAACAGCAGAAAAGCGTTTCTCTTGTATTTGCAGGAATGGCCCTATTATTATATTGGCCTAATTTTCTACCTTCATTCCATGACCCCATGCACCTTTTTTTTACAAACTTTCGTTCCCCCAATCCATGGACCTTCCACAAGAAATTTGACTTCAAACGACCCAGTGGTTTCTGAGAAGAATATGTTTGAAAGTTTGGACGGAGGGACGGACGGACAGACAGACCATTGGGTATACTATTAGCTTGGATCTTAAAATTTAATAAAAATAATAAATATTGAATTGAATTAGATAGCATTTTATTGTTATAAATTTAGCAATACACTACCTTAATGTTTACCTTCATATAAATAGTATTGTAAATATAAAACATAAGAAGCCTCCGTGGCGTAGTGGTTAACCCACTCGCCTTGTAAACCAGGGGTCGTGAGTACATCATTATCGAATAATGTTAGAAATCAGAATATGTAAAGAAAACTTTCCAACCTTATCAGAGCTACACATAAGGGGGAGTAACTGATGATAATTTTTCTTATTTCTTATCCAAGACATTGGTTGTGGGTACTTGTTAGAATCGCCTCAACGAGGTGATTCTAATGAGTACCCATAACATATGTTTTGAAGGAAAAAGGATCAGAATTATCTCTAATTATCAGCCAAAAACCCCTCTTTACTGCAGCTCTGCTGTATGCAAGCAGATTTTAGCTTTCTCATTTGTGCAGCCAGAGGCCGAAGTCTGATGTAACTTTTCAAGGCTTTGGCCCTACTAACAATGGCTTTCAGTAAATTCCAAGTCCCTACAATTTAGTTACCTGGAAATCAAATTTTGTATATCACAAGCATTTTAACATTTCCTGTTCAATCTCTAATTTTCGTGTCTTTTTGATTTTATAATGGAAAGGAAGAAATTGCTTGTGACAAACAATTTCTTCTTTCCCACTATGCGTATCATTCGTATCACGTTCACCCATATTTAGATATTTGGTTCACCAGCACGAAGATTGTGAGACACACTTAGCAAGAACTCTTGTAATGTCTTACGTCCCTCGGCCTTGTCAACACACAGATTTTTCAGTCTCTTATGCAGCTCATTGTACACTTTCTTTACTCGCTTTTTAGGTCTGATACCACGTTCTTCCTGAATCAGCACAGCACTTACACGAGAGCACTCACACTGTAGAGTTTCAATTAATTTCCACACAGTTGGATGGTCCTGTCCCACAAGAGAATGGAACTTATTGTTCCAACCTTCTGCTGCATTGTTTGTCCTTGGCTGGTCTGAGACGGTTGTTTCATGGACATTCCATCGATGTGGCTGGTACATTGGTGGGGTTCGTCTAAAGTTGATGACTAGGCCATTGTTGCCTCGTCGAGGGCGGAGCTGTCCAGACACATAACTGGAATCAAAGTAGTGCAGGAGTGGTTCTGCTGGTTCTGGGACGATTTGTTTCAGGTAGTCCATTCCATCAACCACCTCATCTACTGGAAGAAATGCTAGAGCGTCTATCTGGCCACAAAACAGACGGAAGTTGTTGTCAGTCTCATACAGATGAGTAAGTCCTAGTGATTGAATTTTGCGCCAGATGGATTGAGTCAGATGGTAGAAACAGAACTGAATGTCCACATGATCACCAAATACTCCAGTAATAGCATGTTCTACACTACGTTCAAAGTCCACAATAATAGTAGAAGGGTCACAACCAGCCTGTTCAAGTATACTGAATAAGGTTTCATATGTTGTCTGAGTCTTTCTCTGTAGTAGTGGAAACAAATAGCAGGAAATCGGTTGGGTTATCACCGATAGTTTGTGTCCAATATTGGTTCTCTATCGTCAGTTGTCGAAGGCTTTGAGGGTCTTTTGGCCTGTGTGATGACCTTGTACGACGAAGCACTCTCTTCATGGTTTCAGCGTCAGGAAGCCTGGCCTTTACTTCGTCTGATGCCACAGCTGTTGTGAGTGTCAATATCTGGTTAGGTTTGTCATTCGAGTTCTGTGCTGATAGTTTCATATGTTGTCTGTGTTTCTCTACTTCTCCAGCAACATTGTCTGAGATGTGGTTGTGTTCTCTTTGAAGGTTGGGCTGTTCATACTGCCTCGTTGTCTTGAGAATGGCATTACAACCATGGGTAGTCCGCTTGACACAACGCCACGATATAGAATCACCTTTCAGTTTGTCGGATTTCACTGTATACATGTGCCCATCAAGAACGATCTTTTCCCCCCCTCTTTTCGTGTTGATTACATCCATATTGTCGAAACAGATTTGATATTAAGAATTGTTTCAAAGGATATATATATATAAACATGTGGAGTTTGGTAGTTAAAGAAAGACATTGCAAACTGATATTAATTACTTGTAAAGTGTTTTTAACCATGTTAATTAATGTTTTTAATCTAAATCCTTTGGTAGACAAAACATATTACAAACTGCTATTGTTAACTTCTTTGATCTTCATTAATTGCCATAAATCGTAAAATCCCAATTACTATGTGCAATTAATTTAAACAGTTTCATATACATGTAATTGAAATAATCAATCAATTAAAGTTGATTGGAAAATTTCAATTCAATACACCAAAGTTTTTCCCTTCTTTGATCTTCATTAATTGCCATAAATTGTATAAACCCAATTACGATAATAATAAGATAAACAAATTTTGAAAAACATACTGGTTAAACTAAATTAAATATAGACCAAATTTTTTTTCAAATATCAAATATAAATTACAATTTTTATGTCATACTATGTTATTTTGACTAAAATTTGTATTCTATTAGCTTTAATCCCCAATAAACAAATATATTTATTAATAACCTGATATAGGCCAAAACGTCCTACTCTGCCCTTTTATGAGGCCAAAACGTCCTAGGCCAAAACGTCCAGGCCAAAACGTCCGGGCCAAAATGTCCGGGGCCAAAACGTCCGCTTACCGTTTAATAATGTGTCTTTACATCCCAAAAGTGTATGTTGTTTGCCTAAAAAATAAACTTTAAATCAAAATGACCTCATTTTGAGCATGAATGGTGAAAAATTGGAATATGTAAATAGGTTCTTGGAGTATACAAATAAAAACATATGAAATTGCACACTCAAATTGATTATTTTTCTTCTAGAACAAAAAATAAAAAAAGAAAAAGAAAGAAAACGTCCCTTCTCAAATCCTTCTGTATTACGTAAAGAAAAAAATGCTCTTCTGAAACTCATACATTTGACCCAGTTTTGAGTATTGTTGTATAATATGGGGCAAAATTGACCAAGCTCAAATCACCAGAATATACACACTTCTACAAAGATTGGCAATACATGTATTAATTCTTGGTAAGGTAGTTAAAACACCGCCGTGGCAATCGTTGTTTATCCTTTTCAAACGTTTGTTTGTTTTTTGTTTTTCCCCCACAAAACATTAAGTCGAAATGCCCAAGTGCACATGTTTGGTGATTCGTATTTCAAAAAGTACAACTGTATGCTTCGATCTCGAATTCAAACCAAAACGTCTTACTTTGAATAAAATACCAAGAAGACATATACAAAAATCTATTTCAGTTATAACAATCGGTTTGGAAGGACATCCCATGTGATGAAGACTTGAACTAAAACGATTCGCAATTAATATGTCAGCATGCAAGGATTGATCTACATTTTTTATGAGTGTGTAAGTGAATGCTAAATGTCAGTGCCGATATGAAAGAAAGAACGGGAGAAAACGGGGAGAGTTTCGAGAGAGGCAGAGAGAAAGAGTAAGGGAGTGTTTGTGGCGTTTGAGTGTATAATTGCTATTTCCTTTTATCTTTTAGAAGTAAAATATGGTAACGCATTTCATGAAATGTTTTATAACTTTAAATAAAGATATTATTATTATTGGTTAATTGTTATCCTTTTTTAGGAAGCATTTTCGACAT
This sequence comes from Fragum fragum, assembly GCA_946902895.1. Taxonomy (NCBI): domain Eukaryota; kingdom Metazoa; phylum Mollusca; class Bivalvia; order Cardiida; family Cardiidae; genus Fragum; species Fragum fragum. Next base: position 10,107,483 of record OX336369.1, read on the forward strand.
CTTGGTCGTGCACCAACGACAGCTGAAAATTAGATAGGTTTGTCCGCAATAAAGCGTTATGTTAACGGTATTATTACGTAACGTCATTGTCGAAATATTTAACGTCATTTCCGTTGTTTTTTTCAACGTCACGTCTTTGTAAAAGATGGCCAAGATAATGCATGAGAAAACATAATACATTGTTATATCTATTATACTACAAGATCTAGCCTCACAAGGATCCTACACATTTGTATCGAAAATGAACGTGTTTAGAGGTAGAATGCCAACCATGATGAAGTTCGATTCTAGTTAACCTGTTCAGGCTTTGTGCGCTAAGAGGGGTCGACACTTGGACCCTATTGCGTGCATATTACGATTTACAACAACACGTACTTATGTACTACCTTCCGAAAAGGGGGGAAATAATAGGCGTATTAATTTTGACAGTTTAACCCATTCCATCACAATCGCGAATTCAAAATTTACATCCCACGAGATAAAACTTACAGGGAGAAATTGTAGAAAATGGAGCAATTGCTTGTAAAAAACAATTTCTACATTTTCCACAATGTCTTATACTCCAAACGATAAAAACAAAATCGATTTGTCGTCAACTGTCGTCTTCAACTTCTTTGTATCGACCTAAAATTTTGCCGCTTGGTTATTTGAAGGATTGACCCTTATACTTGATTAAGGCTTTTTTTTAGCAAGTAGTGATCCCGTAATTCAAAATGTTCCTTCATTCGAAATATGTTGTTTTGTGGTTAAACGTTGTAACTTGATTGGAGTGAGTTCAAAGACTCTCTCATACCTAATATTATCACTTAAATCTTTTAGACACATTTTGAGCCTAATTAACTTTCTTTTTTCATTTCTTCGATGGAAAAAATGTGATTATTGCGGTTAAAGGTTTATAATGTTTGGATTGGTTTCGATTCAGGGTTCGGAATTTCGCCGTACAGTTAAACATTCTATTGAATTAGATGCCAAACGCATGAATGAATGACGTCATGATGTCAACAACAGAATAGCCAATAATTTCCTGAACCAAACTGATCGGGTTAACTCAGGGCCAATATATCGCCGTTAAAGCTATATATACAACAAAATAAATAAGAAAAACATACTCGAGGCCCAAGAAAATGAATAAGTATGACGATTGAAATTATAAGATCTAAGTCAAAACCTCTGCGTGCTCAAAATTTTGTTCATGGAGTTATGAATATATATATTCGATCGATCAGAACGCCCGTTTTGATGGACAAAACTAAAAAAATAAATTATTTAGAGGGATAGCTTACAGCCTGAATCGACTATCCCTCCCCTTTTCTCGACCCTGTCTTTTTATTTTCTATGATATATTCCTTATTATTTTCAATAATCCTATTCCACTACTTTAGTTTCCAAAACTATGGTATAGGTTGTCGTCTAAACTACCGGACAGAGGTCAAAGTTAAACCTCTCAGCTTCGACGTCTGTATTTGACAGTACATGTAGAATGAAAATATATGTACATATACATCATAATCCATTGTATAACAATCATAATTTAAGCTCATTAGAGAGTGCAAAAAGACAGGTAAATAAAAAGGACACTTTTACGGCTCATACTTATCAGAGAAAGAGCAGAAATATTACCCTGTAAGGATTAAACCCGATTCGACTTTGGCATTTTTTATTGGTCACAAGGCCAATTATCTCGAGTTTTGCTCCGTTCCAATTTCCCAAAACTGCCTCTAGCCCACTGGACGCATACAGTGAAGACGAGCTTGTAAACAAACTGTTTCGATTATTGCATTTTACAAGTTTATAACTATCAAAAGGGGGTAAAGTAAGAACAGGGCGGTCACATGACTTAACAGGCTACAAGGAACCAATCAAACTTTTCCTCTCCTGGACAAGTCACCACACCAACCAATTAGCCGAATGAATCAAGTGATGTTTAAAAGCAAGTAGTAAACTCATCTTCATAATTTATGATACTGCTACATAACTATTTTCTATAATCATAAGTTGAAAATACCACCGATGGCGCAGTGGTACAAGCGCTCGCTTACCATGCAAGAGGATCTGGTTTGAATCCGTGTGTCGTTCCTTTTATATTCTTATCCTACCATTCATTCATTTTACTGGCTACTATTAAAACCCGTAGTACTTTTATACCGCGTTTGTTTTTCACCCTAAATACAACTGTCTGTCGAATCTTTCAGCGACGACAAATGACAGTGCTTACAGCACTTCAACTTCATATTGTTAAGGAGAACGGAAAGTCTGCCCCTATCATGTACAAAGTAGATGTATTTACTTTAGAAAGCTGCACATGTGTGCAGTTAGAACACCTGCTTTTCGCATTAAAACCCATTAAAACCAGCATTGTTCTAAATAATTACCAACAAAAAATTAGTGCTTTCTGTGCCCCCAGTCCTTTGATTTTAACACAATGTGTAGAGAATTTTATTCAGCATGACGGGGGTTTATTACGTAACGTAGGATTTGTCGTTGGGAGACTCTCGTAAAATTGTTCGCGAGTTAACGTATAATTCATGAAACGACATTTCTTAAACCACTCGACAACTTTGATTAAACTTTTAGTAATGTTCGTTGGGAACTCATCATCAAAACATTTCAAGTACTTATGATTGACATATAAATGTTGGGGTGGCAGGGCGTGATCTTTTTAAAGTAAGACGTTTTAAAGCGAATGTTTACGAAAAGTTAATTTAAACCAAACTTTGCTGGAATGTTCCCTTGTCTACCACATCCAAACATATGTATGGAATTGACAAATGGCGACTTTCAATCAAATAACCATTCGACCAATGAAATCATTCATTTAGACCAGAAATGAGCTTTGATCTCCTACATTGGCCACCATTTGTGTTAACCTTTTTTGTTGGTTTGGGACTTAAACGTCGTAACTATAGCTTATCCAAGCTGTAGTTACGACGTTAAGGTCGCCAACCACCTATATACTTCTTATTTGTTACATGCTACTGGCTATTTTTTTTTCAAAATAACATCGTTTAAAATCGACGCGGAACTTTCTGTCTAAGTCAATGGGCGGGGCTAACGAAGTAAGTGGGCGGGGCCACCGATTGATCAATTGCTTTAAGTCCATATGAAATATCTTGGCAACGCAGGATACTATTTTATGTTTAACTATTTCCTTAACGACATCTCCTAAACTGCTTTTCAGATTGAATTTTGAATGACCGTTTCTGAATTTAAGTCTATCTAAAAAGTAAAGACAGGGGGGTTTCACATTGACCAACTGGAGAGATATGTTCATAAACAAACCTTCTCAAAACGTTTTTGTGGAATTTATTTTTGGTGTTAAATATAAGAATGGCATTTTATTTCGTTGTTTTTATCGTCGTATCTTTTCCTTTGTACGCTAGAAATGTCATGCTAATTTCAGGAGGGCGTTCCAGGGCTGCTCTAGTCTTCTTGTTTGCATGATTCTATATTTGTTAAACGGAATTTCCCGATTATCTCTTTTCATCGAAAGGGTTAATGATTCTAAATAGGGATACTATTCTGACTGTTGACAGCATGTAGTGGTTTGAAACCAGTTCATGTTTATCAACAAGTGACCAGGTTTTGTGGCAACAACCCCTTGAAATCTAATAAGAGGTGACCAGGTTTTCTGGAAACACTCCCTTGAAATCTAAGATCTTACTCATAGCGTTTTCGCGATATATTTGAGAGGTTACAAGTTCATCCGTGCTAGTTAATAAGATATACTCGTGATTTATAAATGCAGAATCATATGATTACATATTAGTTGTAAAATGAGTATCAACCGTCAAAGGGTCAAACCATAATAGCTAAATGACTTAACCCATCACCAGACGGTAAAATTGTAGACTGGCCTAAATTTAGAGGTGTTGCAGACGACAATATAAAGTTTATGGATTTTTTTATCTTTCATCCTTCTGGGTAGGATACATCGTGGAAAATAAAGAAATTGCTTGTCACAAGCAATTTCTTCATTTTCTACTATGTTTTCCAATGTTTTTTTTTCTTTTTTCTTTTGGGCGTTTAAACGTGTCACTGAGTGGGAATGGGTTAAAAGGAGATCGAGAGCCAGAAAGAGAGAGTGAGAGACCGAGAAAGGCAGAGAGTGAGTGAGAGAGAGAGAGAGGGGGGAGAGCGCGCGAGAGAGAGAGAGAGAGGGGGGGGAGGAGGAAAGGGGGGTCTTACAAAATATATCTGTTGCAAGATAGAATACAAGGTAGAATAACTTTTATACTATATGGCCATACAATGTACGGAAAAGTGAAAAAGGTTCACTCCGCAGTCTAACTAGGTTCTAATCTAATACAGTCATGTGACGGATAAGGTGTATGACGCTGGCTATCATACTCATGAATTTATTTGTCAACAGAAAACGAGTCGTGTGAAAAGATGACCTCCACAACGTAATGTTCCATTCTTTCTACATTATTGATTGGATACTTTTTGGCTCGCCCCACCTAATGGCTCCAACAGGAAGTTCCACTTCGGTTTTAAATGGCGTTATGTTTAAAAATTTATTGCCAGTGACATGTAACAAAAAGTAAAACTGTTGGTTTGCGACTTAGATTCGTAAGTACTGCTTGAATAAGCTGTTGCTACGACGTTTAAGATGCTAAACCAACCAAATACGTAGCTTAGATGTCGGTAAGTGTTCAAATCTCCGGTCTAAATGGATAACTTAATCGTTCGATTGGTTCTTTCATTGTCAGCCGTGATTGGCCAGTTGACAGACGTCGATCAATTACAACTTCATCAGAAAACGTCATATGACAGGCGTAGGTAAATAGCGATTCTACGTTAGAATATCTTGACAGACGCCAGTTATAAGTGATTTTCTCCTGAACTCGCAGTAAACTAACAACAAATACTTATTAACCCATTCACAAAACAGTGACGCTTTCAAACACCCTTCAAGAAAAATAATTTAGAAAGCATTGTAAACAATGAAGAAATTGATTGCAACTAGCAATTTCTTCATTTTCCACACACAATTTTTCAACCCAAAAATATGAAAAAGTCTAAAATTTCAAAATTTCGTCGTCTGCAACTCCCTTCAATTTGGATCACTCTAAGATTTTGTCTAATTGTAATGGGTTAAACCTTTCCTATTCCATCCCTGGTTTGTAAGTCCCTGTGTTTTTATACTTAAGAAAACGTTGTGAAAAGAGAAGAAATAGCTTGTTACAAGCACTTTCTTCTTTTACCTCAATTTTTTTTAACCTAAAGAATGATTATTTTCCAAATAAATTCAACCTTGAATTGTCATCTGCAGAACCTTTGAATTTTGACAGGTCTAAAATTTTGAAAAACAGGAAAGGTTTAAACAACTCTGTATGTATTTATTCAACCAGTTATTAATTCATGAAATTAATCTTTTATTATTTTCCATACAAATTCTAGCCAAGAAAATAATTAAAACCTGAATTTCTTTCTTTCGGTGCGTATTTATGATTCAATTCCATTTCCAATTCATGTCTTTCATAGCAAAATGACAAGAAAGTCTGTTATGACAGGCGTGAGTCAATAGCCGATAGACATAAAAATCACTATTAACCCTTTCCTATACAAACTCGGGATTTTACGTCACTGTGGTTCAATTTTTGAAAAAACATTGTGGAAAAAGAAGAAGTTGTTTGTAACAAGCAATTTCTCCTTTTCCAACAATATTTTCTACCACATAGGGATGGCTTAATTTCAAATTGCATCTAATTTTCCTTGCCGTCTGCAACCTCTTTCAATTTGGACCAATCTTAAGTTTAAATAAACGGGAGAGGGTTTACTAGCATACGTCTCTAGCGATTTTCTTGTAAAAGGTAATTGAAAGGCGTTTGTCAAACCCCACTTCGTTTTTCGGAAATCCTTTTCAAACATTTTCGTAAAATTTTGATTTCCCAAAATGTGATCAAATACATCGAAATATTGCAACATACCTTGAAGTCATACTATGAGAAAAATGCTTCTCTCTTGCAAGGACACTCAATGATTCATTTATTGTGACTTTCACAAGGGTAACACGAGATAAACAATAGTCGTCACTTGATGCTTGATTCTTAAGAAGACCATTAATACGTGCACATATAGTTCACGATGTCAAGGATGAAGTGTCAAACTCTACTTCGTCGGGCGGCTACCAAATATTCAAGCTGCAGTTACGATATTTCTCCTGCCAAACTACGCTTTATAAATAAAGTCGAACCTGTATTAACCAATTATCAATCGACATAATTAGAGATTGGTCCAAATTCAAAGAAGTTGCAGACAACAAATTTTAGTGGATGAAATCTTAAATATTTTGATGTAGAAAACATTTGTGGAAAATGAAGAAATTGCTTGTAACAAGCAATTTCTTCATTTTCTACAATGTTTTCTAACGCTTTTTTTTGTGAGCGCCACTGGGTGGGATTGGGTTTAGCAAGCACCCCAAATGACTTACAAAAAGGTGCTTGCTTAAGGTAGGTGTTTGCTGAGTACAGGTTAATTTCTTTTCTCCTTTTTATTTTGGAACTGATTTACCACTTTCTAAACCAATTTTCATCCAATCCCACCTTTTTACGCCCCCAAGGGAAAAAACTTTGGAAAACATTGTGGTATATAACGAAATTGCTTGTTGCAAGCAATTTCTTTATTATCCACAATGTTTTCTACCCAAAAAAGAGGAAGATTTGTAAAATTAATGAACTCAGCATTGCAGTCTGCAACTCCTTCAAATTTGGAACGATCTAAAATTTTGTCATCTGGAAAGGAATATGCATGTGCTTTCCAAATACAGGTTAACTTCTATTTTTATTTTTATTTGGGAATAGCTTCATACATGCTGTCGCGTAATACAGGTGGCCGCTAAAAGAGGTTTCACTGTATAGAAAACACGCTGGAATATCATAAATGAACTTGAATAGTTTTTTCAGAGAAGCTGTTGATTGTATGGAGTTCGCCGCCGCTTTTAACATTGTAACAAGCAATTTCTTCTTTTTCTAAAATTTCTTCTTTACCAACCAGGGATTCGACAGGAAAAAGGTTAATTAATAAGATAAAATGAAATGGATGGCTTGTTGAGAAATTTTACGGATCGCTGTCCTGTCGTCAATTAAAAATCGATTGACAAACCAAAGTTTCAATTAGATCAGAGACATTTCTGTTGCTTAAGCGACTAAATTGTCGTAACTGCGACTTATTCAAGCTGTAGTTACAATATTTAGGTATAATCCAAACATTTTGCTTTTTCGACATGTTCCTGATCAAATAATTTGCAAACTAATGTAGTTTTGTAACTCAGTCGAACTGCCTTAAAGGAGGTCAATGGGCGGGGCCATCGATCTGTCAATTGATCTCCCGCCTTTCTACTTGCCCCAGCCACGAGTCAGATGGGTCTATTTAATCATTTAAAAATTTAAACTAGTTATGGGCCATCCCCTGTCCATGGGGGCCGTTTTAAACGCCCTCCTAATTTTAAAAAACGGTCGGATAACTGATCGGTCAATCAAAGAATCAATCGACCAATCAAACAATTCGTTTAGACCGGAAGTTAACTTTGCACTTCGACATTGGCCGATACTAATGTGAATTATTTATTGGTATAGTGACTAAAATGTTTACTTACAGCTTATTAAAGATGTAGCATAGTGCCTATGTCACTTACCAACGGTTTTATTTGCTTGTTACACTGTATTTGGCCATCAATCTTGTAAAATAAGGCCGTCTAATGCAGAAGTAGAACTTCGTGTCGGAGTCAGTGGGCGTTGGCAGCGATCTGTTCATAACTGCAAGAATTTGCATGCTAACAAGAATTTATTTCGCAATTCTCTGGTCATTTAGGCAAAGGATAATGCAGTTTTGAAAAATGATTGTTTAGAAATTACGCATTCAATTGACGAACTAATCAAATACACCAAAATGTGGCTTTTTGTGAATAATTATATAACAATAAAATGTATTACCCGTACATCGCGGGTAAATCACCCTTGCTCAGAGGGCATCCCAAAATGACTAAAACTTAAAAAGTGAAAGTTGCCAAGAGCACTGCCAACGACCAAATACTTTGGAATACACTCTTGAAACAATCTAGTCGTTAAAAATTACTAGCAGTTTCAATTCCGTTAATATTACTATAACATATATATGATTTATATGATTTATTTATTAAAATTGAACTGAGAACTATGAAAAAAGAAAAATATTGCACACGCCACAGAGAACAAAAATGCCATACGCAAAGTGTTTGTTTCTACGACATTTAGAGCTTGAGATACCCTTTCATATCCTCGCACCGTCAGATCAAAATTGTTCCTTAGCAGGTTTTGGTTTATCTGTTTGTATGTCGTTGGTCTGTTTGTTAGTCACAGTATTTGGATTTATTCATTTATTCCATTTCCCTCCGACTATGCGGAGATTAACAAACGAAGAAGCATAATCAAACTTGCACGAAGTAGATACAGACATACATATAAACAAACATCAAAATACAATCAAACAAATAAGTTATGTGTGTGATTTTAAGCAAAGTCCATATCCATATGCACATAATGCGTACATGAGAATTTGTAATATAACTAGTCTTTCACAATCTAATACCAAACACCTTCGATGAACGACCAGAACGTCGCAACCACAGCTTCATTCAGTTTATACTTACAAGATTCGATCGCCCATCGACGACATCTTTCATCACTTTTTTTTAAGTCAAAGACAATTGATTAATGCATTGAATAACGCCCCCTCAGCACTCTTAGTGGTTTGATTATCACATTAAGTCACAAACATATTATGCATTTTCAAATGCAATAAGCGGAGAAATATTTCCGGTGCACTTCATATTACTCTTGACTATAAATAATTGTCAACATAAGTGGTTTTGTCATTAAAACAAAGGGGAATTTACATTAACACTTCCTATTTTAACATAATGGTACTTTATTAAGGAAAATTGTTCTTCCCTATATTGTTTTTAACCACTGGTGTTCCTATTTTTAAAAACTCACTTTAAGAAGTCGTCAATGGCTTCTGATGATTTCTGTCTTAATTTTGTATTCTGCTCTCAATGTTTTGAAAAATATTATCATTTACGGGTATTTCGCGATAACTGTCCATAACGCACAGATTTTTTGAGAGCAACTAACTGCATCCTCTTTTATAGTACAGTAAATCTTGTACTAAGCAACCACTCATGGGACTCTCTTAAGAAACAGGTCGCTTCAAACACATTTCTGTGAAATATATGAAGAATTGATTCGATAGCTAATATATATTTTTTTTACAGAATTCTTACAAAATCCTTTATTGTTGTAACTCATTAGAATCGCCTCACTGAGACAATTCTAATGAGTTTCTACAACATTGGATTTATTTATGATATGCGTTTAACAAATACGACCACTATTAATAGCTTTGAAAAGAGAAGAGGATATTGATTATGGTCGCTAAGTAGGGGTGGTCGCTTGAGCAAGATTGGCTGCATGTTCCGTGTCGACATTGCTTCAAACAGTTTCAGCTCTTCTTCAAAGAGACATCATACGAACCATTTTCGCGTTTTATATGAGCGCATGCGTGATATTTCCAACCATTACACATGTGCGCCAAGTAAAGACTCAGATCAGCCTGTGCATTCGCACAGTCTGATCGGGGTCTTCACTCTGCGCTCTGTAGATAGATACTGGCCCAAAGCTTATTTAAACAATCAGCGAATGTTCTAATTGCCCCGTCGCCGTCATAGCGCAGTTGGTAGCGCGTCGGACTGTCATTCTAGAGGTCCCGGGTTCGATCCCCGACGACGGCACTCATCCTTTCCGACTATTTGTCTCTCACCAATGGGTCAATAATCGTAGACCTATGTGGGATATCAGCTGGAGGCTAGGAAAGGATGTAATGGTAGTACTGGTGTGAGAAATACCAGGATTCCATTGTTAGGTGCTCCAGCCGCCGCGATATAACTGAAAGATTGTTGAAAGCGGCGTAAAACCCCATTCAAACAAACAAAATCTAATTGCCCCGAATGGCTGTCCAGTGTGCTCAATGTGTGCGAGTCACGCACATGCGAAACGGTTGGAAATGTCACGCATAGGCTCTTATCATACTTGACGGTTTGCTAGCTTCGCTCACTGACCTCAATCAAAGTGGCGTGTCTAATATATATCAAACGTCGTTATTTTGCAGAATAAATGAGCCAGGGACATAAAACAAAACGCAACTCTTTGGGTCCGACCTAAAATGACGTAACTACATCTCATGTCGGCAGTTACGATGTTTATGTTTCCAAACTATCAAAAAGGCGTGACATAAATGTCGGGGGAGTCAACATTCATTTTCGGTCTAAACGAATGATTTGATTGGTCAACTTATTTCTTATTAACAGCGGTTATCCGCCAATTAGCCATAGAAATGGTATCAAGTTCAAAGTACTGAAAGTACTTTAAGCTAGCAGGCATGATTTTACGTAAGCTTCTTTGTCACAGAAGATCATGATAAGTAAACGACGTTAAAGCAACCCATTTCAACATGACAAAATCTTAGACTGGTTTAAATTGAAAGAAGTTGCAGATGACCATTCAAGTTTATGACATTTAGGAAATCTTTGCCTTGTAGGGTAGAAAACATTGTGGACAATGAAGAAATTGCTTGTTACAATGTTTTCATTGTCGACAATGTTTTCCAAATGCTCAAGAGAGCTAAAATACCAAAGGAGATGAACTTGAAGACTGAGTTTGCAATATTCCTTAGATATATAAGAACTACTTTTTATGACGTATAGATTTAGTGGTTAAGCATCCTGTGGCAGTTTGCACTCATTGAACTCTGAGAAGACCTCAAATTTTGTCTGTTAACTTAAGCTATCAAAGCTGACGCTTTGCTTGCTAAATAGGCAATTTTACTCTTACTCCTACGGCTAAAATGATGTACGAAAGTCAATTAAAAACTGTCAGAGAATTTACCCCTCTCGAAAAGAATCAGCAGTTATCATATTTGATGAAACAATCAACTCGAAAAACAATAGGCATTTCTCCCTCACTCCCTTTTTTTCCCTTTTTCACCTTTTCCGTTTTCTTCTTCTATTCTTACTTGATTTTCTCCGTAACAAGAAGTATCCCTTCATTTTCTACAAACACTTTTATTTGAGGTTAAAATGTTTACCAGTCATCCAGTTCGAATCGTTGTCCTCAACTTTTTATAACTTGGAATAGTCGATTATGACGAAGTTTCAGTTTTATCAACATCATAAAGAAACAAGTCGTCCGTTTGTTTTTAAAGATCGAAATAATTAGTTTTACAATGGCGATATGAAATGCGGAAAACAGTTGATATTGAAAGGACATAATGTGTCTATATTTCTCACTACAAAACAATTTTCAAAAAGTTCCATAACTTACTTCACGCCGATCTTGTAAGATTTTAACCCTTTACTAATGATTCATGGGAAACAGATTTAAATTAAGGGAAGCAGTTAACTGAATCATGAAATCACATGTGACACCCATTTTGTCGTAAACAGGTTTCCAGAAATTCATAATATGGTCCGTATCACAGGAATAATTTCTTATAGAACTGGCTATAATAACACATTCCAACACAATAACGCTTTTTGACGCCCCTCAAGAAAAACAGTTAGGAAGACATACATGTAGTGCAAAATGAAGAAATCGCTTGTAACAAGCAACGTCTTCATTTCTCACAATGTTTTCTACCCAGAAAATTGAAAAGATCTAAAGTCTCATAACTTTAAGTTGTCATCTGCAACTCCTTCCAATTTGGAGCAGTCAAAAATTTTGCCATCTCGGTATAATTTAATTGTTAGTTTCGTCTATCAAAAACGAGCGATCTGATTGGTCGAAAAATTTAATTCATACCTCCATGAACAAAATTTTGAGTACGCAGCCATTTTGAATGCTGCCGCACAAAATAGTTCACTACAAAAAGGTATCAAAATTTGTTAAGTTGTTGCATTTTTCGCTCGATGCTATTTAATTATAAGAAATGAAGATAATATTTTTTGTTTTCATGGAGGTATGAACCGAAAAACCTAATCACACCATGTATGAATCCGCTTCGCGTATTCATACAGTGTGATTAGGTTTTTCGGTTCATACCTCCATGAAAACAAAAAATGTTCTCTTCATCTCTTAAATGGGTTATACTATCGCAAAACGTATGTACAGGAGCCGAATCGTATTACAAAATAGGCCTTTCGTACAAATAGCGATTTTTTCTCACTTGATATGTTTAACCCTTTCCAGGCTAATCCCTGGATTTTACGTCCCTGGGTTTTTAACTTGAGAAAATATTGTGTGAAAAGAAGAAATTGCCTGTAACAAGCAATTTCTTCTTTTCCCACAATATTTTCTACCCTGTAGGTTGGTTACTTTTCAAATTGCACTCACTTTTAATTGTCGTCTGCAACTTCTTTGAATTTGGACAAGTCTATTTTTTTAGAAACAGGAAGGGGTTAAATTATTTTACCAATTTATCGCAAAAATATGAACATTTTATCAAATTTGTCTTCACAACACATCAAATTTATACACCCGTAATTTCAAGCTGATTATAAAAAAAAAATACAAAGACTAATTGTTGCTTGGCGGAGGTTAGTGTTTTTTTTTTTTTTTTTTTTAATCTGATTATAAATGTCCCATTTTTAGAACTGCCATAAATTTATTCTTTTTCCTTTAAGGCCTGTTTACACATCACGATTTTGAGCTACGGTGTCGCTACAATTCGCACGATTTGTAAAATTGTCGGGTACCATGGTGATTCGTAGTAGAACCATGGTAGATTGTGGTGAATCTTGATGAATCGCGATGATTCGGGAAAAACTCAACGATAACGCTACGGAAGTATTAAACTGTTTAAAATATTCGTGGCGAATCGTGGTCGTTATTGGGCGCAACCGTAGCGGAGTCTGCTTATTCGTACTGACACAGTAGCTATATTCGCGGCTATTCGTGAGATCGTAGCCAGTTGTGGAATCTTTGACACCACGAATTCGCTCGATTCATCACGAATTGTGTACGGTTGTCCTATGAATCATTCACGGTCTTGCTACGGAGCTCGGAGATTGGCTCGTGTCGCTACCGCCGTGAATCTTACTAGTACCCTATCGAATCGTATAGGTAACGTGAGTATCCGTTGTGCCACCGTGGTAAATCCTCATTAACCGTAGCGTTGCCGTCATAAACGTCATTGATTCGTAACGATACCATACAGACACTGCTCTTATATCGTGGACATTCTTACTGGAATCATAGTGACACTGAATTTCTACTTTTCGCCACGATTCATCCCGATCCATCCCGATTTTTCAGACTATGAGAAATCTGGGAGAATCGTAGAGAAAATCGTGAATGTTTAAACGGACCTTTATCTAAAGTATCATTATCGTCAATCGTCTCACACACACTCCCTCCCCCCTCTCTCTCTCTCTCTCTCTCTCTCTCTCTCTCTCTCTCTCTCTCTCTCTCCCTCCCCTCTCTCTCTGTCTTACTCTCTCCCGCTATCATTAGTAAACGAATATGAACGATGTAAAAGTTAATCACGAAAATGAAACAGACAATATTACGAGGACATTTTAAAAAAAGGTTTGTTACACTTGTCTACGGGACAGACACGCTGATTTACAATTGTAGGGTTATTACAAGCAAATTTAGTCGTTTATTTTGTTGGTCAAGTTGATAAGCTTAAATTTGTTTTTTTAAAACTGTATATTGTTTTGGCCTCCTTTATGATGGTGTTCAATCAGCTGATGGTAATTAGACACTAGAACGGATTTTTTTCTTCAAACAGAAAAGCGGGTTTTGGGATTTTTTATTGGTGTCATTCTTATGGACCAAATATTGGATAGAAATGCTGATTTCACTTTTCTGATGAATGAATGAGATCAAAGGACTAAAAGTACTGAGAAGTTGGAATGCGCTGAAAGGGTCATAACTGTGGAATTCGGCTCGAATTCATTTATTACTTTCTGAGTAAGCCTCCCTCCTTTAAACTTAAACCAGCATTCTCATTCGTGTACATATGTGCGTGAACAACGCACAATACCAAAAGTCCACATACAGAAATCAAAAACTAGCATTGTCTTAACCCATTCCTAGACAGTGACGCTTTTAAATGACTCTAATTATGAAAGCTTTGGAAAACATTGTGGAAAATGAAGAAATTGCTTGTTACAAGCAATTTCTTCATTATCCACAATGATTTCTGTCCAAAAAGACCAGGATTTTAAAGATTTCATCAACTTACAATTGTCGTCAGCTACTTCTTTGAATTTTGACTGGTCTAAAATTTTATCGTGTTGGAATGGGTTATAAGCTCGTGTCACGCACAGCAAAATTAGAATTTTCAAGCATAACAATCTCCTTTTGATCAACAGTAATTTTTCGGTTTTGTTAAATCTAAGTTGGAGTTGCTCCGCATTCCAGCTTAAAAATAAATAGGTTAATGCTACCAGTTGTGCGTTTGTGGTTTTTTTTGTTTGTTTGTTTGTTTGTTTTTTGTTTGGTTTTATTTTAGGTTCACCATCCCGCCTCCCAGGCCTAAGTTGGAGAATAACTGACTTACCTTTTGGTTTGATTTAAACATATTGTATTGCACTTTTTACAGTATATACATACATTCCATGTAATCATTACACACTAGGGTCTGGCCACAAGTTCTCCTACTTAGATTGGGTTATTCCTTTGTGTATATATCTACTCCCGTAAAAGTCCTCAACCTTCTGTTTATGTCGACGGTGAGCTTCCGAATCATCATAACTACATCTTGTATTAAGCTGTAATTATAATGCTTTGGAAAAACATCGACGATTTGTTTAACTTTTCTTGTTCAGTTTTGTTCAGTTTTTGAAAAGGAAATACTGAAGACAATTTTGTACAAGTTTTGGAATTACTTGTGATGGCTATATTTTTTATCAAGTCTTAAAGTATTTATGCAGTAACTCATTAAACTGAGGGAAAAGAAAAAAAAGGAAGAAACAAAAAAAGAGAGTATAAGTAGTTATTGCCTTCATTCAATATATTTGTATAAAAGGAATAATATATTGTAACGTGCAGGGTTGGTAACAGAGCTAATCAATTCAGAGAAAAAGAACGGGTCGACTTTGTTTCCTAATGTGCTTATTACATAGCAGATAATCTCCCCTGATACCGTCACATTACTCTTCGGAAAAGATCAATGCGTAAAGCAGCTCCGATCTTGTAGTTGTCACCATCCGACCTCTGCCAACAAAAGCACCGTATAGCACCTGTAAATAGAGTTAATACAATAAGATAAAAGGGTCGACTGCGTCTACATAAACTACAAATCATCACGTGTCTCTCTGGAGGTTTTAATATGCGTATTACACAGCAAATTACCTCCCCTGAAATCGTCACAATATCCCTTGAAAGCATATGAAATTTCATGAAGAAATGTACACCCACGGCGAATGTTTGCAGTAATGTAGCTTGGTAACAAAAAATTGAAAGCAAGACGCCATTTTATGAACTAAATTTACAGAAACAATCCTATTATACAGTGTCTGAATTTATTTGAAACAGGAATTCTGTTGATTACAAGGTTGGTGTCAAGTTATCACAATTTTTTAAACCTGACGTTCATTCTATTCTGTGAAAATATTGTCTTGTTTTATTATTTTCCCTATCCAGGTCCTATCAAAGTCGCATATCTTCCCTTGATTCAGACTTTTCTTCGTTGAAACTGGTGTCCTTTAAGGAAGTTTATAATAAAATGTCAAATGGAAAACGGTAAGGCGGTTCGAAAGAGGTAGGTGGAATATTAAAAATGTTTAATATAAAACTGCTCATACAGCTATTACAGAAAAATAAAATCAAATGTTTTTATTCTTTCCTTTGTGCCTGCGAACATTAACATTTATCAGCATTATTTTGCCAAAATAATGAAACGACTTGCATTACCCCAGGTTCAGTCGGGTAAATTCGATATGGTGTCCAAATACGATCTGGTGTCCGCGTATCACGTAAGTTACTATTTTCGCATTCAAACAAGCTTCATCGGTAAACCTGAATAAGAACTCTATCTGCCTAAGAACGTCACTGTGAAATGTCCCCGTGGATGTTTACTATATGAGTTATACGAGAAATTCAGCTGTATTATCAAACAATAGTCACTAAAATGTGACGAAAATATTTTAAACGTGTATATAAGAGCCTGTCTATAAAACTTTTTCATCTGATTGTGGTCACGTATAACGACACATCCCCGCAATCATTTACGCCAGTTGTAATTTTAACCGCTTTTGTTTGTAAACAAGTGGTATTTATCCGCGGTGAAGTATACAAAATGTTACTTATTTACAAACAAAAACCTTTAAAATCATAACACTGACGACTATTTTGTTACAACCCATTGGCGTCTTTCGGCCACTTATCAAGTGTTCTCGGTTAATAAACTATAAAAACTCAACTTCAATTGGTGACAAATTATCACCGTCGATTTATATTTACACTTTTGTTTACGTAGAAGTTAATCAACAGTAGGTCCCTTATTTTCATTCATTTACATCCCTTAATGAATATTAGTTAAGTTTTTCAGTCGGTCGTTTTTCAAGTAATGAAAACAACAACAAGTTCGCCAAATAGTGGGATAATCACGTTTTACACCACGAGTGAAGCATTTAACATCAATGGGTCCGGTCTCACGAAAATGAACCATCTGTGATGTATGCAATCTTGGATCCTGGTCCGACTTCGCGGACTGTGCAGGTTGTCAAAGATCGAGTTTTTTTGCTTTTAGCAGATTTATTAAGATTACAATAATAATTCTACCTCACTACAAAATTATTTTAAAGTAAAACCCCGGTCGACCAGTGCTGGAGCAGACCTCATTTTCAGATGGTTACGTTTGGGAATCTCTGAATGGTCATATTTAGCGGTTTTGTTAATACAAAACCGCTATTTATAATCGACCCAAACACCGGATGTAAATTTCACGCATTTCTACGCATGCTCATAAACTTGCCGTGAAAATCTGCAAGATCACCTCCATCTTGTTTCATCGCTGATTTAGAAAAAAACTTACTTGTCGTATGCTCACAGCCTGTTTTGTTGTCATTAGTAACAAGGAAAGTGGTTTAAACTTTGATAATCTTGTACATCTATCTTCAGATGTTCACGATGAATTGTCTATTGAGTTGTCCAAATGAGAGAAATAATTTACTTGCGTTTCAGGGTAGAATCTAGGTCAGTGGTCAGTGGAGTCAAGCGAATACGTCTAAACCCTCTGTGTGCTACAGGAGTTATAATGAGTATGGTGACAGCTCTGCATAGACTCGACCGAATCAAACACCCCTCGAATACGAACGATGTCTTTGAAACGTGCATATAGCACATCAAGTGTGATTATAATGAAACGCTCTTTGCAAAAAGAATCTTAATATGATAGTTTCTATTTCTCTGTCATTTAAACATCAAACCAATTACCACACCTATTACCTATTTTCACACATTGATGAAATAAAGTAGGTGAAAATATTGTTTTAAAAGCAAAGATGCAGATTTGGGTTAAACATTAAACTTGGCTTACAATATTAGGCCTTACCAGACGTCAAAATTTTAGACTGGTTCAAATTGGAAGGAATTGCAGACAACATCGTTTTTGTCATAATTGGCGTCGGGGTACAAAATCCTGTACATCAATTATTACTTAAGGGGTTTATTTGTTATTTTGAATAAACATGTAATTATGTTCCGTATAAAAGGAGAAGCATGCACTCTAAACTGCGGTAGTGTTTGTGATCTTGTTCATATTTCAATAATCTGTAGTTATGTCTTCATTTTTGATGATTTGAGCCCAACTAACTATGATTTTTTCTTTTTTTTTTTTCTTTTTTTTTTCTTTTTTTTTTTTGCATATCGGTGATTCGTTATGCAGGAAATATATGTTCAGTTTGTGTATGTGTGTGTCTTTACTGGCTTTTATCATGATGATACATGGTTGGCATGTTGACATCATTATTGAACATATATTCTTGAATGCCAACAAAACCGCTCGCAGTACTTTCAGTCCTTTGATTTCATGTTAAAGGTCACAACTTTTTGTAAGGATAATGCCTCTTGCAGGAAGATCTATGTATTGACATTATCCGGTACTACAGACTTAGATGTCGATATCCATGAGGCTTCATACGTGAACTATTGTTCAGCCATCCTCCTCACCAACCTTTTTAACCCATCCAATCCCAGTTTTTTACATCTCCTCAACAAAAAAGACTTGGAAACATTGTGGAAAATGAAGAAATCGCTTGTTTCAAGCAATTTCTTCATTATCCACAATTGTTTTCTATCCATAAAGACGGAATATTTAAAATTCCACCAATTTAAAACTGTCGTCTGCAGCTTCTTTCAATTTAGACCAGTATGAAATTGTGTTGTGTGGGAAAGGGTAAAATCATCAAAACCAACAAACTGCTCAACATATATGTTTGAGATCATGCTTAATTTCTGGTCTAGATGAATGATTTGATTGGTCGTTCGATTTTTTATTGGTAGCAACGTTCCGTAATTAGATGTATCGTTAATTTCTAAACGCATACATCCTTTTTCCAAACAAGTTTCACAATTTTTTTGCTGTGTTGCACATGTTAGCGATAGGAAGAAAATGCTTTTTTCGGTGTTAGATTCGTTATAATCATGTTCGCGATTGTGAAGCCATACGTGTATCTATTCCTATCTCAAGTTTGTTCTTAACCTTTCTGTTTCATAAAAAATTGAATCGCAATATATTTTCATTCAGATCTACAAAATTCAAAGCAACATGACTGGCCAATCGCTGGCCCCGCCAACATACTACTTTGGTCTCTCCCATTGACTCCGACAGGAAGTTCTGCCTCGATTTTTACGGCATAATTTTGAGACATTTATGGCCACTAGTATTTTACAAATAAGTAGAATAGTTGGCAGAAGACCTTAACGTCGTAACTACAGCTAAAAAAAACTATAGTTACTACATATAACTCGCTAAACCAATAAAAAAATCGTTTTAGAAAGATGGCGGACAATGTCGTTGTTTAAAGCTTAGTTCCAGATCGAATGCATGATTTCATTGGATGGTTGATTTCTTAATTGATAGCCTCGATTGGACAATTATGGCTTCACCAGAAAATCATGTATTTTCCATTTATGATCTAAGAATAACTAAATTGAAAGCAAAGTCAAATTTTAAAATATCCAAATAAAGCTATATCTTTCGATGCACTTAATTATTCAAAAACATTTAGAATTGTGACAAAAATATTTATTACCCGTAGTGACGTGTTTATTTTCAAACACTTCACTGGTTTTACAAATATAGATAACAATTAATCGCTTATAAAAATAGTATTAACGAGTCGACCACTTATATAAATAGTATTTACAGAACCATTAAAAACGATCTGTTTTTAAGATTGATCAGAGAAATATATTTAACGCTTGGTTGAGAAAAACATGTTTATTGCTGTATCTTATTTTTATTTCGTAAGAAATCACTTTTTAACATACTGTTAACTCTGTCCTGTTCAATCCCTGTTTTTACGTCCCGGTGTCTTTACAATTAAGAATATATTGTAGAAAAAGAAGAAATTGCTTGTAACAAGCAATTTCTTCTTTTCCTACAATTTTTTCTACTCTGAAAATTGTTCACTTTTTCAAATTGCATTCACTTTTAGTTGTCATCTGCAACTTCTTTAAAATTGGACAAGGACAGACTTTTAAATATAGGAAAGGGTTAATAAACGATACTGCTTTCTTAAACTACATTTCACATAATATACTTATTTGAATGGTTATGAAAATCTATTAATACTGTATTAAGCCATTACAACCCAATCCCTCCTTTTTACTCCCCCCAAGAAAAAAGCTTTTGAAAACATTTTGGAAAATGAAGAAAATGCTTGTATCAAGCAATTTCTTCGTTATCCAAAATGTTTTCTACCCAAAATGACGAAAAAATTTAAAATTCCATCAACTTGAAATTATCGTCTGCAGCTTATTTCGATTTGGACCGGTCTAAAATTTTGCTGCGTGGGAATGGGTTAACGGATCGCTTGCCACGCCCTCTGAACTCCACTAGGAATTTTAGAAATTAACTTATTGTCAGATGGCAAAATTTTGACTGGTCAAAATTAAAACAGAACAGAACAGAACATACATTTTATTCTGACAAGTACAAAGTACATAGTCAATGAATACATAACACATTACATTGTATAGGTCAAGGTCGCTCTTCTCTCTCATACACACGTACACACACCTACAGAACCACACTCACCCTGCAATAAATGGCTTTTTCACCAAAACAGAAACGCTCAAACACATCATATGCTGCAAAACGGAATTTACCCCTTTCCTAAACGACGAAGAGCGGTTTAATCGTAGCTCAAAATGCTTGTGTCAAAATTAAAACCAGTTCGTAAAATTAAGACAAGTCCAAAATAAAAGGAGATGCATATAAGTATCTAAATCTTTCTGGGTAGGAAACATTGTAAAAATGAAGAAATTGCTTGTTGCAAGCGATTTCTTCATTTTACACAATGCTTTCTCAAATGTTTTCCTAAAGAAGAGTCAAATTGCGTCACTATTTGGTAATGTGAAATTTGATTTTTTTTTCAACTTTCTGGGTAGGAAACATTGTAAAAATGAAGAAATTGTTTGTTGCAAGCGATTTCTTCATTTTACGCAATGCTTTCTCAAATGTTTTCCTTAAGGAGCGTCAAATTGCGTCACTGTTTGGTAATGTGTTCGGCGATGTTGTTCTGCCAACATATGACAAGTAACATTTCACAAAAAAGAAATACGGTTATTTGGCGACCTTAACGTCGTAACTACAACTTGAGTGGGCTGTATTTACGACGTTCTGTCGCAAATCCTTCACATAATCATCAGCTAATGTGGAAGTTAAATATTCACTTCTGGTCTTGTCTAAATAGATAACTTGATTGGTCGATTGATCCTTTGATTGACATTTGCGATCCGAAAAATGATTTCCATACAAAATT
Organism: Fragum fragum; assembly: GCA_946902895.1. NCBI lineage: Eukaryota > Metazoa > Mollusca > Bivalvia > Cardiida > Cardiidae > Fragum > Fragum fragum. Next base: position 10,128,454 of record OX336369.1, read on the forward strand.
TATTCAGACAACCCTTTTCATATCACTCAAATGTAATGAAAATCATGCTACAAAATCCATGTCTTAATTAGATTTTTTGTAATTACATTTTTTCAGGGCTATGTTCAGCCTTTCTTTTAGTAGCAAGCAGGTCACGACATAGTTCCATCTGAATGACAGAGTCTATTCCTTGCATAAAGATTATTTAATGATTTGCTTGATTATTTTCTTATGTTAAATGGTTTGTTAGTCCAGTTATACTGCACTTTAGTACTTTGAAATCCGTGCCTTTAACCCATCCCCACACACAAAAATTTAGACTGGTCCAATTAAAAGAAGTTGAAGAAGACAAATTCGAGTTGATGGAATTTTAGAAAAATATATTTGTCTTTTATGGTTGAAAACATTGTGTGCAATTTCTTCATTGTCTACGATGTTTTCCCAAGCCTTTTCTGTAGGGGCGTATAAAGGTGGGAACGAATGGATTAAAGGGTATTTTTATCCAAAATATCACAATCAATATTTATTGTCAAAACAACAAAAATGACGGCTTCCCCAGCCAAGCGGAACAAACACTTTTACAATATTTACGATCATATCAACGAAAATAATATTTTTGGTGATTTAAAAACGTTTTCGTCATTAAAGGTTAGAAAAACACATTATGTTGTATTTTTATCACATCAAACTCTTTTTGGTACATCTTTTCAATATCAAATATGTCACATGTCATGTAGTTGATTGTTCTAATAAGTTATCAGATAAGGATGGCACGTCTTCTAGTGCATCTACCTGCGTACTACAATCAAAGTACTGAAAGTAATGTAAGCTAACAAAGCATGGCTTTGTTAAGAAATCTTCTTTGTCAAAGGTTATTATGATACATAAACGAGGTTAAAGTAATCCATGCTTTTGAAATAATTTGAATAAAGTTCCTTCATGTGGCAAAACAAAGCAGTGCACATAAAGGAGATCTGATCAGACCAAGTCCTTACTTTGCACATATGGGAAATTGTTATAAATTGAATACAGTTTAATCAAAATTCCCCATATAACAAAACAATTTCTTTTTTTTTCTTCCTTTCTTTTTTTTTGTGTGTGTGTGTTTTCTACTATATAGAATAGAAACATGATGGTCCTAAATTACTCACCTATCGAGTTATTGAGCACAAATAGTGTCCCCTAGAGCGTACACTTAGAGCGTATACTAAGACATCATTATGGCCCCCTTTATCGTGTTTATTTATGAAATGTACCCAACTAGTGAAGATCTGATCAGACTAAGTCCTTACTTGGCACACATGAGAAATTGTTATAAATTGAAAACAGTTATCGTTATGACCTGAAACTCCTTCCATTAGAAAATTCTCGACTTCAAGAGGTTTCAGTGCTATGTCCCACCAAACATTCCAACTAAGTTTCACATTTGTGGCCCTAGAGGGTCATTTATGCCCCCTTTTACTGAGTTTTCAACCAACATTTTGAACAAGTTTCATCATGATTATGCCAAATATATAGCCACTAGAGGGTACTAGTAGACAAAGGAATTTTCACAAAGACCTTTTTCTCACCTTTTCCATCAGAATATTCTATTTATCAATATCGTCTATCTGGTGCACTGACAAATATAATGATAAAGTTTCATTAGAATTAAGCCGAATTTTGTAGTCATTTATGTACCTTTTACATTTTTTTTACATTTGGAATGTACGTATTTTCGATAGGATTCGTCTTTACGACTGGAAAAACATTCTGATCAAAATTCATCGAACTTGATAGATATTTGTAGACTCTAGTGTGAACACAAAGGGTCACTTTCTCCGGTGTTTTGCAGTGAGATTTTCTCACCTTCAGTGGGTTTCATCTTTATGACCTGACAAACATTGAGACCAAAGTTCCATCAATATTGAGCTAGATGTTTATTTAAGAGATGAAGAGAATATTTTTTGTTTTCATGGAGGTATGAACCGAAAAAACTAATCACACTGTATGAATACGCGAAGCGGATTCATACATTGTGTGATTAGGTTTTTCGGTTCGTACCTCCATGAAAACAAAAAATATTCTCTCCATTTCTTATAATTTAATAGCATCGAGCGAAAAAAGCAAAATCTTTACCAATTGTGATACCTTTTTGTATGGGACTATTTTGTGCGGATGCATACAAAATCGTTGCGTGCTCAAAATTTTGTTCATGGAGTTATGAATAATTTTTTCGACAAATCAGAACGCTCGTTTTGGATAGACGAAACTAGAAATTAAATTATAAAGTGTTAAAACTAAAATTCGTTGTTGCCGGACGACGCACGACGGACATTTAATGATCACAAAGCTGATTTGGAACGGATGTGCTTAAGTGAGCTAAAATACCTAGTATGTGAACTAGCAGTCAGAATTAGCAAATTTCCTGAAATACACAAGAACTACTTTTTTCTGGCGTATGCATTAAGTGGATTTAATGGTTAAGCCTCCAGTGGTAGTTTGCACTCGTTGAACTCTGAGAAGACCTAAAATATTTGTCTGTGAAATTAAGCAATAAAAGCTGACGCTTGTCCGTTCAATTTCTTTTTTTTTACTGCATGGATTTGATTCAAATTTTACAAATGCACCCAGTAATAACCAAATGTGAGAATATTCTATTTAAGTATTTCTTGCTGTAATAGAGCTTTGTTTGATAAAGGCTTTTTTTCGAGTGACAACTTTTTTTATATTACGTGTAGCCGTTTGGGAGAGGTTTGCTATCAATCACATTTAGTGATAACTCATTTCTATTTATTCGGTGATAAACGGTGAATTATGAACCTCTCTATCGAGCAATTTTGTTTGTTTTGCGTTTTAAACACGTCACTACAACTTATCCAAGTTGTAGTTACGACGTTTAGGTCTCCAGTCAACCATCTTATTTTTTTGCCACATGTTGCTAACCATAGCATTTGCAAAATAAGGCCATTCAATATCTTAGTCGAACAGCTGTGTGAGAGGTTAGCGGACGAGGTCAACCAATCTGGCCGAAGTCCCTGACATTGTGGTCAACAATAGTCTATCTTGACCTTGCTCGTTATCTCTCACCTCGAACCCTTACCCAAACCATCTCGACTCCAAGTGGCCTGGAATGCAATAGATTTTTCCAATGTCCACTTGCTATTTAACCTATTCCAACAAGAGAAAATTTTAGACAGGCCCAAATTGAAAGAAGATGCAGACGATAATTTTAGGTTGATGAAATTCTAAAATTCTTTGTCTTTTGGGGTAGTAAACATTGTGGAGATTGAAGAAATTGCTCGAAACAAGCAATTTCTTCTATGTCCACAATGTTTTCCAAAGCTTTTTTCTTGAAGGGCGAAAAAGTAGGGCTTGTGTTGGAATGGGTAAAGTATCTAGTTACTATTTGTTTTACTTTTATTATAGGGATGAGTGTATTTTTCACTGCGTTTATTGGAGTATAAAGTGCAATTGCCTTAGCACATGGCAAATAACGCCCGTAGGGCGTTATGTTTAAGCCAAGTGCTAAGGCAATTGCACTTTATACTCCAATAAACGCAGTGAAAAATACACTCGGCCCATATAATTGCAATACGTCTATTTTCAAATCCGAAACGGATAGAGAGATGAAAATAAAAACAAATAAACGAACTGTGGGCGGAGTTACTTTTCTTTGACAGGCGTATGGATACATTGACACAGTTTATCGCTCGAGTCGTTGTAACGGCGGACATTTTATTTCGTCGCGTGGGTTTTTTGAAATGGAAATTCGAACGTTCGTTGGATTTATTTGGAATTATTATGAGGAAATACTAACTTTAAACTCTTTAAATTACGATATCTGGGTCGATAACAGTTAGAATTATGAATAGATGTTTTGTAATAGACAAGAAATATAAACCTACCACATCGACACGATGCATGCTGATGTGGCGAAGCCGATTCGACATCTCGGATTTACGGCTAATAAAGGTGAGTTTTTCGAAATCTTCATGTTTAAAACGAACATTATAATTGTTATAAGGACACTTTTTGTTTATCTATTTATTGAAATCCATGGAAGTATAAAGGAATTCGAGGAAATCGAAATTCAAAAGGTGATGACTATAAATAGTAACAAAACAAGTTTGGTATTTCTTGGAAGTGCCACCAATATGGGAAATCCCTGACCTTGTTTGTTTCTATTTTTGTCGAAAATAGTTCTGCCTTTTATCGAGGTATAAAGTGCAATTGATTTGATCACGTGATACGATTTGGGCCAATGAAAATACTCTATTTTGAAGTATTGCAATTATATCCATGTATAACATACAATTAAGACAGTGGGGATTGGAAAACAAACTTGCCGCTTACATTAGTTCCTTTCCCGAAGATATATACATGTACATACACGGATATATACATAGTAAAAGGTGTCACGTGACAAAGGACCGTTGCTCATTTTGTAATTTTAGAATACGTTTACATATTGGTCGATAATTTTCACTTTCATTTGTCGTCTGCAATATTTGGACCATTTCGCTTTTGTTTAAATTTTATGTTCTTTGTTTGTTTGTTTTGTCTTACTTTGTTGTTTTGTCATCTGATCATTGGTTAACTTCACACATACAGAGACAATCACGCGAGTATAAGAAAGATTTATGAAGACTGTAATATAATTAAAGAAAAATGTTCAAAGCAAAAAATTTCTAACCAGCTCGACGACATTCAATCATGCTGTAAAGATGATGATTCACAATGATAAATCGTCGGTTGGCAAGCAAAAATGTCGTAAATACAGCTTTATCAAAGCTGTATTTAGGACGTTTTGCTTACCCACCGACGAAATGTAGGTTAAATATTGTACAACAAGTTTTTATCATTTCAACAAGTATTATAACAAGCTTTTAGAGATAGCGCCTGTATCATCACGCTATTTCTGTGCACGTGATTATGATCACGTGTTCATATAGGACAAATTAGTTACCTCTTTTAACAATTGTTAATGAGTTGAAATAGATCTTGAAGAAAAGATAATCGTCTTCAAGTCTATTTAACATAACTTCAAAAATTCACGTTTAATTCCACCACAATGCTTTTAAAATGCAAAGTCACACCTTTCGTAGACTAGCAATATATTCTGATTTCCTAACAAAACTTGATTAGAAAAATATGTACTTATCATTCATTTTTTTTTTTTTTTTTTTTTTGCATGTATTGAGTTACCAAAGTGAGCAGATCGATTAACCCTTTCCTGTTTTGCAAAATTTTAGACTTGTCCAAATTCAAAGGTTTTGTACACGAAAATTTAAAGTTGATTGAATTTGAAAAATTACCATTTAGTAGGGTAGAAAACATTGTGGAAAAAGAAGAAATTGCTTGTCACAAGCAATTTCTTCTTTTCCCACAATGTTTTCTCGAGTATAAAATCACAGGGACGTAAAAACCAGGGATTGAACAGGAAAGGGTTAAATGCTTGTATCTGTTCTACAAATTCGTAACATTCGCACCGAAGTTTCCCATTGCCACACTACAACATCTTAGACTCGTCCAAATCAAAAGAAGCGGCAGCCATTATCTCAAAGTGTGCTTAAAGTATTAGATAAGTGTCAAATTACGAGAAAGGGGATAATTGTTTCTTAAAAGCATTTTCTCTCTTTCGCACAAGTTTTCAAACTATACAATATTTCTTTGGGTGTTAACATGTAAAAAGTTTGACCGTATGGTAAACGGTTAAATACATACGCATGTACTTACGCCTAAATTCATCGCGTTGATGATGTATTTGATTGAATGTCTTAAAATTCGCCAGCGGTCAACTTTTAGTTGGCTAGGGCTGTATGTACGATCTTTCTGAAGTCTAACGAGCGACATCTTACTTGCTGCAAACATAGTTTAGTAAAGGTTTATGGTCGAAAGGAAATTTACAGCGGAAATTGTTTACACGTCAAGATATCTGACTACATTAATACCTAGAAACAATATAAAGTGTCTACGAAAGCTACTCCTCTTTTTCGATTTCTATGGATAGTCTGGCTTAACTACAGAATATTGGAAAAGCAATAGCGATTTTTTCCTGTAGTAAATTAAGGCACGAAGCTTGACAAATTGACGGTGAGAACACGAGAGAACCAGGATGTTACAACGAGAACATGTGATTTGGACAGTGAGAAAAAGAAAATAAGACGGTATGAAGGGGAAAATGCGAGATAATCCCATGTTATCGCTTGGTATCCTCGTGTTTTTTATCGTAGTCTTGACCCCCTTATTCAGTATTTCTTTCTCACAATTCATCATGATTTTATAATCGATAACTCGTATTTTCATCGTCGTACTCTCGGGGGCTCTGATTATTGTATTCTGGTTTTCGTACAGTCGTGTTCACACCGTCGTACTATCGTGTTACCGTCTCGTGATCATCTCGACATCTCGTTTACGTACTTTCGCATTTTCATTATCATTTATTCGTGGTTTCGATGTCGTAGTCTCGCACACTAGCACGTATTGTCTTATTCTTGTTACCACTCACTTTAGACCTCGATGTCGCACTCTCGTTGTCGTGCTTTCTTATTGTTGTCGTACTATTGCGTTTGCAATGTCATACTGTCGTATTTTCATCGCCATACCCGCACGATTTCATGGGTTACTGCCGCCTTCCGATACGCATGTTCACGCGAGTCCTGTAAAACTATACGCCCTACAACACCTATCGGGACAATTTTACTCAAATGTCTTGCAAAGAATTCCTATAACATCTTTTTCAGGATAAAAAAACCCCAAATTTTTCACAATCTATATTACTGTATTTTTTCTTGTTTAGTAATAATCGACCAATCGCTGAAAGATTTGATTGGTTGATTGATTCCTTGACTGACATACGCGATTGGTTAATTGGCCAAGGGGAAGCTAATTGTCTATTGATTTCGAAAAAGTCAAGAAAAACATAAAGTATCAGAGAGAAAGATAGGCAACGTGAGAGACATTGATAGAAAGTAGAAAAGGGATAGCAAAAGAGGATAATATAAAATAGACATAGCTTAACCCTTTCCCGTACAATCACCTGTTTTCACGACCCATAGGTTTTGTATTCAGGAAAACATTGCAGGGAAGGAAGAAATTGCTTGTTACAAGCAGTTTCTTCTTTCCCTACAATGTTTTCTACCCTTTACAGTGGTTATTTTTCAATTTAAATGCACTTTATTTTGTCGTCGGCAGCCTCTTCCAAATTGGAGCAGTCTAAAATTTTCTTGTTTGGGAAAGGGTTAAAGAAAGAGACATGTTGGAAAGGAAGGAGCGGGGAGCGCGTGAAGGACATTTATCTCAAGCATTATTGTTTGTTTAGTGAGATAAATGTTATAACATCAGATTGAATAAGGTATCAAACAAACTATTTAATTTTTGTACATGGAAATACATTGTTTATTTTGCAAAATAACGTCGACTGAATTCTTGGTCGATCTATCGTGTCCGAGGTCAGTGGATTGTGAGCAGCGGTCATTTTTCTTTTACTTTTGTTAGAATAAAGAATTAAATGACTCCCATACAGTCTCCTGAAAAAGTATATTCGTCATATCCTAGGAGCGTGGATCTGAGGACATATCTCTATCCATCAGCAGAATAATCAAAGTACTGATGGTACTGAAGGCCAGGAAATTATGGATATTGTAAGGCACAAATACTAAGAATTTGTACAACTACTCAGGATGAAAATATTTGCAATGTGTACCTTCATCGTTTCCAGTTCCATTAATGTCGTTAGCAGTATTTTATTTTATGTGTTCAAGCAGGGCCAAATATCATAAAACTTCTTCGTACCCAAGTGATAATTTACTCAAACTTACAGAACAAAGATGCATTTCTTCAGAAAATATATCTTAAATGTATGAAAATTAAAAAACAAAAGGTGGAAAGTTGTTGCTTACGACATTTAATGTAAATTAGACATTCAAATTCGAAGATTGAGTAAATTCTCAATTGAGTAAGAAAAAAGTGTATGTGTTTAACCGCCACTTCCATTTTTTAGAAACAGTTGTTTGATTTAATATGGAGATCAGTAGTAAAACCGATATCAACGTTAGAATTTTGCACATATTTGACCTTGAGAAATGACCTTAAGTTATGACCTTGGTTGGTACCAACAGAAAGGTCGTGTCCGAAGTAATTATCATGTGAAATATGAAGGCTCTATCCCTACAATTCAAGAATTATGGCCAGCGTTAAGGATTTTTGGTGGACAAAGAGAGTAACAGACAAACACATAAACAGACAGCGCAAAACAATATGCCATCGATTTATTGGTGCGGGGCATAAAAGGTTTGATTATCTCATGATGACTGCTCTGAGCCACCATAGCTTGGGCTAAGATAATTCAAAAGCAGTCCCAAACAATAGCAATTTAGATTAACATCCATAGCTCTTTGAGAGAATAGGTATATACTAAATGTTGACTGTTCTGTGCCACCATAGCTAGGGCTTAGATAATTCACTTAGCAGTCCCCAAACAATAGTACTTTTTGGTAATTTTTATTAATATCCACAATAAAAGTGAAGCTCGTTGGTAATTACGCGTGCACGCGTTCTTTGTGCTAAGACAACTTAGGGCATTTCGAATACTAGCTGATCGCATATACAGGCTTCGAGTCAGTAGTACCTGTCTACATAGCGCATAGTCGAGACTCGGATCAGATTGTGCGGATGCACAGGCTGATCTGAGTCTTGACTTAGCGGATGTGTAATGCTTAGAAATCTCTTGCACAGGCCTACATATAACTCATTCCCACACAATAAAATTTTAGACTGGTCCAAAGTGAAAGAAGCTGCAGAATACAATTTCAAGTTGGTAGAAATTTGGATTTTTTCAACATTTGGGATAAAAAAAAAACGTTGTGGAAAATAAAGAAATTGCTTGATAAAAAGCAATTTCTTCATTTCAACTATGCTTTAGAAACTTTTTTTCTTTTTTCGCGTATGGGTTAAACAAGCCAAAGCTTGTGCTTATCTACCCAAACATTAATGGCATACTACCATATGACCCCCTCCCTTTACAAAAATCCTAACTAATTGACGCATTACCAATCGAACCCACTTTTGTAAAGCGGAGGGGGAAAAGCATTTCTTCGTTAAGCGGCCAAAACCGCATAAATACTAAAATCGGTGAAAACATGATGCACCAAATATGTAGTCGATATTTATCGAACTGAAGTGGATATATACAGTCAGCATGTGTGTTTGTGTATTCCGTCTCTTTATCGTTGCTACCGTAACACATGCCCATATGAGCGACGCCCCAATAAGACGGCGAGTTGTTACGGAGGATAGTACACGATTACAGAACGAAACCGCTGAGAGTTTTGCCTGGTTCTTTAACGTTCTCGATGAATAGCACCCTCATACGGGGCCTTGGTTTAACGTTTCATCCGAAAGACAATTAGTTTGTTAGTTGATATGGCTAGCCAGGGGCTCAAACCCGTGATCTTGTCAGCACTGCACAGTTTACTCCTTTTAATGTTACAGCGATTTTCATATTGAAAGAGCCAGCAAGGTTTTGCCCTCTGTGAGACTTTGTCTTAGAGTTTATGCTACGTCCATAATCGATTCTCTTTGTTGTCGGGCGCTTAGCCGAGATGGGCGTACTGTAACAATCCGTTTTGCGGCTTAGTATCAGCGTTCGTCGGATTTCGAACCTGCGACATCCCACTCCGACAGCGGACGTTCTAACCACTCGGTCATTGAACCGGGCTAAATGTCAAGATAGCATACCTGGATACCAATGACCAGGTACTTTCGGTTAGCTCCCTTCCCTAAATTATTATTCAAAGAAAGCAAAATAAAAATGGGGTTATTGTTTTTCATCGTTGATAATGCAACTCTCCTACATTTTCATATAGGTTAACGATAATTAACCCTTGCCATGCTAAGCCTATAAAATTCCGGTACAGCTAAAGATCAGCCGGCATATATGTGTAGTCTGATATTAGTCTTCACCACCTCCTTGTCCCTTTTAAAAACAGTTATTTTAAAATAAATTTTCAAAATAAATTAAGGACCCATAATTTGGGCTTCCGGTGCTTCAAGCCCTTCGATTTAAATGCATTTCTGCAGAGGATTAATATTTCAGTAAGACAAGAGTTAAGCTATCAAAAAAGGAGTCTCCGTTCGTTGCTTACAACTCAACCCTTTCCCTCAATAACGCTTTTTTACACCCCACAAAAAAACTTTGGAAAACACCATGGGCGATGAAGACATTACTTGTTACAAGCAATTTCTTTATCAATCAAATTGTTTTCTGTCCCCAAAAATATTGTCTTTGGTAGTTGGTGAAGCATTCTATATTTCGTTGGCGAGCGAGTAAAACGTCGTAAACAAACTTATTTACGGCATTTTGCTCTCCCTCCAACGATTTCCTTCTAATAATAGTACATACAGAGTTGGTCTTAAAATCTTAACAATCATTCAATCGAAAAAACACGTTCAAAAAATATATTCTTGTTTAGATATTGAAATACCAGTGTATCTACTACTTTTTTGTCATGATGATCAATGTAATTGACGTAACTGTCGGTCTTACAATTTTTGTTTGCGCAAAAAATTGCTTGCTTTTTAGTTTCTCCAAATCCAGCTGACCCAATACGAGACAAGCTGAATTAATGATAAATAAGGAAGTGAGCAAATAAGAAGTCTAGAAGAGTTAGACCCATTCCCAAACAATCCCCGCATTTTACGCCCCTCAAGAAAAATGTTTTGGAACACATTGTGGAAAATGAAGAAATTGCTCGTCTCTCAGTCAGCCCGATTAGCTCAGTTGGTAGAGCACTTGACTCCAAACCTCAAGATCATGGGTTCGGGCCCTGGGCTGACCATATCAACTAACAAACTAATTGTCTTTCGGATGAGACGTTAAACCGAGGCCCCGTGTGACGGTGCTATCCATCGAGCACGTTAAAGAACCAGGCGGAACTCTCAGTTTCGTACTGTATCCTTTCACTTTCCCCCGTAACAACTAACCGTCTTCTGGGGGCGTCGCTCATATGGGCATGTGCTACGGTAGCGGCGATAAATAAACGGAAATACAAACATTTCTTCATTTCCACACTGTTTTCTATCCAAAACGACTGCAGAATTTAATACTTCGTCAACTAAATTTTATCTTCTACAGCTTCTTTCAAGTAGGACCAGTCTAAGATTTAAAATATCTACTTCTAATTTTGTTTTTTAAGTCTCTATAAGGATGGCCAGAGTCCAATAGGTAAACGAACGATAACACACGATGCAGTTGAAGGTGACTTAGTGAAGTGACATACTTTATATCGTGTATCTTTGTGTAGATTGTGATACAGTAATTTATCACTGCCTGTTATCAACGTGTCATCGAGACTTTTAACCCACTACAAGACGACACAATTTTAGACTGTTCCAAATTGAAAGATGTTGCAGACGATAATTTTTTGTTGATGAAATTTCAAAAATCTTGATATTTTGTGGTAGAAAACATTGTGGATATTGAGGAAGTTGTTTGTTACAAGCAATGTTTTCATATTCCTCAATGTTTTCCAAATTGTTTTCCCATGGGAGCGTCAAAAAAGTCATTGTGTGAGAATGGGTTAAGTGTACACGGCTTCGTGTCGATGTTGGCCAAAACGACGTAACTACACTTTATCCCATTTGCTCATAGTCCGTCCTTTTAACGCCACCCGAGGAAAAAAAGCTTGTCACATGCAATTCCTTCATTATCCGCAATGTTTTCTAACCTAAATGACACGACCTTTTTTAAAGTTCATACACCTGGGATTGTCGTCCGCAACATCTTTCGATTTTGACTTGTCTAAAATCCAATGGGTTAAACTCGAGCTGATAGGTTTTTGTTCGCCGAGCGACTGTATGAAAGAAAAGACGGTGCAATTTTTAATGTTTACGACTTTTTGTAGAAAAGAATAGAATAGAACTTTTAATCCAATACACCAGAATGTATATACTAAGAACTTCTAAAACCCACTTGTTTGTTTGTTTTTTATTTTTTTTTAAATAATAATAATTTGGTAATTGAAATTAGTACTCGTCCAATAATGGAATATGAACTATTTTTTATCTTAAAATTATAATGGAAAATATCATATTTTGCAAGAGATCTGAAGTACCCCTTTTTTCGAAATTAACATTAATTTTCAGAGTATTTTTAACTTTTGTGCTTTTATGAGAAAACAAAATAGTCCTTTTATTCTTTGAAGTTTTGATATCTAAAACGAATAAGTAAGCGATAATAAAAAAGTAATAGAAACCATTCTGAATAAAAGCTTGGTTTGAAATTTTGAAATTCCCTTGGAAAATGCGATTTTCTGACTTTTCAAATGAGGGAAACATGTCTTTGACCTTTTACTCTTTGTTAGAGAAGACAAGTTGTTTGTTCAATCTGAAATAATTTGAGTATGATGGCAAATCCTGGATGATTAATTATTCTCTATACGTATATATGTTTAATTGTTTGTTTGAATAAAGTTTAACGCAACTTTTAACAGTATTTCAGTCATATCGCAGCGGCTGGAGCACCTAACTATGGATTCCTTGTATTTCTAACACCAGTACTCTACCTCCATTTTTTCTGAGCCTCTAGCATAGGTTTACGATTATCAACCCATTGGTGGGAGACAAATCGGAAAGAATACTTGCCGCGACCGGGGATCGAACGCTGGACCTCGTGACTGAGATTCCGACGCGCTAATTGTTATTGTTCACGGATTTCATGGGGATTGTTTCAGTATATAGTATCTCTCTTGTCCTTTCAATACCTCAGTTAATCCATTATCACACAACAAAGTTTGAGACTGGACCAAAATCATTAAAGTAGCAGACGACAATTCTGAAATTTCATTTTATGAAATCTTTAAAATCTGTGAATTTTAGGGTAGAAGATATAGTGGATAACGAAGAAATTGCTTGTAACAAGCAATTTCTTCATTTTCCGATATGTTTCCGCGGGCCTTTATCTTGAGGGGCGTCAATTAGCTGGCTTAAGGTCGTCAAAATGAACGGTTAACCAACCAAAGTTAAGCCATCTTCTAATTTATCCTGAAATGGTATTTGAAATGATATTCAATGTGGTTAAGAGTACAGGGTTTTGCTAACCTATTACCAAAAAATCCAATATTTATACAAGAAAGAAAAAGAAAGAAAACCGCGTATACTAAGGATTTTCTCACTTCCCACACTGTTTTCTACCCTATTTGTAACTCAACCGTAAATTTCGCGCATTTTCATGTTTTGTCAACAGCTTCTGTCGATTTGGACCGATCTAAAATTTTATCGTGTGTAAATGGTTAAAAAATGGTGATAATCAAAGAATCAATCGACCAATTACATCATTTAATTTTGATCGTAGGTAAATTTTGATCCGGAATTGAGCAATCGCTGGCCCCGCCCATCGACTACCTAGGCCCCGCCCATCAACTCTAACAGGAAGTTCATCTTTGATTATTAAAAGCGTTATTTTTTAAAATTTATGGCCAGTAGCATGTAACAAAAAAAGTTGGTTGGTGACCTGAACGTCGTAACTACAGCTTGAATAAGCTGTAGTTACGAAGTTTAAGTCGTCAAACTAACAATAAGGTAAACAAAATGGCAACCAATGTCGGAGTTGATAAGCTCATGCCCGGGCTGAATGAATTATTTGATTGGTCGGTTTATTCCTTGATTGACAGACGCGATTGGTCAATTAGCCCATGCATGTATGATATGAAGTTTTTCATATCGCCAGCCTATAAGTTTACTTCTGTTACACGCTATCTTGTTGAGCTCAGTAGGCGTGATAAGAGGAGTTACTGGGCGGGGCCAGCGATCCATCATTTGTTAAAACGTTTTGTAAATCTATTGTAAATAAGCATTGAATTTTCAAGGAACAGTTTAAAAAGATGGCGGTCAAAGAGAAAAAGTTTTGTGCAAAAAATAGCTTAACAAACCAATTATGTCACATACATCACATTATACTTGTAAGTCATAAGGACAAAGAGAGAGAGAGGGGGAGAGAGGGAGAGAGAGAATGAGACAGAGAGAGAGAGAGAAATAGACAGACACACACAGAGAAAGACAGACAGAGAGGGGGAGAGAGATAGAGAGTGTGAGACAGAGAGAGACAGAGCGAGAGGCAAAAAGGGAGTGAGAGAGAGAGAAACAGAGAGAGATAGAGGCTCAGAGAGAGAGACAGAGGCAGAAAGGGGAGATACAGAGGGAAAGTGAGAGGGGGCTTAGAGACACAGAGACAGAGAGGGGAACAGATAGAGAGAGAGACGCACACACACGCGCAGAGAGAAGGAGAAACAGAGGGTGGGTGATTGCCTTGAACATACCTATTCAAATCACACAAGTCTAAAGCTTCCTTTAACGAAAAGCCAAACATCATCGTAAAACTTACCAAGAGAGTGAAAATAGGTTAATTAAATTATGTCTCGATGTCTCGTCACACTTTAAAGAAAAAAAAAAGGAAAATAATTAAATTAATTCAGCTGAGACAATTCAATCTGTCTAATCCACGTTCTATTACACGTGGATGCAAGTAAATGCATTAATGTAGAGAAATTATCTTAAATTCTTCACGTAGATGCATTAATCATGTTAAATTATCTTCATTTCTTTAGGTAACGGATTCTCCTTAAAACTAATCAAAGCGCTGAAAGCGCTGAAAGCCTGAGATATGTATACAGGAGATATATAATCTGGGCAGAAAAAGTTTGATGGTCGGATTATCGGAGGTGCCATTTTCTACCCAAATCTACTGTCGATTATGCGCAGATCTGCCAATTTGTGCGCTAGGGGACACAACATGCCCGCAATAATTTTCATCCCGTTGAGGTATTGTAACGATATATTTACATATATATTTCGTCACAATTTTTCACCCGATCAAATGCTTTGAAGGGATCTGATAAAGGCCACCCAAGGATCCTTCCTGTGAACTTTGGTTGAGTTTGGTTGATTTATGTTCAGTGCTTTCTGAGAAGAAGATTTTTAAGATAAAAGTTGACGGACGGACGGACGACGACACCACATCTTGACAAAAGCTCGTTGGCTTTCAGTCAGTGGAGCTAGCGAGAGAGAGAGAGCTAGAGAGTGAGAGAGATAGGGGAATGGAGTGTGTAGCCAGGTTCGAAATAGGAGGCTCTTGCGTGCGATGTGAGTATTCTACCACACAGACCAATTTCGTTATGTAAATTAAATATGCGCTTTATAATCTCCAGAAAAAAGAGAGCGAGAGAGGGCGGGCGGTCGTTTACCAGGTTAACATGATTATGTACACCTATCAAAAGCGGTATGTAGACGTTGCATCCTTTGGGTAGAATTCGAAGGTAAAAATATATAGACACAAAGTCCGAGCACGACCGAACTGTTTTTAGATAGTGCGAATATGATCCTATGAATGACCAATTAATTTGTTAAACAGCAGATTCCAATCGTGCGAAAAAAAAACTGACAGCTTCGCTTATCAGCTTTATACAGCAACTTCGTCTAATCGGACCGTTTTAACATTCTTACTCTAGAATAAGTAATATTATGTTGGTATGGAACAAACACCTTATTTTTTCTTATCAATATGATATGATTATATATGTTTAATAATTTCCAATAAATTATATATCTCCTTTCTTTCTTTCCATTCACTCGTCAAGTTTTGATTATTTTGCTAAATTCAGAAAACTCACACGAAAGTACTCTACATCGATCCGACAGCTTTCAATGAGTCATATCTCTCCTTCGTCCTTCTCGCTTCAATCGGGCGTATTAATTTATGGTCAGATCCGATCTACTTTTCAAGCGAAAGAAGATCACATTGATTGCGGTAGATGTTTTTACATTATGTTTTCACATTAAACTCTGCATAGGTTTGAATTTTTAGCATGTAAACTTTAGCCTAAGATTGCTTACGCAATCTCAGGCTAAAAACGGGAACATTTTGGGGTCGTCTGTTTCAAGAGAGAACTTCCTCAGTATCGGGAAGTCCAAGGGAAATACCATTCCAAAACTTGTCACTTTTATCTTTTCACATGTTCACTGGAAATTGCGGGATCGCTGGCCACGCCCACTGAGCTCCGACAGGAACTTACACTTCGATATAGAGACGATGTTATTTTGCAAGTAACATGTAACGAAAAAGTAAGATAGTTAGTTGTCGACCTAAACGTCGTAACTACACCTTGAAGAAGCTGTAGTTACGACGTTGAAGTCGCCAAACCAACTAAAATGCTTCACATAAATGTCAGCCAATGTCTGAGTTCAAAGTGCACCTTCGAGAATGGTCGCTTAACACACATTTTAGAGATATATGAAGGATACATTCGATTTCATTTATAGTGAATGCAGAATTCTACCTTAATATCTTGTTGTTAGAACTCATTAGAGATAACTCATTGAGATGATTCTAATGTGATCCAACAACATAGGATGTATCTTCGATATCTATTTTAACAAATACGTCCAATTCTTAAAATATATTGGTATATCTTTGAAATATAGCTTCCAGTTTATGTCAACTCTGAGCCTCAGTTTTAAACTAGCTTAGTCAGGAAAGCATGCGGCCTTGGCGTGATAAAGTGGTAAATTGTTAAAATGGTACTTTAAAGGCATTTCTCTATGCAAACCGCAAGATTGTTTTTTATGTGAAAATTGACAGATCGTCGCCGCCAATCAAAAACCTATTGACTTTTCATATTATTTATTTGTACCGGGAATTCATTGTTGACCTCTGACATTATTTCAGACATTTTAGTTGGTGGAAGACCAAGCCGTAGCAAAAGTTTATTCAATATGTAGTTATGACGTTTCATTTCCTCAAAAACGATAAGCTACTTGATCTGACCCTGGCCATATATTTTGAATAAACGATGCCGTACAGTATCTCCAACAAGCTGATATGTCGAAGTACAGTTTGCGTGGCTATCTTTCCGTACTTTTCTTTCAATGGGTAACATGTAAACCAGCAGACTTATCTTCTTCGTACGACAAAATGTTTGGATTATTTTAATCTTCTTCGTACGACAAAGGGTTCGGATTCTGCTAACCATCTTCTTACAACAAATGGTTTGGATTCTGATAATCGTCTTCGTACGGCGAAAGGTTTGGATTCTGTTAATCTTCGTACGACAAAATGTTTGGATTCTGCTGATCTTCTTCGTTCGACGAAAGGCTTGGATTCGGCTAATCTTCTTCGTACGACTAAATGTTTGGATTCTATTAATCATCTTCGTACGACGAAAGGTTTGGATTATGTCAATCATCTTCGTACGACGAAAGGTTTGGATTATGTCAATCATCTTCGTACGACGAAAGGTTTGAAATCTGTCAATCATCTTCGTACGAATAAATGTTTGGATTCTATTAATCATCTTCGTACGACGAAAGGTTTGGATTATGTCAATCATCTTCGTACGACGAAATGTTTGAAATCTGTTACCTTATTCCCACACCATCCCGCTTTTTTACACATTTTAACCCATTCCTGTTTATTAAAAAATTTAGACTGGTATAATTTGAAAAAAGTTGCAAACGACATTTAAGAATTGGTGCAATTCGAAAAGTGAGCAACCTTTAGGTTTGAAAATATTATGACAAGCAATTTCTTCTTTTCTCACGATATTTGCTCAAGTATCAAAATCACAGAAACGTAAATTCAAGGGATTATACATGAAAGGATTAAGAGAAAAGCTTTGTAAGACATTTAAGAAATAAAGAAAATGTTTGTAGCAAGCGATGTTTTCAATTAAATGAATCCACAATGTTTTCTACTCCCAATGATGAAGAATTTTTAATTTCATCAACTAAAAATTGTCGTCTGCAACTTCTTTGACTTTGGACCAGTCTATGATCTTGTCATCAGGTAATGAGTTGGTCATCTAGGTACGTAGAAAGGTTGGGATTCTGTTACGCCTGTGCCTGTGACGGTCAATCAGGACTTGGAAAAAGTAGTTTATTGTTATTGTGAATTATTATTATTCAGGTTATTTAATTTCGAATGTGACATTGCACGAAAAAAATGTGACAACTTAAGAAATCCTAGATTGGAAAGGAAATACAAGAGGACCATGATGGTCCTAAATCGCTCACCAGAGGCATCTGCAAATTACAGTACTTTTTTGTATAAAAAAGACACAACTTGAGCAAAATAAATAAAACGAATAAAAGATTTTGGGCTTTGAACAAAACAATCCAGTAATGCTTTACAGTAAGAATGAATGCCTGAATATATAGTTTAATCCATAACCATACTTTCCAAGAATTTGTCACCCTCAGGGAAAATAGGTTTGAAAAATACATAGTGAGAAAGGCTATGCTACACTCAAAATATAAATGCCCTCCTCCTTTAAATGAAGAAAATTTTTTTTAGCATAATCAAATTTTGCGTTTTTCCATTGTTTGACTCCTAGTGAAGGGCCGTTTTTGACCAAAGGAAGACAACTTTTAGTGATATAGTACAAAACCATCTAGTTATGCTCCATACCAAATACGAATATCCTAGACCTTATAATTTAAGAGGAGAAGTCTTTTGAAATTGCTCTAATTAAGCATTTTTCCAAACTTCAGATCTCAGGGGTGGGGCCATTTTTTACCCCAGAGATTAAATATTTAAAAACTTGGTAGAGAACCATGTGATTAAGCTCTATGTAAAATATAAATGCCTTTGGGCTTGTAGTCTGTGAAAAAAAAAGACAACAAAGATTTTCTAAAATTTCCCATTTTCATATGCCGCGGTTACAAAAGTTTTTCACGGAATTAAATTCTTTTAACAACTTTTGAAGACCTTCACCCAAGGAACATCCCTGCAAAGTTTCAGCTTGATTGGCCTACTGGCTTAGGACGAGAAAATTTTTAAAGATTTTTAAAGATTTACTTAAGATTCCCATTTTCACATGCCGCGGCAACCAGAGTTTTGACGGAAATATATTCTTTTAACAATTTTTGTGTAACTTCACCCAAGGAAGATCCCTGCAAAGTTTCAGCTTGATTGGCCTACTGGTTTAGGAGGAGAAAATTTTTAAAGATTTTTAAAGATTTACTAAAGATTCCCATTTCTACATGCCGCGGCAACCATAGTTTTTGACGGAATTAAATTCTTTTAACAACTTTTGTACAACTTCACCCAAGCAACATCCCTGCAAAGTTTCAGCTTGATTGGCCTACTGGTTTAGGAGGAGATTTTTAAAGAAATTGTTGACGGACGGACAGACGGACAGACGGACGGACGGACGACGGACAACGACCGATCACAATAGCTCACCTCGCACTTTGTGCTCAGGTGAGCTAATAAAAGGTTAGGCCAAATTTTCCTTTCCTTTCAAAGTTTTCTTTTATATGATAAGGACATAAAATATTGGGCCTTTGTCCTCTAAATGTTGTGTAAATGATAAAAGATATGTTGGGAGAGATTGCAGAGGAAAAAAATAAAGTCAAGTTTATTGTAATTTCATAGAGGTAGAAACCAAATGTTAAAGTAGTTGACGGAACGATAGCCGCACTAAGATGGCCTCCGACAAGTCAATAGACCAATCGCGGCAGTCAATCAAGGAATTAACCGCCCAATCAAATCATTTTTTCAGTCCGGGCCTGAGATTTCAACTCCAGTATTGGCCACCATTTGTTTTATTTATTTACTTTTTTTATTTTTTGGTTTTGCGACTTAAACGTCGTAACTACAGCTTATTCAAGCTGTAGTTACGACGTTTTGGTCGCCAACCAACCATTTTATGTTTTAGTTACATGCTACCTGCCATACATATTACAAAATAAGGCCGTCAAAAATCGAAGCGGAACTTCATGTCGGAGTTAATGAACTGGGAGTAGGGGGTCAGTGGGCGGGGCAAGCGATCGGTCCATTCGACTGTGATATCAAGAGTCGTTAGTTTGCATAAGTTACGACCGGGAAGGTAACACAACAGGTAAACGTTGGTTGATAACTTTACCCATTCCCACACAACAAAATTTTAGACTGGTCCAAATTCAAAGAAGCTGTACACGACAATTTCAAGTTGATGGAATTCTATCTTTTTTCGCCTTTTTGGATAGAAAACGTTGTGGATAATGAAGAAATTGCTTGATACAAGCAATTTCTTCATTTTTCACGATGTTTTCCAAAGCTTTTTTTTTCTTGGGAGACGTAAAAATGAGGAATCATGTGGCAATAGGTTAAACACCGTAACGACAACTTTATAAGCTGTAGATGCTAATTCAAAGTCGCAAAACCAACAAAAACGCTTGGCGTCCAACATGTCACAAACATGACTAAATGTCATTCTATGATTTGATTGACAGTTGTATTTCGTCAGTTCCTTCTCTCTCCGCATTTTTTTCGTCAATCGTTCGGATCGCAAAGCATGGGTTGAACAGCATGAGGACAAACTAGTTTTATTTATCATTTATTTTTATTCATTTTTTATCAATTCTTTTTTATGTCTTTTTTTTTTAATCAAAAGTATTTCATTCTAATCTCAATATTTTTAATGACATTTTTAACAAAACAACAATTAAATGCACCACATATTTTATATTAGTTCAAATACATACATATCTGAAAAGCACATTTGTTCTAGGATATAAAAACCACAAGTTTGTGTCAAAGTCCAGCGATATACGGGTTTTCCTACTTTCGACCATATATGGAAATGTTTGCAGGTCTTATCTTACTTCATCTTTTTGTCTTATCACAATGGTATTCTTGGTATGCAGAACTTGCACTCAGGTGTAGGTATCATAATACATTGCAATTATATTTCGTAAGTCTTAAAAAATTAGCTACACATAAAACTCGGATTTGTTTGCGCTGATATTGAAGACTGCAGAATATTTTTATAAATATTATCGGAAAAGAGGACAATAATGGATACTGACACGTTCTCCTTTTCCGAAAGTATTTTGTTACCGATTAGAATCAATTCTATTTGTTTAACCCATTACCAGAGGAAAGAATTTTAGACGTGTCCGATTTAAAGGAGGTTAAAGACGACGATCAAAAATGACAAATGACTGCCGAATACAATAGGAAATTTATGACAAAAGAAAGAAATGCTTGTTTTAAGCATTGTCTCTTCTTGGCACAATGTTTTTGTCTCATTAATTTCTCTTATGTGCGTCAGCAATGCGGAACTATGTTGTATTGAGTAAAATCCTTCCAATTCTTTGCTGTTGATAAATTCAAAATTAATAATTCTATGTTAAAAAGTGCTTAACAATATCACAATTTACTTAACATAACGAGATTATCACCCATTTCAACAAATTTGTGAATGTATCGACAAACCTAAACATGAGTAGAACTCAAATCACAACCACATGATTGAAAAACAAATGGCACAGAAACAATCATTTACATGGTATCAAATATCTAATTCAATATTCGTTAAATATTTCACGAAAAGCACCAGAATTGATTTCACATCTTCGATAAAGAAGCGGTATCGATATAACTCCATAACATTAACAAATCTTTATGTTACTGCAAAACTGCTGTTAGACTGGTGCAAGTTCAATAAAGTAATGGACGACAAGTTTAGTTCATAGAATCTTAAATCTTTTCTTATTGGGGTTAGAAAACATTGTGGTTAATGAAGAAACTGCTTGTTACAAGCAATTTCTTCATTTTCCACAATGTTTTCCAACGTCTTTTTCTTGAAGGGCGACAAAAGCGGGTCTGTGTGGGAATAGGTTAAACTCTCGACAAATCTTTGTCCGAGATGAAGACGACGGGTTAGTTAAAAATGTCGTAAGTGTCTATACAATGTACAAACATTTACGATGTTTTTGCACTAACTCACCGCATTATGAGTCAATGATAGAGAGAAAGTGGTGGAATTTTAAGCTAGTGTAACACCATCGACTCATTACTAATTATAGCTCATCTCTGACTCATCCGGGCATTCTGTTGGCTTATCAGCACAAACATTTCGATGAGAGAAGAGATATTTGGGAGTAAGATCAGAGAAAACATACAACATCAACTGGTGCGATACATCTTGCGGGTATTTTTCATACAGACATTCATTATCGGTATATGAACATCAACCAATTACAAGATGGCACAATTTTTGACAAGTCCAAATTGAAAGAAGTCGCAGACGATAATTTAAAGCTTTGGATTCTAGATTTTTTATTCATGTTCTCTTTGTGGAAGAAAACCTTGTGGATAATGAAGAAATTGCTTGTAACAAGCAATTTCTTCATTTTCCACAATGTTTTCAAAAAACTTTTTTCTTTCGAGGCGTCCAAAAGCGTCATTGTATGGGAATCGGTTAAATGACATTTGGTTTTATCTGACTAGAAATTTTGAAATACCGGCCTTTGCTTATCATAGATTACAGGAAAAAATGTAACTAGAAATGATTTATCGTATGTGCCTACGGCGTGTGAATGTCTAAATATAGCTTATACAATCTGTAGTTACGATGTTTTAGTTATCTGCGCAAAACAAGCTAGAAAACTTTTGAAGCTTAAAAGGGAAGTAACTTCTGTGACCTTATTCGATTTGCAAATGTCGTCTGCTATTGATAACACTTAAAATAGGTCAATTTAGTACACCTTTTTTTTCCTCTTAAGTCGCACCCATTAAATTTCTTAAACAGGATATTATCTACCTGGTGAAGTAATAAAATTCCCCTAATTAGTTTCAAGATTTTAAGCATTGAAAAAATAGATAACGACACCCCTTGTCTTTGGAAACGTACATTGGTGTGCTTCCGTAGAAATTTATCACCAAATATCCCCTTTACCAGACGATCAACTTTACTTTGATTTGAATTCAGCGAATATGAACCTAAAAAATAATAATGATGTTCACGGGTAGTCTTATACGGAAGAATACGATGTCGGAAAATGAGAAATTACTTGTAACAAGCAATACCTGTTTTCCAAACAGCGATTTCCTTACCATATCAATCTCGACCCAATCTGTTGTAGTGAGATTGATTGAAAAAACGTCAAAATTTACCATTACATTTGAACCCATTCCCATACAATTCCTTTTTTACGTTCCCCGTGAAAAAAAGTTCAGAAAACATGGAGGAAAGAAAGAAATTAGCTTGTAACAAGCAATTTCTCTATCATCCGAAATGTTTTCTACCCAAAGTGACAAAGGTTTTTAAAATTTCACTTCTGAAAATTATCGTCTGCAACTTTTTTCAATTTTGAACAGTCCGAAATTTTATTGTGTAGGAATGAGCTAAATCAGAGACACTATAAAAAATCGCTTCGTACACTTGTAGCAAGCCAATCTACTTGGGAATGAAAAAAGAAGTGTTCGTTTGTTTGTCGACTTCAACCGCCGTTTTATTCCATTCACAAAGTCTTTGGTATCTTCTAGACATGTTGACAAAAGCACTGGCAAATGAGATCCGGGGTCTAGTCCAAGCTCATTGAGCGCGCTGAACGTCCAACTTGGATAATGACACAACAGAATGTTGAAATATTGCACTAATGAGATCCCGGCGACATGTCGGCTTTTTACCGACCGTCTAAAGCAATGGATTTGAGAGTCCATTTCGGAAATAAACCAGAACGTCTATCAATGTTCAGGTTCATTCTTCTTCGTCTGTCTCTTCGGTCAATGTTGGCATGAGTGGTGACCGCGGTATCACAGGTGACAGGTTCGGGGACATGGAACTCTTTGGAGGCGATGATGATGAGATCTGTGGCTGCAAAGCTTCCACCCATTGTTCAGTTTCTTTTAGAGTATTAGACTCGAACACAACACCTGTACCTTCAATGTCATTTAGAGTTACACGTATCTGATTGTCTTTGCCGGAGCAAGTATTCGTACAACAGTTTTTAAGATTTATATATCCTGACTGAGAAGTGTATTTCTGATCTTTGTACAACACGGCGTAATGTTCGTACGAACTTCTGTACACACGGACAAACACTTGAATCCGTAAAGTCCTTCCTTTGTGTTTCTGTATTAAAGACAGTCGACCACAGTGGACTTCTGGTCCGTCCATATTAGAGTTTTTATTACACATATTTGTGTCAATACAAGTAATATTACTTCCCGTAAACGGTTTCATCCTCAAATTTATCCTTTCCGAACTTTGTGTGTTCAGAAGTGAAATAATATTTAACTCTTTTAAAATTTATAACAATATTGTCTACCAGCGTTAATACCACAGCGATATTGAATATGCTTTAAAATCACACTGTTCGCTGTATATATATACTACGCTAAAAGTAGAGGCTCGCGACTGTTGATCATGTGACCTGCCAATATTGTGTGACGTCACTCGCCTAAGCCAATCAGACGGCGCTAGCGTGAGAACCCTTGTGTTATAGGCCGTGCGATGTATGAGTAATGGATCTCAGGTAAATATCTCTAGTTGTCAAAAGTTAGTCAGAGATTTAGGAACAACTAACTGAGCACGAAGTACATTTATTACTCAGTGAAAGTGTTTGTAACAGAACGGTACCAAGTTGTATTGTTAATCCATTACCAGACGATAGAAAAATTAGCTTAGTACGAATCCAAAGATGTTGCAGACGACAAATCTTAGTAGAATGGATAATTTTTTGTATGATAGAAAACTCGCCTGAAACAAGCAATTTCTTCATTTTTCACAGAGTTTTCCATTTCTTTAGGGCGTCAGAGGGGTTTGATGTGTAGTATTTGGTTAAATGACTTCGTTTAATTCTGATTTTAGCACTGTCATTCTATCTTACTATAAGGTATCAGGGGTCCTTTGTTCGGTCTCCTGCTTCAAGAGCCATTCAAGCCGAGATGTACCCCGCACCATACTTTTATAAAACCTGTATCAAACGACCACTTAAAGGCACCGCCTTTAGTGGTAGCTTAACCCGTCACTCAACGACAAAACTTTAGACTGGTCCAATTTAAAAGAAGCTGCAGACGACAACTTCTATTCGATGAAAATTTAGAATTAATTATCTTTAAGGGTATAAAACATTGTGGTTAAAGAAGGAATTGTTTGTAACAATCATTTCCTTCATTAGCCACAATATTTCCCAATGTCTCTTTAACTAAGGGGCGTCAAAGCGTCATTTTGTTTGAATGGATTAACCCGTAACCACTATTTGTCTCTCACCAATGGGTCGATGATCGTAGACCTATGTGTGATAGCAGCTGGAGGCTAGGAAAGGATGTAATGGTAGTACTGGTGTGAGAAATACCAGGATTCCATTGTTAGGTGCTCCAGCTGCCGCGATATAACTGAAAGAATGTTGAAAGCGGCGTAAAACCCCATTTAAAAAAAATAACCCGTAACCAAACTACTAAAATTTGGAATGATCCCAATTGAAAGAAATTACAGACGACAATTCTAAGTTATTGGAATTAAAAAACAAAAACCATACCAAAAAAAAAAAAAAGAAGAAAAAGAAAAGCGATACGTCAATTCTCGAGGGTTAAAACAATGAACAGGTACACTTCAACCCATTCCAACACAGGAAAAATTTTAGACTGGTCCAAATTGAAAGAAGCTGCAGACGATAATTTCAAGTTGATGGAATTTTAAACTTTTTTGTCTTTTGGGATAGAAAACAGTGTGGATAATGAAGAAATTGCTTGATACAAGCAATTTCTTCATTTTCCATAATGTTTTCAAAAGCCATTTTCTTGGGGGGGCGTAAAAAGGAGGGATTGAGTTGGAATGGGTTAAGAGGTTGAACTTTCAAGTTCATAAACATGACTAATTATCTCCATCTACAAAAAGTGATTAAAATCCGGTTTCTGGTTGGTTGAATATTTAATTTTGCAAAACATACATAATGATACATGTGGATTTTGATTGATAACAAAGGGTTATCAAGGTGGTTTTTATATGAAAACATTTCACGAGAAAACGAGCAGCTTTGCAGATTATCAGTCAACCAATGAGCGACCAAAACCTTGTAACTACATCTTCTTCAAGATGGAGTTACAGTAGTTTGGTCGCATATAGGCTCGATGTTATTTACGCTGGACCAGAAAGAGGGAGTATTTTGCCCGCAAGTATACGAAATAACCAACTAGAAAAAGTAGGCCCAAAGACTCTTTAGTGCACAAAGGCTGACAACCAAACAGTTTTACCCATTACAACACAACACAACTTTATACTGGTCCAAATTGAAGGGGAGTGCAGACGACACAATATTGTGAAACATGAATAAATTGCTTTTGACAAGCAATTCTTTCATTTTACACAATAAATTCGAAAAGCTTTGTCCCTTCGGGCTTCAAAAAGTGGGACTGTGTGGGAATGGTTGAAATGATAAATAATGATAATTTTCATCTACAATTAAGAGATGAAGAGAATATTTTTGTATTTTTGTAGGTATGAACGAAGCGGATTCATACAGTGTGATAAGGTTTTTCGGTTCATACCTCCATGAAAACAAAAACTATTCTCTTCATCTCTTAATTGTCTGTACCTTGTAGAACAAGGAAAAACAATAAATAAGAAATAAAAGCTTTGTTTGCGACCTATACGTCATAACTATAGCTTGAGTTAGCTGTAGTTCCAACATTTAGGTCTCCAAGCTAACGAAAGATCTTCCCATAAACTAAGACCAGAGTCAGATTTCCAAGTTCTCTTTCGGTATGAATGCATGTGATTGGCTTTTCAATATTTTGATTGACACCCACGATCCGTCATTTTTAGCCTTTTTTTTTTTTTTTGTTCATCAACGATAAACATGATAATGTGACTTGTCAAGGAAAAATGCCAATCTCTAAGGTCTAAAAGAATATTGATCCTGATACGGCTGTATGTACAGTGCAGTCTGGCTAGAATGGAATCATTTCACCCAGATCGAATTTACGTAACGTGACCCTTTAAGCGAAATGTGGCATCATGTGAACCTCGTGAATACTTGAAAAAGAGAATTCAAAAAGATATTGGGTCTAGCAGGGGTCAATCAGATCTCTCATTTGGATTATAGATTTGTAAAGTAAGGCAGAATAGTTATTTTTGATTTAGAGAACTGATACTTTTTACAAGACGGTACTTTTTGCTTGCGAGTCGCACGTAGAATATGTCATTTCCCCCTAAATAACATTAAAGTAGTCCGTTTTGAGGTATCACACTTGATCAATTACCACTTGCTCAAAAGTCCTCTTACAATTACGTTTTACAGAAAATGCATTTCAATCCATTCCCACATAAGCCCGTTTTCTGTCCCACGAGACAAAGATTTTATGAAATTTCATCAACTTGAAATCATTGACTGCAACTTCTTTGAATTTGGACCAGTCTAAGATTTTCTTGTGTGAAAATTGGTTAAGTGATGAATCATGTTCATTTATAAGAGACGGGAAGAAATAATCTTTAATTGGTCTTCCGCGATATCGTAATTGGCACTTACAACCATCAAGCATTGCTTTCTTTCTTACTTTACAATAACCCGCAAAAAACATTGTCATATTGAAAAAATGGCACAAAACATAGAAATTGATAGCACAGAGATTGTTGAGATCCATCCAACAAAGATGTGTGACAAACATCATTTCAATTTTGTCCTCACACATAATTTCTTTCCGAGAAAATATGTACCTAGAAAAGCACCTATTACACTTTCGCTCTTTCACGTTTATTTGTTGTCTTTTCATCAGCCCGGTGTCACTTATTCAAGAAAATATTGTTGAAAGGTCGGTAGGCCTATAAAAAATGCCATTAAAGCAATTTAATTATGTAATAGTGATTATCATTACTTGGTTAGATATTTCGTCTACAATTCTCTCAGTTGAGCAAGGCTTCCCTTAACTCATTGCCACACATTCCCGCTTTTTGACGCCCCTTTAAGAGTTTAAACCTATTTATTTAATATCGATTGGGAAACAAATTCTTCCGAGTTTAAACCTATTTATTTAGTATCGATTAGGAAAAAAATCTTCCAACTTAGATAAATACCTCTCGATTCTGCTTCCTGTACTTGCGTCGTTTATGCGGGCCACTGACAGAACGAAGATCGATAGCTGCTCCAGGTAATCAAACTCGGGACTTCTTGATTGTAGACCCGACGCTCAACCTCTCGATTACGAGGTAACCTATAATATGAGATTTTAGAAAAACATTGTGGTAAATGAAGAATTTATTTGCTACAAGCAATTTTTTAATCACCCGCAATGTTTTCTATCCAAGAATACTTTAATTACATCAACTCGAAAAAAATCGTATCCGTTCTTTTTTCAATTTGGACAAGACTAAACTTTTGTCGTCTTGTAATGGATTTAATGTTTTTTTTTTTTTTTTTTTTTTTTTTGCTTTGGTTTTTTATTTTGTTTTGTTTTTGTTTGTTTGTTGTTGTTTTTTTGTTTGTTTTTTTTCGGGGGGGGGGCGTTCATATTTAAAATACCTCTCAATCATTTTTGTTATTCTGTAATTTATTTTAAATTGAACCATTATAAATTTGTAACCAGAACATCATTGAAAAAGTCAAAGTCGAGAAAGGGTTCGCGGTATATTTGCTAAATTCCACGCGACATCATATGGATAATAACTTGATATCGAGTCATCGATGGCAATCTAAGATCAAGGTTGGAATGATCATTCTAATCTTCACCTTACTAATCCTGGTCTGCAGTTTTGATTTGGAAGCCACACTAATCCAAGCCATTCACTGACCCCCAATATTCACATCTATGTAGATATTTTAACCCATTCCCATACAGTGACGCATTTTGACGCCCTTCAACAAACATTGTAGAAAATGAAGAAATTCCTCGTAACAAGCAATTTATTCATTTTCCACAATGTTTCATACCAGGAAAGTCAAAAAATCTAAAATTTCATAACCTATGTATCGTCGACTGCAAATCCAGTTTAAAATTTAGCCGTCTGGTAATTGGTTAATGTCTTTGAAGTTGATGTTCGAAAACATCAGCGCGAACAGACTGGTTTCATTGGTCCAACCTTTTTTTAACCCGATCCCAAACAAGCCCTCCTTTTAACACCCCATAGAAAAATGCTTTGGAAAACATTGTGGAAAATGATGAAATTGCTTGTATCAAGCAATTTCCTCTTTATCCACGATATTTTCTATCATAAAAGACAAAAAGAAATCAGAATTCCCCCAACTTGAATTTCCCGTCTGCAGCTTCTTTCAGTTTGGACCATTCAAAAATGTTGTTGAGTTGGAATGGGTTAATAGCGTTATTTTTTTACATATATTCTCAAATAATCAACTTAAGTCATGGGTCTAAATGACCTTTTTTATCACCTACTTTGTTTACTGATTCATCGCCGCAGTAAACAAAAATAGCGATTGACCAATCAAACCATTCATTTAAAACGGAATTTAATGTTGAACTCGATCTATGTCAAGTATTTTTTCGACCAATACGTCGTAAATTAAAGCTGAAGTTACATCGTTCAAGTTGTAGATTTTATTAAGATTTTATTATTATTTTTGTTGTTGTGTTTACGTTATTGACAACATATTTAAAAAAAATCGTTTATAACCTCAGTAAATTTTACCACGAGGGCTGTAGGCGTCACCAGCGATCCCCAATCGTATAGTTGATCTAATAAAACTCAATGCTGGTGAAAATATGCACTATCTGCCCTTTGACAGATTGCAGTCATGGTAGAGGGAGGGTGGGGAAACAGCGTATCAGTTAGAATTATGAAGGTTTCATAATGTTCGCGCACGATAATTATACAACTTTTGTCCAATAGTTGATAAAGGGATTATAAAACCTTATGATATTTGACTTATATAAGTATGTTGTTGCTTAATTAGACATATTCCTTGAATAACTTGGTCCTCCCTTTCAGGCTTTGACAGACTGTTTAGCACTCACCATTGTTTTCGAGACTCTTTTTTTGATACTCGCTATAGAAGAACAATTCATGTCATTCGCACGCCTATGTGCTACTACATATCTACCACGATTTTCACGCTAATTTGAATTGTTTCCAGACATTGCATATATAACTAATAATTGAAGATTTTTTTTAACCCTTTCTAGTTCAGTCATTGATGTTTACGTCTCTGTGAATTTATAATTGAGAAAATGATGTAGATAAAGAAGAAATTGCTTGTAACAAGCAATTTCTTCCTTTTGTTAATATTTTCTATCCTACTGAATGGTTATTTTCCAAATCAAATCCAAAATAAGTTTTCGTCTGCAAAACCTTTGAAAACTGGACAGGTCTAATATTGTGCAAAATAGGAAAAGATTAAAAGGGGAATATTATAAATAATTATGGTCAAAGAAATGTCGTCTGAATTTGGACCAGTTTTAAAGTTCGTTCTCTTGTAATGGGTTCAATGCTCAGTGTGCGGGGGCAAGTTGTTTGGTTTCCTTTCTTCATACTTATTTGATGGTCGGAAATGCCAAGCACAAATCCACGAGTTTTTTTTTTTTTTTGTATTTGATTTGATTTTTACAAGTGACATGTACACGAGTTTAAGTTATTTTTTATTTTATTTTTTTTTTGAAAAGTACATTTACACAACTCTCATTGGCCATTTTCTTTCCCATGTTTCTACATTTCTATGATTTTATACTTCAGAAAACATTGCTGGAAAAGAAGAAATTGCTTGAAACAATCAATTTCATCTTTTCCAACAATATTTTCTAACATATAGTTTGGTTACTCTACAATTTCCACTCACCTTAACAGTCGTCTGCAACTTATTTCGAATTGGACCGGTTTTGCATTTTTAAAAATCGGGAAAGAGTTAACTTTTTTTTTACAAAAATTGAGAAAGTTCCTTCAACCCTTCAAGCTAATTTAAAATTTACATCGATTAACCGATAAATTCATTCATTAAGACCGGAAATGGACGGTGACCTCCAACGTCAATGTCAATAATTTTGTCAGTTTAAAGACTTAAATGCTGAACTACAGTTTATTGAAGGAATAGTTACGATGTTAAAGTGACTAATTAACGATTTGCCTTTTGTTTCATGGTTATTAGCACTTAGAAAACATTGTGGAAAATGAAGAAATTGCTTGATACAAGCAATATCTTCATTATCCTCAATGTTTCATGTCCAAAAGGACAAAAAAATTCCATCAACTTGAAATTGTCGTCTGCAGCTTCTTTCAATTTCGACCGATCTTAAATTTTGTTGCTCGGGAATGGATTAGTTGAATGTATCATGTAACGAATAAAGCTTTTTATGTGGAGGTAGCATATTAGTAGATGTCACTACAAGAACGGTTATTGAGCTGCCGTTTCGTAAGTCATTTTACAGACAACTCTCGACAACTTTCATAATGAACACACATGTGAAGGTGATAATGATGGGTCGTGATTCTAGAAAGTTATACAAGCTTCAAATCCAATGATAGTCATTTGAATTATTCATGTGTTTAAGGTAGTTATCACTTCAATGGCGATTTTTTGTCAAGTGGCCAACGAAGTTATGTCTGGTTGTATTTGATATTGATAAGCAAATACAAAGTGATAGTTCGCTGCTATAGTTAAGCATTCCATTTACTACTTATAAAACGAGAATTGAGAATCGGCTTACGATAAGACAAGAAAATTTTGGTATTTTTTCTTTAATCTAAATCCAGACGACAAAATCTTAGACTGGTTTAAATCCAAAGAAGTGGCACACGACAATTCCAAGTTAATGCTTTTGCCTTCAATTCTTTGTATTCTGGTTATAAAATATTGTGGTAGATGAAAAATCTCTTGAAACAAGCAATTTTTTTCATTTTCTACAATGTTTTCTCAAGATATTTTTCTTGGTGGGCGTAAAACAGCGGAATTATAAAAGAATGGTCAAATTTATGCATTAAATCTATTTTACCAGAAAAAATATTATAGATGTATGTCTATATTTGTAAATTTGTAAATGATCGACTAACTGAATGACTTTTTCTCTTGATATGGCCCGATGTTTTTGAAAGTTGTCTAGTAAAAAGCCAACCTTGACAGATCGGGGTTTTGACAAAGGTCAAGTTGGTTAAAATTATAATACATTAAATATCACATTCACCTTTAAATGTGGCTAACATATACGCATGCTGACGCCAGCAAAGTACAACCGGTCGTCAAAACGTTTACAACTGTATCAACGTACGGAACCCAACTGGGCTTACAAGTTAGACACCACTGTTGTAAGGACGAAGGTTGTTTAGTGGTAGTGTTACCAGTATTGCGGTGTCAATCAAAGAACCAATCGACCAATCAAATAATTCATTTAGATCGGAAGTGAACTCTAAACTCCAACATTGACAGGATTTTGTATAATGCATTATTGTTGCTTTGGCGACTTAAACGTGGTAACCACAGCTTGAATATTCAAACTTTGGTTACGACGTTTAGGTCACCAGCCAACAATTTGTACGACGTGATACTTTGATTTGTAGATTTTCAGAATCCTATAACAATATTTTTACCGAAATTCAAGGGGCGTGGTGGGGGTTTGGGGGTGGGTTTGTCTGGACCCTTGTTTTCCAAACCACTCCCCTGGATCAGAGCATGGCTTTTCTATTAAAGTACACTCGCTTACAATGATAAGGAGAGGCTCTTAATCACGCCTATTACTACGAAAAAGTTTTAATTTGTCTTGTTCTTTTAAATTTTATTACTTTGCCGATGGCTTAGTTAATTAAAATTCAAAACCGCAAAACATTACCCTTTCTCTCATTGTGCGCGCGTTATCCTTTTTATATCCTTAGTAAACGCTAACTGCCCTTACTTGTACGAACTATGCAAGCTGTCTAGTGTAAGGACTGGTCGCTTTTGACCTATTTTTAAATACATTGTAGCCAGTTTTTCACCGTTTTTTTGAAATCTTGATTTAATCTATTTTCCGACGGGGAAACGAAACCAGTGATACTCTCAGTACATTGGTGTATAGCAATTCACCTTTGCCGTGTTTGATAGGTTACCCAGCTAATGTGGAACAATGCCTAAAGAAGATGGTCCAACTGTAAGGAGTGGGGTCTATAGGTTTATATGGTATTTTCTATGATTTTTGGGTTTGAATCTTTGGATTGTTCTTTTCGTTTGATCTCTGCATGGTATTGCAAACAGTTACATATCGATTGCTAAGAGCAACACTGCGTAAGTGCCTATATTCCATACAGGCTCTTACGACAGTGTTGCTCTAAGCTATGTATACACCATCCACTGATCTAGAATTGTTTTCTACGGGGGGGGGGGGGGGGCGAAAACCCCGTCGTTTTATAATATTCGTCAGTTGGTGAGACAAATATCGTTGCTACAGCTTTTACAAAGCTGTAGTTGAAACTTTTCGGTTGCCCCACTGGCAATATAATACTTTGATTTCCAGATTTTCCAACTCTTAAACCATATTTTTGAAGACATTCCATGATGGGGTGTCTGAATTCCTGGTTTCTCCCCGTCCCCTGGATCTGCACATGGCTCACACCAACCTGTGTACTAGCACTATCTAGAGTCTTCAGTTTAAGCTTTGTATGCAGTTGACTGAAAGGTTCTCTACACGACCTGTAAATATTCTGGTGCACTGTGTGGCGGACCGGGCTGTTCACCGTCATCGCGCTACGAACATGTTAAATTGTCAGAAATATCAAGCTCTGTTAATCTGTTTTGTTTGAATTGGGTTAAACGCCACTTTCAACGGTCTTTCAGTTATATCGCGGAGGCTGGAGCACCTGACCATGGATTTCCAGTATTTCTCATACCAGTACCACCACTATATCCTTTCCGAGCCTCCAGCTGCTCACCCCACTTAGGTTTACGATTATTCACCCATTGGTGGGAGACATATCGGAAAGAATATTTGCCTCGACCGGGGATCGAACCCTATACCTAATGATTCAGAGTCCGACTCGCTACCAACTTCACTATTGCCGACGCGCTGAAAATATAAAGCTCAGTTAAAAGCAATTCATCATCTTTGAAGAAGACGCCATTCTCCCAGAATAACTAATGGTTGACTGTTGACTGTTTGTAAAGACTGTTTTTGTGAAATAAAAGGGGGAAATGACGTGGCTAATTAATATTCAAAGAGACGAGCTTTAATGAAGACGATGATACCACAACAAGTATATTTTATTAGTTGTCATTAAATTTAAAGTCATCTAAACTCTTTGATGACTCATCGATTACTTAACAAGCGTTCTGGCTTTACCTGAGATATTATCATTGATAATGAGATTCATTAATGCATATAGCGTAAAGAAATCAAGCTATTTAACCCATTCCTACACAATCACGCTATCTAACAGAACAGAACAGAACAATTCTTTATTTCCACCCAAGTATTTACAAATACAGTAAGGGCAATATACATTATAACAAATATAAGGATTATAAAGAGGAACTTCTGGTGTATAACATTAACAACTTAACATTCAATGTTTTCATGCTGCAGTTTTGACATCTAACCGTGGGAAATATTTTTCCGTATTTGGACCATGTTTTCAATAGACTAGTTCACGATCATGAGTAGATTTGTAATTTTGTGTTGAGCATGTTAACTTAGCCCGTGCAAAGTCGTGAGATCCATATCACAAGCTAACTGACATCTTGAGCAGTCTTTTTGGAATGTAAAAACGCTAGAGGGTTTAACCCAATCCCACTCAATCCCATTTTATGCTTGAAAAAGATATAGCTGTTAGGAAACGCTATGGGAAAAGGAAAATCTTGCCACTGGCATGCTGTTCTCTTTGCCACAACACTTTCCCTTTTTGACACTAAATTTTCATTTTGGCAATTGCAATTAGCCTTAAAGAACAATTATTTAACAGAAAACATTTGCAAAAAAGGGGAAGCCAGATAGATAAATATAGTGATCAACATGTTTAAATACAAACAGCAAATTACACAAACAAAAGTATCACCATTGCCAATGCTTTTGGGAGTTTTACAAACAATGTTTGAAGTGAGACATTGCTTTTTATTTTTCTTTACATTGATTGGAATCGACTTTGCTTTCATTTAACCCTTTCCTGTTCAAATACGGGATTTTATGTTCCTTTCATTTTATACTCGAGAAAGCATTGTTGGAAAAGAAGAAACCGCTTGTAACAAGCAATTTCTTATTTTTCCACAATACCTTCTACCACATATGATGGTTTCATTTCACATATTCCCACATAACAAAATTTTAGACTGGTCCAAATTCAAAGAAGCTGCAGACAACAACTACAAGTTGATGAGTTTTTAGAATTTGTCCACTTTTTAGGTAGAAAACATTGTTAGAAATGAAGAAACGGCGTGTAATTATTTATATTGATGAGTTTTTAGAATTTGTCCACTTTTTAGGTAGAAAACATTGTTAGAAATGAAGAAATGGCGTGTAATTATTTATCTTGAAGGGGTTCAAAAAGCGTCACTGTGTAGGAATGCATAACGTCTGTAAAAGACACATTTTCTTAAGATTTAAGTAACTTAGAAATTCCACATGCATTTTTTTTTTAATTAGGACTACTTTGAAACTTTGAAATCTGGCAATAGGTAAACACATCGTTGTTGGGCGATCATAGCCCCGTAACTACAGCTTTATTTCATGGTCAGTTAAGACATTTTTGTCGCCCACTTACACTTTGCCATGTGCAACTTTTTTTAATTTAAGTTTTCCGTCAACTTAACCATTCCCACATACCCCCCCCCCTTTACGCGCTCAATTAAAGAGTATTTTCTCCTTTTTCTCCCAATGTTTTCAAACTTCATATGAATCTTATTATTCAGCTTAAAACAATTTTGTTTTCTCATCTGTAACCTTTCTCAAATTGGACCAGTCTAAATTGTTGTCGTCTGAGAATTGGTTAAATCAATCACTATCCACTATCACGATTGGTCCGTCGATTTTTTTTCTTTATTGAAATCGCCAATCCGTCTGTTGAACAACCGGAGCTTGTCAATCAAATAACTAGTCGATTAATAAAATCATGCAATTAGACTGGTAGTTAACTTTGAACTCTGATGTCTACGCCTTTTATGTGGGACAACTTTGTTGGTTTGGCGACTTAAACGATGAAACTACAGCTGTAGTTACGACGTTCGGCTGTCAATTAAACATTCTCCTTTTTCGTTGCATGCTACTGGCCATACATTTTGCAAAAGAACGTCGTTTAAAATTGAAGTAGACATTCCTGTTGGAGTCAATGGGCGGGACAGTCCTTTGATTTTAAAAAAAATCTAAGATAATTTCCAATAATCACAAGCAATTTCTTCATTATCCGCAATGTTTTCTATCCAAAGGATAAAAAGTCCAAATTCCACAAACTTTCAATTATCGTCTGCTACTCCTTTCAATTTGTAGCAGTTTAAGATTTTGTCATCTGTGAATGGGTTAAATTCTAAAAATGATATCCGTGAGACATACTTTCAGAACAGTATTTTCACTTGAATAAATGTCTCGTGCCACCTGTGCTGGATATTAACAATCTCCATGGGAACGGAAATTAGTCGATATTAAATATTAAGATTAAAACCGTATTTAGAAGAGACGTATACAGATAAACAACAGCAAAAACGACTTCATTACAATGGTTATTAAAACTACTGGCAGTAAGCCGGCACTGTAACCTACTTTCTAAAATAGGTGTGTTAGGAGAGATCAAACAGATTTCGAAACGTTTTTGTCCATAAATGATTTCTCATTTTCTATCCAACAAAGACTTGCTTGTTATCGTGCTCCCCGAAGGATGAGCATATAGCCATCGCTTCGTCTGTCCGTCCGTACGTCCGCCTCAATATTTCCACAACCCCTAGGTCAAATTCGATGAAACTTCACTTGTGAATTCCTTATGCTTATGCGCCGACGCGTTTTCCCCGATTTTTAATTTTGCCTTATTTGAAATCGAACATGTGGTCGACTTAAATTGTATGTTCATTCTTTGGTCAGTTCCATTATGCTATCTAATCATATGACTGCAGTACTTTGCTCTACAGAGTTGTTGTTTTTTTGTTGTTGTTTTTTTTTTTTTTTTTTTTTCTATTATGTGTGACTTTTTCCATGTGACATTAAATGTATCATTGAAACTATCTCGAAAGCAAAGGCTCCTAGTCTAGTCAGCCGGCAGAGGTTGACAAACGGTCACCATTCATGAGAATAATCCTTTAATTTGTTATTTACTAAATAAAAGAACAATTGATCTTGCACAGAAACAGGCGTGTATTCTCAATTTTTCCCCACCGGCTCAAGTCACAACATTGTTTATTCGACTGCTATGTACAAGATAAACCATGACAAAGGTCGAAGTTTTAATGATAGTGAAGTTTTGTTTATTTGATTTTATGCCCCTCATCGAAGGATCTATAGCATATTGATTAATTGCATTTGTTCGCCCGTCTGTCTATCTGTCTGTCGGTCGGTCTACCTGTCTGATGTCAAATCTTAACCAAACTTTTTTCATAGAATTTTTGCCATCTATAGGAGGACCGGGTAACCAGGACCTGCAATGAATCGTCACGGTATTTACCTATCATTAACCTGTTCCCACACAACACACTTTTAGACTGGTCCACATTGAAAGAAGCTTCAGACGACAATTTCAAGTTGATGGGAGTTTAAATTTTGTCGTCTTTTTGCATAGAAAACATTGTGGATTATGAAGAAATTGCAAAAGATTTTGACGACATTGTGGAAAATGAAGAAATTGTAAATTGCAATTTCTTCATTTTCCACAATGTCGTCAAAATCTTTTTGTCTTGCGGATTGTAAAAAGGAAGGAATCTGAAAAACGAACCAGAAAGACCTCAGGATAAGACAGATATAACATGAAATGAAGATTGGTATCAAACAAACTGTGTTTTAGACACAAACTACCAAAAATAGCTTCACCACAGATTGGACCCGATAAAACAGTCTTAATATGACAGCTCAATTTCTATATATGGTATGATCTAAAGAAATGTACCTTGTATACAGGGAAGGTTATACCGGTCATCCTTTTTCCAACTGCATAGATCGAAAAGACATTGACAATCGATCTTGCTCGCACAACCACTTCTATAAAGCGACTATGACCATTAAGTGACCATAGTCGAATTTCTTCTTTTTAAAAAGCCAAAGCTCAAGAAGTGACGGTATTCTGCTAACAGGTAAAATCATAGCTAAATCCTATGTTGTTAAAACTCATTAGAATCGTCTCAATGAGACGATTCTTATGAGTCCTAACAACATAGGATTAACCGAGACTTCTGTAATAATTTATGTATGTAATCGAATCATTCCTTCATATTTTTTTTGCAAAAATTGTATTAAGGGACCATTCTTATAAGCGACCCCATTCTCTCGTCCTTAGAATGGTCGTTAAATGCAAGTATTTGCGCACGTATAGCCTTCTTATTAACTGAACGGCCCTGTCTGTAAATAATCAACTTAACAGTCATATCATTCATTTAAAGCGAAAGTGAACTTTGAACTTCATCATTTATGTCAAGAATTATTTGTTGGTTTTGGCTTAAACTTATTCAATCTGTAGTTACGATGTATTGGTCGCCAGCCAACGAGTTGTATTTCATTCTACCACACTGACAGTATATTTTACAAAATAATGTTATTTATTACCTTATTCGAATTTCCATGTTTGTGGTAAGTGGGCGATGCCAGCTATCAGTGTTTTATAGCAGAGCATAGTCAATTTAACATGCATGAATCCATTTCCACATAAAAACGTTTTTAAAAACGCCCTTGGTGTGAAAGCTTTGGAAAACATTGTTGATAATGAAGAAATTGCTTGTAACAAGCAATTTCTTCATTGTCATTAATGTTTTCTACACAAAAAAGCAAACACTTTTATAATTTCACCACCTTAAAATTGTCGTCTGCATCTTCTTTAATTTAGGACTGGTCTAAAATTTATCGTGTGGTAATGGGTTAAATACTTGGCGGTGGACGTTGATCATTGCCAGATCGATTAAACAATAAAATCAAAACAATCGATTGGACATTGAAAGTATTCATTTGTACCGGAAGTGAATGATGAGGTCAAACATTTATTTAAAGCATCTTTTGTTTGTTAAGCAAGTTAAATGCCGTTACTACAGCTAGATCAAGTTGTAGTTAGGACGTTAAGTCGCCAATCAATGGTTTGTTTTATAGCCTGATCACGAATCATGCAAACTAAAGCTCTTTGATTTCTAAATTGAACTGCTCTTTCGGAGGTCAACTGGCGTGACCAACGATCCGTCAATTTGCATTTTTGTCTGTGGGACATTTTCTTCAAACCCCGCTTTTTACATCCCTCAAGAAATTGGCTTTAGAAAATCATTGTGGAAAAAAGAAGAAATTGCTTGTTACATGTAATTTCTAAGTTATCCACATTTTTAACCCTAAAAGCCACGCCAAGGTTTGTAAAATTACATCAAATTCAAATTGTCGTCAGAAACCTTTTTTAATTTAAGATAGCCAAAAGTTTGTCGTGTGATAATTGGTTAATATCTAACATTTTTTACCTTTCTCCATGACGCTTCTTGACACCCCTAAAAAACGGAAAACATTGTGTAAAATGAACAAATTGCTTGCCACAAGTAATTTCTTCATTTTCCAAAATGTCTCGTAACACAGAAAGCTTAAAAAATATAAAGTTTCGTGAACCTTTAATTGTCGTGTGCAACTCCTTTTAATTTGGACCAGTCTAAAATGTTGCCGTCTGGTAATGGGTTAATGTTCATGAGAACTTTGTTGGTATGGAAACGATTATCAGATTCAATAAGCCGAAAAGAATCACACGAAGAGTAATTTCAAAAGAAAATAAGGTTCTTTGAGGTTTCTCTTGAAATAAAGATCTCTTTCAGGATAACAACAGTTTTTCTTGCGAGAAACAATAGAATGCCAAAGTTCGCATCTGAAATATTATGTCAAACTAGATGTATTTTCCTCTTAACCCATTCCCATCAATGACGCTTTTAGACGCCCCACAGGAGAAAAGGTTAGAAAATATTGTGGAAAATGAAGAAATTGCTTGTGACAAGCAATTTCTTCATTATACACAATATTTTCTACCCCAATAGTAGAAAAAAAATAAATCAAAATTTCCTAAGATTTAAATTATCGTCTGCAACTGCCTTTAATTTGGACCAGTCTAAAATTTTGCCTTCTGGTAATGGGATAAAAGATATAACGGAATTCCGTAGTTTTCCCGCTATACTATGCTTGTAGTGCTCCTAATTTATTTAAAACATCGGTAGACGACAAAGTTGTCGTAACTACATCTTTGCTTAGTCTATAGTAAACCGATTAGCAGACGAGAACAATTTTAGACTGGTCCAAAATCAGAAATTTTGCGGACAACAATTTTTGATTGTTTTTATTTAAGTTATAGGTCCCTTGGGGGCAGAAAACAATGTCGATTATGACGAATTGGCTTGTAACAAGTAATTTCGTCATTTTCCACAATGTCCTCAAGGCTTTTTATAGAGGGGCGTCAAAAAGCTTTATTGTTTGGAAATGGGTTAAGCCTTTTGGTCGTCCAATGACAAAATGTGGCATTTGTCAATTTATGTAAGCTTCTGAAAGTCCATAACTACGACAGAAACAAGATGCCATTAAAATCATGATTGATATGAAAAAGAAAGAGGCCTTTTTTTTTTGCACATTTTCAAGACCTCGCGTTAAATAACGAAGGCAATCTATAAATAAACTTCTTTGTTGTAAACGCTTGTTCTCCTATGACTTTGAAAGAAAGGTTATTAATGTATTGTTTGTAAGAACAATAATAAAAATCAATCGCTTTCATCGAAGAGGGCTTTGAAACAAAAGCATTCCTGTCGAGTTTTTAATTCTATTGTATATAGAATGCATAAGTAGAATTTTCTTCCCATGTGAACAAAACAAATAGAGGGGGTGCGTAAGGAAGTTTACTTTCTTTAAATCGTGGATTACAAAATATCTCTTAATTCTTTCCCTAAGATAATGGTCTTGGGAATGGTAAAACATTTCGGTCGTCATGCCGAAGCCGGGATAGTCCTTTTAAGTCAGGTGGTATTGTTAAAGTTCAGTCTGCGCGTATATTCACGATGTTAAGTTTATTTGGCACAAACCGTGTATATCTTAAATTAACCAATAAAAATATTTTATATTTATGTAGTCTGATCTTAGTCTACACCACCTGCTTGCGCCGTTTAAGTCAGGGTTTGTGGTAAATTTTCAAAACGAATTTAAACCGAGAATTAGGGCTTCCGATGATTCCAGCCCTTTGATCTTAATGCACTTTTAAACAGGGTTTTTATTCAGCATGATAAGGGTTAAAAAAAGGTTGCAGAAGTCATGTGAGATTGAAAATATTATCGAAAATAAAAATTAAAAATACTTTTGACAAACATTTTTTTTTATAATTTTTGGTAAAATATATACAAAATTGGAAACGTCTGAAAAGAAAATCATATCTGAGCGTGTCAAATACCGTTCCATGTGAGGCAATGTAAGATGACCTCTTTCATTCTGTTGGTGACGTCATACTGCGAATAAACGTAATCAGAATGGTAAAGGAGGAGGGAAATACCTGTAGACATACAGATTTTCTTATAATTTCATTGAAATTATTTAATAAGAAAACTAGGTATGTGGTAAAGCGGGTTCAATTTCCGTATGCCGCGCTCCGTATTCTTTATCATTAGAGCGGGTAATGAAAGGTCCAACAGTATACGGAGACCAATTCTTGTGCGAATATTAGATGCGCGCGCTTTGTTGTCTTGATTTAGGCGCACTTTCCCTCTGCCTTTCTTCACAGAAAGCCGCACGTATCGTCAGTCATCATCGTCATCATCTTTCACAAGATTCTTGATGTCACCTCTTATTCTTTCCTTGGTAAGTCTTATTCTACCGTTCCTCGTCCTATATATCTTTTTATTATGGATGTTTGTTGTAAGCCTGAATTTATT
The DNA here is from genome assembly GCA_946902895.1 of Fragum fragum. NCBI lineage: Eukaryota > Metazoa > Mollusca > Bivalvia > Cardiida > Cardiidae > Fragum > Fragum fragum. The sequence goes on from OX336369.1 coordinate 10,170,127, forward strand.
CTTGTTCTCCTCTTTCCAGGATGTTTTCATCGATGTTTCATTAAACTCATAAAACATAGCCGAGTCCTTCGTTTTGGTTTACCCCGGTTACAATACAATAAATGGAATATTTGGTTACGATTGTGATACAACGTCTTGTATTTGATTCACGCTGCGGAGTAAAATTTGATATTCCATGCGACCTTTGGTCTCGCGAATTATCAAAATTTCCCTCCGCAGCTCAAAGCAAATACAAGATGTTGTATCGCTATCGTAATATAATATTCTCCATGTATTTATTCCCAGGATCATAATCTAGATACTAATCTTACCACGTCCGAAACCATTGGTAGAACGTGAAAAGGTTAATCAGAAAAGTATTAAAAACTGCTTTCTCATTTACAAAGTTTATGACTGACCAATCGCGACTGCAAATCATACAAGAAAACGACCAATCAGACAAGACGTAAACTTTGACAACCGACATTGGCCAACATATATGTTAAGTTTTTTGCTGGTTAGGCGAGTTAAACGTTGTCACTACAGATTAAGCACGCTGTAACTACGACGTTCAGGTCGCAAACCAACAATTGTACTCTTTTATTACGTGATACTTGCAATAAAATTATGCAAAATAACGCCATTTCATATCGAAGTGGAACTTCTTGTCGGAGTAAAACGTCGAGGTAAGCGAGGTCAGTAGGCGGGGCTAGCAATTTCTAAAGCGTCTATATATATGCAAACAAGTTTCGAGGGTAAACCGAGACCGATTTTGTGTAACATAAAGATTTGTTTATTATGGTGAAAACCCCTATTTAAATGGCCAATCACCTTTGACTTTTAGACACTTTTCCTTGTGTGCGCAGTACCTCCCAGATCCCTCCGCTTTATTGACGGGCGTCTGGCAGAGATAGGCATACGGTAACCATTTATTTAACTAGTTGGTGGCTCTCTAACCGGTCGCGTCAGTTCTTGCCCGGTGAACCGACTTCCATCGGGATTTGAACCTTCGACCTACCGCTCCCCAAGCGGACGCCCTACCACTCGGCGGTATATATCTTTCTCGTCGAAAATGACCCTGCTTGTGCCTCATTGTATTCTATCATGATATCTCTATTTTTATATCGTCATAGAGCGACCAAAGCCTTGTAACTGCAGCTAAAGCAAACCTTGAGTTAAGTGGTTTTGGTCGCCCAACGAGTCACTGGCGAAGCACCGTTAAACCACACTTAATGAACATTATAAACCTCTCGGCTGAAAAGCGATTTTTCTTTTCAAATCGCGTTAAAGATGTGTTTATTGTTACCCGATAATCATAATCGGCTATTAAAATTTTACCAACCTGTTTTTGGTCGCGCAATGACGGTTTAAACCGAATTGCACCGACCCTATTTATGAAACATTTGCCTTTAACTCATCACCCCCATGTGAGCTACATCAGCACTATACAGTCATCTTTCTTTAGAAATTTAGTCTGGTGACAGATTGAATTTCAAGATAGTCTAGTAAATCTGAAAATTCCCACACAATCCACCCTTTTTAAGCCCCTGTAGAAAGAACGCTTTGGAAAACACTGTGGAAATGAAGAAATTGCTCGTATCAAGCAATTTCTCTATTATTCACTATGTTTTCCATCCAAAAGACGAAAAAACTTGAAATCGTCGTCTACAGCTTCTTCCAATATCAACCGGTCTAAAATTTTGTTGTATGGAAATAGGTTGACACCCACACACACATACAATAGACTGCTCCAAATTGGAAGAGGTTGACGACGACAAAACGAAGCGGCTAAAATAAAAAAATAAGGGCACTTTAAGGAAAAAAAAAACATTTTGAGAACAGAAGAAATTGCTTGTGACAAGCAATTTCTTCTTTTCTCACAATGATTTCCAAAGCTATATTTCTTCGGCGCAAGTAAATGGGGAAGTGTTTGGTTATGGGTTAAATAGATCACACACCTCTTCACCTTTATCATGACGATGACCACGTAGACGCCAATTCGCGACAAACAAGTTAGTGAAAGGGATCTCATTAGTGTTGTTTGGTTGTTATTCGCCTCATCGACAGGTCGAATTAACGAAATGTACGTGACAGGCTATAGGAAATATGTATAAACAGGTCCAGAAAATATCAACTGTTGTGAAATCGACCTTGGAAAGCTGAATACAGGCTTTGATTACGAAAAGGTAATTGAATTTAGTGCATGTTGTCATGTATTGAAATGGGAGAAATGAGAAAACTTGATTAATTCATTGAATAAGATTAATTGTGCCTAATGATAAAATGTTGCACATATAAATCGTACATATAAGATGTCAGGTTTGATTAAACTATAGAAGTGATATTTAGTTAGCTCAACGACAAGCCACGGCCATGGCACAGTGGTAGCGGAAAGAACTCCTAGTCAATCGGTCCCGGGTTCGTCCCTGGCCGCGACGAATATCCTGTCCGACATTTGTCTCCCACTAATAGGTGGATAATCGTAAACATAAGTGGGATGAGCAGCTAGAGGCTCTAAAAGGATACAGTGGTAGTAGTTGTGTGAGACGTACCAGGAATCCATGGTTAGGTGCTCAAGCCTCTGCGATATGACTGAAATACTATTAAAAGTGGCGTTAAATCCTATTCAATAAATCGATCTTAGCCCAACGACAATATATTGAGATGTAGAAATACATCAAGGAAAAATAAAAATACACATTATAAGCACTTTTTTTTTTGCTAAAAGTGAATCTATTTTTTATGAATGTTAATTTAATCTTAAAACGTGCCGTCTGCAATTTCTATCATATTGGACCAGTCTTAAATATTGTCGTCTGGTGGTGACGGTATCAGAGAACTTGGCTACCTTTTCTCACTATCTCCAAGCACTTGCTGCAAAGTTATAGGAAGAATGTCGATAAATCTATCTTGTAATTTTAAGTTATTCGTTTTATCTCACATTTCACAATTACACTGCTAATCTTATTGAAAGGAACAGGTACAAAACAATAAAAACAAGTCCCGATTTAATGGTTTTCGCAATTTTCGCCTGGACGCCATGCCGCGCTTGATTTTGGCACCGTCATATCTACTGAACCGAATATGCCTAGTGAGTACTTGTTTTGTAGTCATAGTTTATTGCGCAATTCATACGTTTGTAAGAAAGAGTAAACCTTCTAAGCTTACTATTGTAAAACCGTGCAATTTTTAGCACTTTAACCTATTTCTACAAAATACCGCTTTTTGACGCCCCATGAGAAGTACTTGTGGAAAACATCGTGTAAAATGTTTAAATCTCTTGCTAACAAGCAATTTCTTCATTTTACACAATGTTTATACCAAAAAGCTAAAAATAAAAAATCTAAAACTTTAAAACTGTTGTCTGCAATTGCTTTTAATTTTGACCAGTCGAAAATTTTGTCGTCAGGTAATGGGCTAACATTTACTTTCCTATTCTGTATCAATATATTTTATAGTCGTGGTAATACACACATAAATACATTAGAAATGTAAGACAATAGAGGCGAACTTTTTTTTTCAAATTATGAGATATTTGTTTCTTCTACATGACCCCCATTTTTCACATGAATAATACTGGTGGGGGAAATACCAGGAATCCATTGTTAGGTGCTTCAGCCGCCGCGATATGACTGATATACCGTAAAAATGGCGTTTAACCCCATTCAATCAATCAGATGAATATAAGGAAAGTTAGCTTATTCCTACACAAAGAAAAACAACCAAGCAATTTCTTCATGTTAAACAATGTTTTCAACCCAGAAAGTTGACAAAATCTAAATTTTCATAAACTTTAAATTGTCATCTGCAACTCCTTTCAATTTGGACTAGCCTTAAAAATTGCCGTCTAGTAATGGTTTCAGCAAGAGTGATAATTGTTCAAAAACAACAACAACGACAACAACAGCAAAAGAACAAAAACAACTACACATGGTGAATCAGACAAAGACATTGCGAAATCACTGATACAGTAATTTTGAATCATGATGTAAAGATTACAAAAGATGATACAAAAGATGATAAATTTATTCGAGTATACTTTTATGGTTATCAGTCTTGATTTGGAAAGTAACAACAAAGACACTTCTCTTGTACAATAGTGTTTCCGCTTGTCAGATGGGAGATCTTCACCATCGTCTTTAGACTAGCTTCAGCCTAGTGATCTGTATGTATACTCCCCCTTTTACGCCTCAAATGTATCTACGATTATCGTAGCAGATATAGAACATTGTAATCACACGAAACATTGCTCGAGCCTTAATGGGAGGCTTTGTTATCCGCTAAGGAACAAGTAACGCTTTTATCTACATTTAGAACTCCTAAGGTAAAATCCTCAGGTATTAAACAGGACTCTTACAGGTCCGCGGGTTCGGTTATTCGTAAACTTTTTTGGTTGTTAATAGTGTACTTTAAAACACATGCCACTATGTATACTTACTTACTTACAAAAAGTAAAACGGTTTGGCTTCATACAGAATGTTTAGGGGTTTGTTGTTGTTTTTGTTGTTATTTATTTGTCATATCGTCGTGAAAACAGAACAAAAAGCTTGTCTTGATCTCTGAAATGTATTAAAAATTTGCTAAAATGTGATTCCTCATTAACTCTCCCCCTCTCTCTCTCCCTCTCTCTGTCTGTCTCTCTCTGACTGTCTGTCTCTCTCTCTCTCTCTCTCCTTCACTCTCTCTCTCTCTCTGTATATCTGTCTGTCTGTCTCTCTCTGTCACTGTCTCAGTCTCTCTCTCTCCGTCTCTCTGTCTGTCTGTCTGTCTCTGTGTCTCTCTCTGTGTGTCTCTCTCTGTCTCTCTTTCTCTGTCTGTCTCTGACTCTCTGTCTCTGTCTCTCTTTGTCTCTCTCTCTCTCTCTTTTTCTCTCTAACTTATCATTCAGTGGTGTTGTGAGTTTGTGGACCATATAAGGAATAACAGTTTATTGTCGTGCTACCCCCTCCCACAAACTGCAGCTTTAAATAAGCTGTAGTTACGACGTTTAAGTTGCCAAACCAACACATTTGCTTCACATAATTGTCGGCCAATCTTGGAGTTCAAAGTTCACTTCCGGTCTAAATGAATGATTTGATTTGTCGATTGATTCTTTAATTGACAGTCACGATTGTTCAACGGTAAGTACCCGTGTTACATTTTTCTTAACTTCGAATGCAGTTTAGAAGGTCAAAGGTTGTAAACGCTAAATGCTGTCTAATTGATCAGATGGTAATTAAAGATTAAGTCTCTATTTTGGGCATATATATATATCGGCGATCAACATTATATCTGATCAATCTCATACGATTAAGGTATGTAATAGTCACAGGATAAGAGAGAATTCACCATTGTTTTGAATGATTAATCAGAATGACAATCTATATTGCGCGATGGTTTTTGTCTCTACAAGAGGGTCAAGTACACGAACCGGTCCGATTTAACCCACTTCAACCTACTCCCGCATTTTTGTACGCACTGAAGAAAGGAACTTTTGGGGAAAAAAAAAAACATTGAATGATAAGGAGAAATTACTTGTGAAAAACAATTTCTTCTTTTCACAAAAAGGTGTTGTTTTTTTTTTTTTGTTACTAATTTTGCACTTATAACTCAATTCTAACACACTGTGATTTGTATTCAATCTCTTTCAATTTGAACTAGTCTAGGCTTTTTTTTGTCTGGTAATGTGTTAAGATGCTCTTTAAAGCTAAAATTTTACCCTTATTTAAAGTCCCACTCATGCCTTGATAATTTAACCCTTTCCTGTACAAATCCCTGATTTTATACCCGACAAAACATTGAGGAAAAAGAAGAAATTGCTTGTAACAAGCAATTTCGTTTTTCCACAATATTTTCTACCACACAGGATGGTTTGATTTCAAATTCCACCCAGCTGTTATTGCCGTCTGCATCTTCTTTCAATTTTGACGAGTCTTAAATTTCAAAAACCGGGAAAGGGTAATCACACAAAATTACTATTGTCTCAAAATGATGATATATGGGATTAGTATGTCTATTACAGTTTTAAGATATTTGCTTTTACCTATACTATTAATTGACGGGTTGGGGTTTAACGCCACTTTTAACAGTATTTCAGTCATATCGCGGCGACTGGAGCACCTAACAATGGAATCCTGGTATTTCTCACACAAGTACTACCACGACATCCTTTCCTAACCTCCAGCTCCTTTCCCACCTAGGCTTACGATTATCCACCCATTGGTGAGAGAAAATGTCCGAACTAAAGCCAACTTCAAATTGGTCGCTTGAAAAGGGTACATAAACCTAAAGATTTGTTTACGGTACAGCCTATTGTTGAAATATGATTGTTCACTTGATGTGCAGCAAAAATCAAATTGACTTTTAAAATTCAGCCAGAAAAGCATCTTCGACTACGGGAGTTCTTCGGGTTAACCCTTTCCTGTACAATCCCTTGTTTTTATGTCCCGGTGATTTTCTACTTGAGAAAACATTGTGTGAAAAGAAGAAATTGCTTGTAAAAACATTTTTTTCTTTTCCCACAATATTTTCTAACCTATAGGTTGGTTGCTTTTTAATTTGCACCCTCCTGTAACTGTCATCTGCAACTTCATTCGCATTGGACCAGCCTAAAATTTTGAAAAACGGGCAAGGGTTAAAAGAAGCGCCAACAACAACTTGTCCTTTGCGACGGTGCACTGAGCTACCGACTCTATTTCGAACCCCCGTGTTGATCAACAATTTAAAGGGTTCTCTAAGTTTTAAGTTTTGAAAGTAGACGAGTGATAAGAGTGTTTGATTTCGGATCTGAAGGTCATGGGTTCAAGCCCCACCGTCACCATGGTTTTTATATGGGGAAGACGCTTGATAGCAAGGCACTGTCTACGCAGCTGTAGATATCTTTCTGTGTGCGTTAGAGCGCGGCTTTCTGGACTTCAAGCTTTCGTCGCAATCGAAAGAATTCGTTTTTTATGTTGTTTAACGCACTTTTAATAGTATTTTAGTCATATCGCGACGGCAGGACCACCTAACAATGGATGACTGGTATTTCCCTCACCAGTACTACCACTACATCCTTTCCTAGCCTCCAGCTGCTATCCGACATAGGTTTACGATTATCAACCCATTGGTGAGAGACAAATGTCGGAAAGAATCCAATACACCTCATGAATTAACTACTTCCCACTCAATCACGCTTTTTTACACCCCCCAAAAAAGCTTAGGAAAACATTTTGATAATGAAGAAATTGAAACAATACGTTTGACAGTTGATCTGTACCATGTTGTACACTAGGCCCAGATATTTAGTCAGTGATTGACAGAAGGTGGTACCGTGTTATGATCCATTTGGGAAGATAACGATCAGACACGAATATGTCAGTTTAATTCAGGTCGTAATAAGATATCAATCTAGATCAAGTTAGTACTGACTATTACAAATCAATTAATAAGGCGGATTTAACATCCCAAATCTTTGATCATGTATTTATATTTAAGAGATGAGGAGAAAACAAAACATGAAAACAAAAAAATATTCGCTTCATTTCTTATAATTTAATAGTTTCGAGCGATAAAAGCAAAAACCTTACATCTTTTGATATCTTTTTTATTGGACTATTTTGTGCGGAAGCATACAAAATAGCTGCGTGTTCAAAACTATGGAGTTATGTGTGTGTTTTTCGACCAATCAGAGCGCCCGATTTCGATAGACGAAACTAAATATTAAATTATTTAGATATAAATAGAATACTGTAAACCTTGAATTAAGCTTCCACTCAATGGACGTCCAAAAATAGGTTTCTGATGCGAATGTTCGCTAAACATATTTTGTGACATATTATAATGGATTGCTTTGCTTGAGTGTATAAATTACTTTAGAATTCTAAGCCAATTCTATGTTGTTCGAACTCATAAGAACCGTATAATTGGTTCAAATGAGGCCAAATGTAATAGGATTAGGTACGGTACTTTGTTTCAGTAAGTTCATCTTTCAAAGACTTCATTTTTTCGAGGAGTTTAGGGGAGGGGTCAATTATGGTCAATTAACCCATTCTCACACAGTGACGCATTTGAACGCCCCCCCCCCCCCCCCAAGGAGAGCATTTAGGAAAATATTATGTGAAATGAAGAAATTGCTTGTAACAAGCAATTTCTTCATTTCAAACAGTATTTTCTACCCAGAAAGTTGAAAAAATCTAAAATTTCATAAAAATGAAATTGTCGTCTGCAACTCTTTTCAATTTGGACCAGTCTAAAATTTAGCTGTCTGGGAATGGGTTAATAAAATCAGTCGCTTACTAGGGGTGGTCGTTTGAGTAAGATCGACTGTATTTACTAACGTAAGCAAAATAAAAGATTGCAAGCAGATGAAGAATAGAAATGCTGAAATCGAAAAAAAGAGCACAGAACATAATACACATAATGAATGCCAATACTCTATGTTGTTCTAAGAAGATAAGGTTTGATGAAATGTGCCTAATGCGCAACCTCACGTAGCTTTAAAAGGAGAAAAAAAAATGGCCACCATTTTTTGTTATCATTATGTTATGAAGACAATTCTAAATTCCTTTACAAAGCGAGCGAGTGAATAGACACTGTAGGTCTGATTTCTAAAGTTATTAGACACACAAAGATGAAACTGATAACGTTTGTATGCGTCATCTTTTATAAGGAAGTCGTTATAAATAAATACATTTAAATCTTCGTAAAATCCTACTGTGAGAAAACCATTTTAAGTTACCAATGTTTTATATCCGATATAGGTAGGGATCTTTGCGGGTGTGAACAGAAAATCACTTACAGCGAATATGGATTAAGCGGTAACCCCATGCAAAGAGTCGGGAAGTTCAAAGTGTCCATTCATTGATGTATTCAGAATGTCGGGTAAAAGAATTACCATTGTACAAGGGGCGCTTATACTGCACATATCTGCGACGTAGTAGAGTGCTTAACTTCGGGACAGAGAAGCCCCCGGTTCGAATTCCGACGGAGTCGAAATATTAATTTGCGGGTTAAATTTGGCGTCCACCGTAAATAACCCACATACATAGGTAATGTGATTAGGAAGATTATGATGTTGATTGTAAAAGACACTTGGAAAAATCTTAGTTAACGACGGGTGTATGTAACCGGGTAGTGTATGAGAAAATCTATAGTGCCTTGTCGTACAAGTGAGCTTTTATAACGACATGGTAGAGCGTTTGCCGCGGGACAGAGAGGTCGCTGAATCGAATCCCAAAGGAAAAAAAATATTTATTTGCGGTTATACTATTAATGTTTTGTTCAAGCTATATTTACATCATGTTGAAAGCCACGACGCTATTTACTCGTTCTCATTTTTTTAACCCATTCCCACACAACAAAATTTTAGACTGGCCCAAATTGATAGAAGCTGCAGACGACAATTTAAAGTTGATGGAATTTCGAATTTCTTTGTCTTTTTGAATAGAAAATATTGTGGATAATGAAGAAATTTCTTCATTTTCCACAATGTTTTCCAAAGTATTTTTCTTGGGGGGCGTTAAAAGGAGGGCTTGAGTTGGAATGGGTTAAGTCTGATAATTGACAGATCGCAAATCAGTGATTGACAGAAGTTGGTACCATGTCAATCAAAAATTGATTATCCAATCATATTTATTCAATTAAGTTGGACGTTTGGTTTTGACATTTCTGAAAAGACTTTTGTTGGTTTGGTGGCTTTCACCTTGTAACTACGGGCTATTCAAGACGTAGTTACGACGTATAGTCCGCCGATTAACTACTTTTCTATGTTATGTCCCATGTCTGTATTGCAGAAAATACTACTTGTTTCAAGCATTTTTTTCTTGTTGCATTTATGTTTCAAAGGACTTAACATAGGATGGTATTGGTTAATCCATTCCAACACGAAAAACATTTAGACTGGTTCACATTGCAGACAAAAATTCCAAGTTTGTAAACTTTAAAAAGAAATCCTTGTCACTTGGGGTAGTAAACAATGTGAAGAATGAAGAAGTAACTCGTAACAAGCAATTTCCTCATTTTCCATATTGTTTTCTTGAACTATTTCATTAAGGGGCGTAAAAAGGCTCGATTGTGTGGGAATGGGTTAAACAACATTAAGACTTCACACAACAAGCAATTAACGAATCTTCACTGTCAAATCAAAAAGTCGCTGGACAAATCAATCAATTTAGACCGGATGCGCAATATTGACTTCCGATATCTATGTTCAATGCTAATGTTGGTTGGCGGTATCAGCTTATTAAAGCTTAAAAGTCTTTCGGAATGTTTTAATTCTTCCTTCAACCTGCTTCTTTGTGATGTCTTTTGAAGCCGAAAGGACTTTGTAGCTAGACAAGACACATTATCCAATTATCAGACGACAGATTTTTAGACTGGACCAATTTGAATGAAGTTGCAGACATCAATTTAAGATGATAAAATGTTAAAATTCATTGTCTTCCTTCGTAGAAATCATTGTTGTAAATGAAGAAATTGCTTGTTACAAGCAATTAATTCATTTTCCACAATGCTTTCGCAAGCAATATTCATAAGGGGAGTTTAAAAGCGGGACTGAGGGGTAGGTTATATGTTTGTGTTTGTATGTTTTGTCAAGACTATGTACTTTATATATACGTCTATTGAATAAATGTTGGACTGAACCAAGTTGAAAGAACATGGAGACATCAATTTTAAAATGATTAAATGTTAAAATTCATTGTCTTTCTCGGTAGGAACATTGTTGTAAATGAAGAAATTGCTTGTTACAAGCAATTTCTTCATTTTCCACAATGTTTTCCCTAGCTAGATTCATAAAGGGAGTTTAAGAGCGGGATTGAGTGGGGATTGGTTATATGTTTGTATGTTTTGTCACGACTATCTACTTTGTATATACGTCTACTAGATAAAATGTTCTATGCCGAATTATGTGTATCAATTGATGTAAATGGTTCTTCTGGGACTAAATATTTGTCTGCGACAGACTTGACGTAAATATTAGAGGCGTTAAATAAGTCTCCCACATAGACATATTTCTATACCAAGATAGATAGAAAACAAACGGTTCTTTTATCCCTATTAGACTTACGCTTCCTTTGAAGCCGAAGTAAACCTAAATAGACCAGTTGTTTTCTTTCTAAACAGGCCCATAGGAAGCATTTCAATATTAGAATAGCCTCACAGTCAGGTTTCGTCTTACATTTGCTGTGAAAACACCCAGAAGAGCCGACTTTCTAATTTCAACGTCAGTCGCGTTTTTGTCGTAAACCCATTACCAGACCGCAAAATTTTAGACTGGTCCAAATTGAAAAGAGGTGCAGACAACAATTTAGATAATGAAATTTGATGAAGGAATTGCTTGTTAAAAGCAATTTCTTGATTTTACACATTGTTTTCCCAATTGTTTTTTCTTGAGGGGCGTCCAAAAGCGTGGGAATGGGTTAAATATATATGGCTAATTGGTGATTTTTTCGGTTTGATTTTATGCTTAAAGCAAGGAAACGCATGTTCTTCATTCAAAAGACCGTCAACAATTTCTTTTTTTTTCTCTCCGCTGCGTCAAAAGCAAGTTTGTAATATTCATTTTTATTGGAGGGGGGTATCTTTTATTCTGTTTATCTTCGGTAAATCGTTTTCTAACAGTGTCTTCTTTTGTTATCACGTAGAACACCGGTTTTATTCATGTAATTTCTTTTTGACATCAAGAAGTTTTTGCAGGAAGGTATTAATTTGAGCAGTACATAAAGTGAATATAGTAAAAGCTCTAGGCAAATATTTAGACGATAGCCTAATTGGATCGTTGACTTACACACTACCGGCAATCTTGCTCGAGCGACAACTTCTATTAAGCGACCACGTCCTTTAAATGGCCATAATCGAAACCTCTTCTCAAAAGTAAGAGCACTTAAGAAGTGAAGGCATTTTGCTAAAAAGAAAAATCACAACTAAATCCTATGTTGTTGGAACTCATTAGAATCACTGAGACGATCCTAATGAGTCCTAATAACATAAAATTAAGCGACAATAATGTAATAATTTGTGTATGAAATCAAATCAATCCTGCATATCTTTGGCAAAAATGTTTATTAAGCGACCATTCTCTTAAACGGCCACTTTTGGTCGTTCTTGGAGTTGTCGCTTAATACAATTAAGATTTACTGTTTCATGAAAACCAACTTAAAGGCTATGTAGGGTACTCTTCGGGGGCCGTCGCGAAATTGCTCTTTATTTACAACAGTTTAGACTGATCAAAATTGAAAGAAAATGCAGAAGACAATTTCTAGTAATTGAACTGTTTTTTCTCGTCTTTTTGGATAGAAAAGATTGTGGATAATTTCTTCATTTTCCACAATGTTTTCCAAAGCTTTCAAAAGGGGCGTAAAAATGAGGATTGTGTGGGAATGGGTTAAATTACGAATTCCATAAAAGTTGTGTCGAAACCATTATTCCACACTCTCGGATTTTGAAGCACTTAACAAAATAAGCTATAGAAAATATTTTGCGAAAAGGATAATTTGATTTTAACGAAAATATATATATTTTTTTTCCTCAAATTATTTTCTATCCTCTCATGCTTTTGATTTTAAATTTCAAAGCGCTTAAAATATCGCCTATCACTTCCTACTCCAGGGTTTGTTTTTTTTTGTTTTGTTTTGTTTTTTTGTTTTTTTTTGATTGTTTTTTTCTCTCGTCTGGAAATGTGTTAAAAAGGAAAGGCTTGCATGTCTGAAAGGTCGTTTAAATGCAAGATTTCTACGATTTTCTCACTCTCAGTAAAGCATGGAAATGAGATTGATTGTCCAACAGGGATTTGTTAATAATGCAGATTGCCTCTATTTTAGGCGTCATCGATCAGCAGCAAGTGAAGTGCGGCGGGGGAGGACTGCGGTTGGAATTATTGAGAGAGAATCAGATACCATTTGTCAATTAGGGATTACTGAATGAATGGGGCTTAACGCCACATTTAACCCCCTTTTTTGTTGTTGTTATTGTTTTTTGAAATCTTATACAGGTCCAAATTCAAAGATGTTGCAGACGTAAATTACAACTGCGTGTAATTTGAAATGAAACCATTCTATGTTGTTGAAAATATTGTGACGATTCTAATGAGTTTCAGCAACATACGATTTAGTTGTGACTTTTATTTTAAGCAATATGGCTTAACCTCTTAACCCTTGTCATGCTGTATAAATTACCTAACTGAACTGCTGTCAAATCAAAGGGCTGAAAGCACTGATAGAACTTCTTGTTCAAAAATCAATATTTCTTTAGGAAATCAACTTCACAAACAACTCTAATAGGAACAGTACAAGCAGGAGGTGTAGACTAAGATCAGCCTGCACATAAGTGCAGTCTGATCTTAGTCTACACCTCCTGTCAAAACCGGAATATTCCGGGTTCAGCATGACAAGGGTAAAGAGCTTTTATTCAAGAAAAAAAGAATTTCGATTGTGGTCGCTTAATGGCCGTGGTCGCTTTAGAGAAGTAGTCACTCGATCAAGGTTGAATTTACTGTATAAACTCTAAGAAAGTATTGCAAATATGATTTCCCTTCTCGAAACCTATTCTGATTTGCATAGGTTCTAATGAGACATATGTGGCGATTTCTTTATGAAATCGAAACAATCCTTCATTAAGTGTATTCTTTTAAGCGACTACTTTTTTGTCGTTCCTTCAGTGGTCGCTTATTACAAGATTTACATTACTTTTTGAAATGGTATTTTGATAACTGATAGCGGTCGCTATATAGAGGTGGTCACCCAAGCAAGACCCTCTGTATTTGAGATCCGAACTCTTAATTGTTTTCCTCCTAAATTATTAACAAATATCAGACGTACATGTTAAAATCAGTATTCATCCAGCGTATGATTCATATAGTATATGACCCGATATGACCTGGTAATTATGATGAAAAATTTACAGCGTTTCCATAATGACCCTGTCAATACTTGTGTCAAAGAAAGGTTATATATAGACACCATGTAGATTTCATTTCGACTCATTTGAATTTCAGGTCATTCATCAATTGCATGGATGGGTATGGTTTATCACTCGATTCATCGTTACGCCATTTCTATTCAAATGACCTTATTTGGAATGAAATGAATTGTTGGCTACATATTATGGGATTCGGTATACATAATGACATCATTTCAGATCATACACAAAAAAGGAAAAGTTTGATTGAAGAACGTTATTTCAGTTTGCATACTTTTCATCTAGAGGGCATGTTATCTAAGATCAATGTATCTTTTGCACTTGTTTTTCATAGTTCCAAACACTGGAGCTTAAATGCTCAAAGATCTTTACATTATATCTTGTATTAGGCGGCCACTGAAGGGGCTACCAAAAAGTGGTTGCTTAAAGAATTGTCGTTTAATACACTTTATCGTGAACGATTTGAAGGGTTGTTAAGGTTATTACAGACGTCTCGCTTAATCTTATGCTGGTGAGACTCATTAGAATCGTCTCAATGAAATCCAACAACATAGGATTTTGTTATGTTTCTTTTTAAGAAAATTACTTTCCTTTCTTAAGAGATTTTGCTTCCTAAATGGGACATCGATTATGGGCGTTCGCATAATGGAAGTGGTTGCTTAATAGACGTGGTGGCTCGCACAAGATCGATTGTATTTAAGTATAATTTAATTGCTAGTTTCGTCTATCAAAAACGAGCGATATGATTGGTCGGAAAATTTAATTCATACCTCCATGAACAAAAATTTGAATACAAAGCCATTTTGAATGCTTCCGCACAAAATAGTTCACTACAAAAAGGTATCAAAATTTGTTAAGTTGTTGCATTTTTCGCTCGATGCTATTAAATTATAAGAAATGAAGATAATATTTTTTGTTTTCATGGAGGTTCGCGTATTCATACAGTGTGATTAGGTTTTTCGGTTAATACCTCCATGAAAACAAAAAATATTATCTTCATCTCTTAAATAAAAAGTATATGAGATTCCAGAATATAAGAATTACCTGAATGGGCTTCTGTTGAAAAGAACATTGAATTCAAACAGTAAGGACAAAGTGTACGAATAATGATCATGGTGATTGAAGCGTTCTAATTCTCCAATTGTCAACAGAACTGTCTATAAATCAAAGTTGAATAACACCATATAAGGTAACTGTTTGTCTAATAAGACGGCTATTACGCTATCTTTACGTTCTTTTTACGTTTGTCGAAACAGTTATCCCTTTCCTGTTTTTTTCCTTTTTTTTTTCAAAATTGTCGACCTGGCCAATTTGAAAAAAAGTTGCAGACGGTCTGCAAATGAACGTGAGTGCTATTTGAAAAGTAACCGACCTACTGGGTAGAAAATATTGTGGGAAAAGAAAGAAATGCTTGTTATAAGCAATTTCTTCTTTTCCCACAATGTTTTCTCTTGTATATTATCACAGGGACGTAAACAGACATGAGTTAATGCTCAGAGCTTGTTACTGATTCAGATAAGTTTAAAATACTAACATGTCAGTAATTCCTCATTTTCTAACATATTGTTTTAAGGACGATACAAGTCACTGATATATTGGCTCTTCCTCCCGTTGCTCCCGAAAAAATACGAATACTCAATGAAAGTACCATATTGTGATATATATAGAATTGTCGTGGTAATTTTTCGCGATTGTTTATGATGATTTGTTTGAATGGGGTTTTACGCCGCTTTCAACAATCTTTCAGTTATATCGCGGCGGCTGGAGCACCTAACTATGGAATCCTTGTATTTCTCACACCAGTAATACCATTACATCCTTTCCTAGCCTCCTAGCTGCTATCCCACTTTAATGACGATAAAGATCACGGGATATACACCATGCGTTCAGTCCGGGTACATGCAAGCCCCTGTAATGGTAAGACGAACAGAGTAGAAGCTGCTTGCATAGACGTGCGAAACACTATTCGAATATTTTTCTTTCAGCGAGAATTTGAGAACCTATAATCAAACACTCGCGCGTTTTAATTCATAGAGAAATGAGGAATTATTCGCATCAAGGAATTTCTCTTATCTCACAATGTTTATACCCAAAATTATACATATTTTCTTCGTCTTTAGATTTGACTATCGTTAGTATTAAATTTTATCGTCTTACAATGAGTAAACCGTCATTAATACTCAAGTTGTTCTTGTGTCTGTATGGATGCAAACGGCTTATAGGAACCTATTTACGTCATAATAAGTGATCTAAGCCATGCTCAATCATGCTCAGCTTGATTTTGGTATCCTAACATTGATATAAAAACCGGGATTTGTTCCGTTCACGTGTGTGATACAATTATCGCCCTCAAACACAGGTCACAATGGAATAGATGTTAAAGTTGTCGGAAGTGCATGACAATTAACCTCCCCCGCCATGTGAACCTTGTAGACTTGACAAAAAGGACTATTACACTGATCGGGAGTCTAGACTAGATTTCACGAGCCAGGGTAATTTACCGGACTACATACAATTACTGTTCTAAAGTCACGCTTAAAAACAGTCACGCTTTTAGCCATTCCAGCCCAATCCCGATTTTTACGCTCCTTAGGAAGACACAAGCTTTGGAAAACATTGTGATAAATGAAGAAATTGCTTGTTACAAGCAATTCCTTCATTATCCACAATGTTTTATAAATGATAAAGCAAAGATCTTTAAAAAAAATATCAACTTAGATTTGTGGTCTGCAACATTTTTGAATTCGGACCATTCTAAAAAATGATTTCTTCTTTGTTCATAATGTATTATACATAAAACGGAAATATTTTCAAAAACAAGAGGCCCATAGGGCCTTATCGGCCACCTGAGTCTAAAGAGCACAAAAACAAATAAAAATCCACCAGATTATGCTACATACTAAATATCAAAAATCTAAGCCTTTTAGTTTGGGAGAAGAAGAGTTTTAAATTTCGTTATATAAGCCATCTGTAAAATTCGTGATGTCCCGGAATCGGCTAATTATGACCCAAGGGCAGTAATTCATACAATATTGATAGAGATCCACCAGATGATACTACGTACCAAATATCAGAGCTCTAGGCCTATCTGTTTGAAAGAAGAAGATTTTTAAAGTTTTCACTATATAAGCCTATGTTAAATTTGTGACATCCGGGAATGGACTAATTTTAATCCTGAGGCAATAATTTGTACAATCTTGATATAGGTTCACAAGACGATGCTGTTTACAAAATATCAAAGTTCTAGGTTCTCCAGTTTGGGAGAAGAAGATTTTTACAAATTTCACTATATAAGCCTATGTTAAATTTGTGACATCCGTGAATGGGCTAATTTTATTCCTGAGGCAATAATTTGTGCAATCTTGATAGAGGTCCACAAGACGATGCTGTATACCTAATATCAAAGTTCTAGGCCCTGTGTTTGGGAGAAGAAGATTTTTACAAATTTCACTATATAAGCCTATGTTAAATTTGTGATATCTGGGAATGGGCTAATTTTAATCCTGAGGCAATTATTTGTACAATCTTGATAGAGGTCCACAAGACGATGCTGTATACCACATAACAAAGTTCTAGGCCCTCCTGTTTGGGAGAAGAAGAGTTTTACAAATTTCACTATATAAGCCCTTTGTGAAACTTGTGACGTCTGGGAATGGGCTAATTTTGACCATGGGGTTATAATTTATACAATCTTGATAGAAATTCAACAGATGTTGCTACCTACCAAATATAAAAGCTCTAGGCCCTCTAGTTTGGGAGAAGAAGATTTTTGAAAGTTTCACTTTATAAGCCTGTGTTAAACTTGTGACGTTCGGGAACGGGCTAATTTCGACCATGGGGTTATAATTTATACAATATTGATAGAGGTCGACTAGATGATGCCACATACCAAATATCAGAGCTGTAGGTCTTTTGGTTTGGTAGAAAAAAAATCAAAGTTGTCACTATGTAAGCTTATGTACCCAACCCACCTTTGCCCCCCCCCCCCCCAGGACAGCCATTTCTTGACAGATTTTTTTTTTTTTTTGTACAAACTTCATAGTCCTTGCCCTAAAGACTCTTAATACCAAATGTGAATCTAATCTGACAGCCGGTTCATGACAAGAAGACTTTTAAAGATGTACCCTTTTTGGCCCCTTATGGAGCCCCAAGGGGAGATAGTTCAATGACGTGTAAAAATCTGAAGCGCCTTCCCATAAGGATAATTCCTGCCAAGTTTGGTTGATATCCATCCAAGGGTTCTTAAGAAGAAGTCAAAAATGTAAAAAGTTAACGCACAACGCACGACGCACGACGACGGACAAAATACGATCGCAATGGGTCACCATGACCTTCGGTCAGGTGACCTAAAAATCATCAACTAAGAATTGTCGCCTGCAACATCTTTGAATCTGGACCAGTCTAACATTTTGTCGTCTGATAATGGGTTTAAAGCTGATTGAAACTATGATGCCATAGATCGGCGACAAAGTTGACAGCGGAAATAAAGACAAAAACGCGAGCTTGGCAGTTTTCATACATTTTGGAGATAATAACTTCGACTTTATTGGCCACATTTTGGCCCATGTCGACGTAGAGATGTAGCACTTTTATGAATAAACAACTTCAAACAAGCGCATTGTTTTGCCATTTAATAGACTTTTCGTCTGCGTAAAAGCCTTGTCTCGGTATTTGCAAGGTTTTGATGCAATGTTTGGCGAACTTTTACAATTTAATCATACGGCGATCGCTACAACTTGCAAAAGCTGTGGTTCGACGTAACTATGCTAACAAAAATACTTCACATAAATGTCGGTGAATGTTGGAGTTCAAAATTCACTTTCGGTCGCTATGAATAATTTGATTGGTCGATTGATTCTTTGATCGTCAGTCGCGATCCATAAACTGGATTGACCCGACCTAGAATCTTACGGTATTGTAATACACTATGGAATAATTGACCTATCGCGATGTCAATCTAGGAATCAATCGACTAATCAAATCATTTTTCAGCACGGACTTAAGCTTTCAACTCCGAGATTTGCCACCATTTTTGTTAACTTCTATTGATGGTTTGACGACTTAAACGTCGTAACTACGGCTTATTCAAGCTCTGGTTACGACATTTAGGTCACAAACCAACCATTTTACTTTTTTGTTACATGCTACTTGCCATGTTTTTTTTAAAAAAATAAAACGTCGTTAAAATCGAAGCGGAACTTCCTATCGGAGTTAATAAGCGTTGCCAAAGGAGCAAGTGGGCGGGGCCAGCGATTGGTCATTTAGTTGATAAAAAAGCCTTACATGAAGTCCCTTCTCACAGAGAGCGGTTCGAATGTGAACCACGATACGACCCCCTGTCAGGATTGTCATAAGGCTTTGAATAACTTAAAAGGTCATAAAAGTGAAATTTGAAACCATATATGGCCTGATTGTAAAGTGGGCGGAGTTTATTGGAACAAAGACAATACCTTCCATTTTCTCCCCTGTGTTAAATACAGGGTTGTAGGTGATAAATATTCCCACTGGGGGAATCGAGACTTCCATAACAATTGAATGTTTTGACTCCCACGACTCATGTAGAAATAGAAACGAAAACCCTTGGCACTGAATGTAGTCAACGTATAAACCGTCTTACCCTACAGTTCGAATGAAGAACGGTCTACGGTCTCGCCATAAAGCGAACTAATATATGGTCCTTTTAAAAATGCTTAGATTTTAAATAAATTCGTTATTTGGACAAAAGGTTTACCGTCATTCGACAGCACCACAGGGTTACAATCCTCTCTGTTTTCCACTAACTTGAAATGTACTAAAAAAAGTAAAATGTTGCAGTGTATAGCTCTGTTCCTAAGTTTCGTTGGGTTCATCTCAAAGAGCGGTCATTTGCCTAGGATAATGATGACATCATCGATAAATTCACTACAGCTATCGAAAGTTCATTAATTCGGGACGGCCTAATGCGGGGGAGGACATTATAAACATCAAATAGTCCCGATAGAAACCCATTAGGACACATAATTACAGTGTAGCAGTGGTCTACCATTGAACCAAGCAGGACTCGAGACTTCTAACCATCGCCAAGACCCGTAAACACCATGCCGAAAGGAGAAACACGAAATTTTAATGGAACTACTTAAGGGTAACGGTGAGTGGGGCCACAATACTTTTTAAAGTATTTGTGTATAAGCAGCCCATAGCCTTAGCAAAAATTGCAATTGCTTTCGTTAAGGACAACTTATCATCTATCCCTTTGTTTATAGCTTGCGTACAAAAGTTAATCACACTAATAAATTTTCACTTCTTTCATTTTAGAAAAATCATACAATGACGTAAAACTTTTGAAGTGAAGGTATGTTTTTATTAAACGTTTACGACAAAGTGAAGACATCGTAGAATGTCTAATTTTTACACAGTAAAGTTACAGTAGATCTTTGCTCGAGCGACCAGGTTTATTAAGCGGTCACTTCCTTTAAGCCACCACAATCGTATTCCTTTTCTAAAATTAGGGTCTCTTATCATGAAAGTAGTTTATTTGCTAAATATATTACCTAAATCAAGTGTTGTTGAAACTTATTAGAATTATCTCATTGAGACGACTCCAATTAGTCCCAAAAACATAGGATTTGCCTAAAACTCTAGAAGAGAATATGTATGCAATCGAATCGATACTTAATATATTGAAATATTATCAATAAAATGTGTTTTAAGCGACTATTCTCTTGAGCGACCACTTTTTGGCCGTCCCACGAGTGTCGTTTAATACGAGATTTACTGTATTGAAAACAAAACTTCCTTTTGGTGGCATCCATTAGATTTTTCAGTTCATGACGAATCTAATAGATACGTGCGCAATAACATTAGATTTATTTGTATGATGAAAAAACCTAAAACACAATCTCTTTGTAAGGTATATGCTAATCTCAATTTTACACGTTACATATTTCATTTTAGCCGGATGCGATCAGTTTAAAAATAGCATCGTGTTTTTGTCCTAGGTGGTATACAATAAAAATAATGCAGCTACCCCTGGAAAGTGGGCCCTTAAAGTGACTATTGCGTAGGATTTGAAAGACAACTTTTGGCTCTCATTTTTTTTTCAATTTCTAGTTGTAATACTTTCAGACATAAAGAAGAAGATGATTAACCCATTCCAACTCAGTCCCTCCTTTTTACGCCTCTCGAGAAAAAAGCTTTGGAAAACATTGTGGAAAATGGAGAAATTGCTTGTATCAAGCAATTTCTTCATTATCCACAATGTTTTCTATCCAAAAAGACGAAAAAATTCAAAATTCCATCAACTTGAAATTGTCGTCTGCAGCTTCTTTCAATTTGGACCGGTCTAAAATTTTCTAGAGTTGGAATTGGTTAAAGCGGCCATTGCGTAGGTTATGAAAGACAACTTTTAGCTCACATTTTTTTCGATTTATAGTTGTAATACTTTCATACATAAAGAAGAAGATGATTAAGCTGATTTTGTAATGAACACGACTGTTAATAACTTTAAAAAGAGAAAGAAAAGAAGCAGAAACGTTTCGCGTTACGAGGCGCCAAATATAAAGATCGTCCAAGCAATATGGTCGTAAACTTGAGTTGTTATCTCGTGCAAAATCGACTGTGATCTAGTTTTGGATCGTAATGCGGTACAAGTGGTCGTTTTATAGAGGTAAATATTGCAATATCGACTGTAATCTAATCACGGCATGTGGTACAGCAGGTCGTTTTATTGCTCAAGCAATATCGACTGTAATTGAAGACAGGCAAGGTTTATCACGTACTTTAAGACGGAAGCGGTTGTAATTACAGGTGCATTGCTCATTACAAGACTTCAGTGAAAAAAGGTATATCCTATTTGAAAAAGGTTTTTCCAGAGACTCATGTTAGTGAATGTGCAATTTAAGTTTTGCCCAGTCAGCAATCTTGTACATCCCGACAAAGCATAATGTGAACAATACCTGCGCATTGTCATTGCTTAAGACTTAACCTAATGAGAGAACAATGGAGAGACCCACTCCCACACAACCCTTCCTTTTCACGGCCATCAAGAAAATAGCTTAGGACAACATTGTGGACCATGAAGAAATTTCTTGTAACAACCTTAGATTTACGATTAACAACCCATTGTTGAGAGACCGATGTCGGAAAGAATAATTGGCGCGACCGGAATCGAACCTGGACCTCTTGAATAGGAGTCTTGCGCATTGCCGCTTCCGTTGTGGCCGCGGCCGGTCATGATTAAAAGGATTGGCATATCTTGGTGGGTGTGTAGGACCGATTGTCGAGAGTCAAATGTCGGAAAGAATATTTGCTTCGACCAGGGATCGAGCCCAGGGACCCCGTCAATAGCAGTCCTACTCACTACTTTTACTGTATGGCAGCGGCCGGTCATGATTAAAAGGATTGGCATATAGGACAGTAATATAAGCATTAACGTTTCAAATTCCTAAATTGCTATGACGTCATTATGAAATTAAATTGCTGTAGGCGACAAAGCCATTTTAAAAACGTATTTAAAATGGGAAAGGTGTGCTGTTTATTTAGATTTTGAAAACAAAAGTTGTCGGTTCATACAAAATGCATTGCTTTCAAAAACGCAAAACTAATATCAATTCTACGACTATTGTATTAAGACCCTTTCCTGTTCAATCCCTGGTATTTACGCCCTGTGATTTTATATTTGATAAAACATTATGGGAAAAGAAGAAATTGTTTGAAACAAGTAACTTCTTCTTTTTCCACAATATTTTCTATCCTACTTAATGGTTATTTTTCAAGTCAAACTCACGTTCACGTTAAATTTTCGTCTGCAAAACCTTCGAATTTGGACAGATCTAAATTTTTGCAAGACTGGACAGAATTAATCTTTTTTTTTGGTGTGGACCTTTTCCCATTGTATTACTAAAAGAAGATGAACTTGTTATATTCAGAAACTGGTAGTCAGAGGTAGTAATGGCATCTTGCATCAACAGAATTACCTCGCTGGCAGATCGAAACCTCGTAACTTTAGCTCCATTAAAGAACTTTCTAATATTTGAAACGAGCCGCGGTCATAGCGCAGTTGGTAGCACATCAGACTCCCAATCCCCAATCATGTGGTGTAAAGCGTTCGATCCCCTGCGACAGCACAAATCCTTTCCGACATTTGTCTTTCACCATGACAATCCCGGATAATCGTAAACCTAAGTTGGATTGCAACTGGAGGCTAGGAAAGGACTATATGGTAGTACTGGTGCGAGATAGGTACGTGAGCCGCCGCGATATGACTGAAAAAAAAATATTGAAATCGGCGTTAAACAACGTACAAACAAACAAATTATTTGAAGTAGTTTATTTCGTGCACTAAGCAGTCAGGTTTGATATTTCAAAAGATCGTTCATGGGGGCGGAAATATCATAACAACATTTGAAAACCTGTCACACACAAACTACTTCGACCTTGCTCATCCTGCACAACTCTCGCAGTCTGACAAAGAGAGATAAATATTGAACATAGTAGGTGCCCCCTTTCACGTGCAAGTCTCGTTTGTAAACACGAAGTTCAATTCAGTACGAAACCGTCGAGCCTTTCTCGTTATCAGGGAACACTACAGACAAGAGCCATGTGGATAAACATATCTTCGTGTCGACAAAAACATCGTAACTATTGCCTGAATAAGCTGAAGTTACAATAGTCTGATCGTCCATCGACAGTATCTTGGTGATAATGGCATGCTTGGAGCTTACAAGTAGATTTTCAATGGGTCGGGGAACAAATGTTGTACTTTGTATTGATCAGAAAAGAGGAATTGACGTAAATGATATTGTAAACATTTTGATAATTATATAGTTTGAGCTGCAAGCTTTTCTTCAGCTATATTGATTTGTACTCTTGTAAAAAGATATGGCCTTGAAATTTCGTGAAATAGACCTTCACATTTATACCATTTCGCCTCTTTGTGGGAGTACGACTAGTATATTTCAGTCTTATTATTCCGAAAAGCCTTTTCCTCAAATGGCTAATTGGTTTAACCCATTACTAGACCGCACATTTTTAGACAGGCCCAAATTGGAAGGAGTTTCATACGACAATTAAAGGTTAATGATTTTTTTCAACTCATCTGGGTAGGGATATTGAGTAAAATGAAGACATTGCATGTTGCACAAGCAATTTCTTCATTTCCACAATGTTTTCCCAATTATTTTCCTTGGTGGGTATCTAAAAGCCTCATTGTGTGGGAATGCACTAAGATTAACAATTAAAGCTTCATCTTTTCAAATCAATGTTATTCATTTCCAAATAGATGTGATTGAAAGAGCTGTCTTTTGCACAATTAATAGAGAAATGTTTTTAGACAGATAGAGGTTTATATGACACTAACACAACAGACAGTAGAAATAGATCAGACAGACAAGGAATATGCTTGTCTCAAAGAATTGTCCAAATATTTGTCTGTGTGCGTAAATGTAACTGGTGAGTTTAAAGATTTTTTGCTATGTATATGTGACCTGTTAGGTCAAACGGACGTTCTGGGAAGTGAAATTAAAGTGCTGAAATTACTGTAAGCTAGCAAACCATGGTTTTGTTAAGTAAACTTCCTTGTCAAAGGATATTATGATAAATAAACGAGGTAAAAGTAAGTAAGAAGTTAACCCATTCCTTTTTACGTCCCTTTAGAGAATAGTTTTGGAAAAGAATGCTGAAAATGAAGGAATTGCTTGTAACAAGCAATTTCTTCATTTTCCACATTGTTTTCTACCCAAAGAGATGAATATACATTAAAATTTTCAATAGTTTGAAAACATCGTCTGCAACTTCTTTGAAGACTCATATCAGAGTCAATTTGGACACGATGTGCTCAAGAGAGCTGAATGTACTTGCAGGCAGAGTTTGCAATATTCCTGAAATAAGAACTACTTTTTATGGCGAATGCATTCAGTGGATTAGGTGGTTAAGCCACCAGTGGCAGTTTGCACTCGTTGAACTCTGAGAAGAACTCATATTTTTTGTATGTTAACTTAAGCTATCAAAGCTGACGCTTTGCTAGCTAAAATTATCAACGTTCGCCAGACTTCGCGAGCTGACCTGGGTCTTAGATTTTCTCTCTTTGAAAAATCTTTGAATATATAGAACTACCATTCTACTAAACTTTATAAATGCGCTGAAAAAGCCGAGCTAATAATGCGGAAAATGACGGATTTCAAATACGTGCAGCTCATCATATGTGGAATTTGTTGTTGTTGTCGATTATACACCCGTTGATGGTACACAATGTCAGAAAAATATTTTCCGCGACCAGGGATCAAATCCTCGACCTCATGATAGAGTGTCTGATGCGCTGCCAACTGCGCTATGTCCTAGTCCTTTGTGATGCTGAACTTGAAGGTAACTGTTTCTGTCTACCGGAAGCTTTGTGAAATCATTGAAAATAAAATAATTTTTGAAATACAGGAGTGAGTTAAAAAAAAAACAAGTATTATAATTATATTGTACATCTCTATTTTCTTATCGAATTCCTCGTCGATTTTTTGTAGTTTAGACTTTTAGAAAATAAGATAGTGATTTTTCCGTTCTTCTAACTTCTAGCCTTTGATAGCGACTTCTTCGTTTGTTTTTGCTTTAAAATCTGCTCAGCGAACTACCTTGAACCCCTTCAATAAAGTTCATGATATACACAGAGGTGAGAACATTTACATAAAATTCAGTGGTGTTTGATACGTTGAATCAGGATGATCTGGTTAAAGTAATGTTCAAGCAACAGATATTGAACTTTACGTATATTCTGTCCTTGCATGAATATCGCATTACCACATCTTGGTGACAAGTTCAATATGTACTAAGATTCCTAGATTTAGACCAATCAAACTCGATTATTTAATAAGACGTATTCCTTGGCTTCATTTACTTGTGTCTCTATAATTTCCTAAATCGTTCAAGTATAATCGATGGTGTGCAGTAATTTAGTCACCATTTTTAGCTAGCAAAGCGTCAGCTTTGATAGCTTAAGTTAACAGACAAAATTTGAGGTCGTCTCAAAGTTCAACGAGTGCAAACCGCCACTGGAGGCTTAACCACTATATTCTTTATATGCCTACGCAATAAAAATTAGTTCTTTTATATTTCAATCTCTGCCTGCATGGTCATCTACTAGGTATTTTAGCTCACTTGAGCACATCGTGTTCACAATGACTCTGATCAGAGTATTCAAAAAGTTGCAGACGACAATTTTAAATTGTTGTAAATTCTAAATTATTTATCTCTCTACGTAGAAAACAATGTTGAAAATGAAGAAATTGCTTGTAACAAGCAATTTCTTCATTTTCGACTTTGTTTTCCATAACTATTCTTCACTATGATAACGTTTGACAAAGAAGATTACTGAACAAAACAATGCTTTGCTAGCTAACAGTACTTTCAGTACTTTGATTTTATAAATAGAACTTAAACGCTTTATACATAAGCAAGAAGTGTCAGTCCGTGGTACATACAGTAAAGTCATGCATGTATACTTCAACGGGGATAGATTGTCACTAGTTCATCCCCACTTACCTTAAAATTACAAAAATGGCGGCTGTGTTGTTCTAACTAATTAACATTACAAAATGTTCTCACTTTATAATCTATATAGAGGATAATCAACTTTTTATTTTTTATATGAAAATCTACCGCGAGAAAGCATTGTTAGGCGTTGAAAAAGTCCGATTGATTGATTGATTGATTGAATGGGGTTTAACGCCGCTTTTAACGGTATTTCAGTCATATCGCGGCGGCTGGAGCACCTAACAATGGATTCCTGGTATTTCTCGCACCAGTATTACCACTGTATCCTTTCCTAGCTTCCAGCTGCTATCCAACTTAGGTTTACGATTATCAACCCATTGATGAGAGACAATTGTCGGAAAGAATATTTGCCGCCGCCGGGGATCGAACCCATGGCACCTATGATTGAAGATTAGGAATCCGGCGCGCTACCGACTGCGCTATGACGGCGGCCCCAAAACGAGTCCGAATGACGAGTTTTTCTAACGCCTAACAACGTATTCGAGATGGAAAAAATGCCAAAAAAACTTACCGAGTATAAGTTAAAACCAACTTTTTAGAAATAAGTATCTCTTATTTCACTTCAACACTTCATGTAAGGACGATGAAATCGTATAGTACCCAAATGCAAACTTTTTGATAGGTACGGTTTCAGACCTATCAACATCACTTTCATTTGATAGGTATTTGATTAGTACAATATACGCATCTGTCGAGAAATGTTTAGGCTTTTCTTTTATTTTATTTTAATTTTGAGGGGGGATTTCTTTACCATCTCCACCACCCATCCACCCCAACCCCCAGATCCCCAACAAAGCCGTGCTTTTTCATATTTACGATCATAAAAATAATCGAAGATGCACTCAATTTTGTCGCAAACATGATCTCAAAAACAAAAGACTAACCCAGATTAAGCGTTTGTTTTGATATCGAATCGTCTGTCAGCGATCAAAATGTCACTTGCATAATACATACTCAAAGGTTATGTAACCAAGAACAGCATAAGGATAGGAAATAAAACAATAAACTTTGGTTCAAACTACCCCAAAATAGGTAATGTTTTATTTATAATTATAATGAAGAAAAAAAAAACTTGAATAATGGAAAAAATATGTTGCATATTAGAATTTCGTAATTCGTTTACCACTCTCCCCCTCTCTCTTTTTCTTTCTATCTTTATCTCTCTATCTTCTCTGTCTGTCTTTCTCTCTTTCTTTCGCCCCTCTCTCTGTCCCTCTCTCTCTATCCCCCTCTCTCTCCCTTTTCATATTTATCGATCTATCTATCTATCTATCTATCTATCTATCTATCTATCTATCTATCTATCTATCTATCTATCTATCTATCTATCTATCTATCTATCTATCTATCTGTATATCTGTATATCTGTATAACTGTATATCTTTATCTTTCTATCTCTATACATTTATGTCTCTCTCTCTTTCTCTATCTTTATCTCTCTCTCGCTCTACCTCTCTCTCTCTCTCTCTCCCTCCCTCTTTCACTCACTCACTCTATCTCTCTCTCACTCTCTCTCTCTCTCTTTCTCACTCTCACTCTCTCTCTCTAACTCTCTCTCTCTCTATCTATCTATCTATCTATCTATCTATCTATCTATCTATCTATCTATCTATCTATCTATCTATCTATCTATCTATCTATCTATCTATCTATCTATCTCTCACCCTCTCTTCTCAAGTCTACTGTCTATTTCTTAGCATAACACAATAAAGAATACCTTGGTGAGACACTTGTTTTTAACATAATCTACTTCCTTACTGAACGGTCCTCGCTGTAAAGCAAACCATCGAAGGACCAATCAAATCTTTCATGGAAATCGGAAGTGAAAGTTGACCTCGAGCATTTATGTCATTTTTTGTTGATTTGGTCACTTAAACATTTGAACTACAGCTTATTTAAGCTTAAGATACAACAATTTGTTCGCCAACCAACTTTTTGTTGTTGTTTGTTTTGTTTCGTTTTGTTTCGGGGATGGTTAAGTTAGTTGGCGACACCGATATCCGTCATTTTTATAAGATTGTTTCAAAAGTTGTTTGCACTGTGTGTACTATGTTATAGATGGTTCCCCTAATGGCAAGGCTGTCACATGAAAACCAATCTTTCAGAAAGACGGAGAACCAGTAGAGCATCTCATTGGCCACTTCTAGTTCTCTACATTGAAAGGTACTTAGGTCCCAGTCTAGTATTGGTGAAACGATGGAAACACGTGGGTAAGTGAATGAAAGAGAGGTCAGATGGCGTAAAATTTATTTGAATACTAATAGTTTAGGAAAGGAATAAACGTTACATTCAAATTGTTTGTATACATTTACCCGGTCATTTGCATACTCCACGTCTGTAAATAATAGTACATAAGACTCTTAAGTTTTTAAACACAAATGTTATGTTATATTTTCTACATAGGTGGATTTTTACAGCAACGAAGACATAATTTCAACATGAGATCATTCGTTTTCGATATGAATTCAATCACATGAATAAGAATCATTTGTTCCTAAATTCCACTTTAATTGATGAATTGCTGATGACGCTAAATGAACTCTAATATGGCAGTTTGTGAGAGTTTCAAGGATATTAATTTGCAAAAAATATTGTCGAGAGATATATCAAACAGCGCTGGTTTACAAAAAATTTGACAGTTGGCCATTACTACAGCTTAACCTATTCCTGTTTCTTGAAATTTTAGACTGGTCCAAATTGAAAGAGGTTGCAGACGTCAATAAAAACTGGATGCAATTTGAAATGAAACCATCCTGTGTGGTAGAAAATATTGTTGGAAAAGGAGAAATTGCTTGTTCCAAGCAATTTCTCCTTTTCCACAATGTTTTCTCAAGTATAAAATCACAGCAACGTAAAATCCCGGGTTTAAACGAGAAAGGGTTAAAATAAGCTGAAGTTTAAGTTGTCAAGCAACGGAGTTGGGGCGAATTTCGGGGGACAACATTGTTTTTATGAACTATTCAATTAGTCAGTCGGGTTCTTTATTGACAACAGCGATCAGACAAAATTACATTTGTATCACCCGTAAATTTACAAAACAACAAAATACATGTTGTAGTTGTTTCCTACATTGAGGACACGAACATATCGGGGGCTTAGAGCAAAAACATAGTATGGCTCTATACAATGTATAGAGCCATACTATGTTTTTGCTCTAAGCCATCGATATATGGTGACGTGAACTTGGTCTTCATTCATTTTTTTTTATTTGATTGTCCTAAAATGGCTTAGTAATTCTTGTGAGTACATTTTTCAATTGGACCTGTCATTTTCACTAATACTGTGCCGATTTGGGACCTATACAGAGCACACATTTACAGATATACACGACATCAAACAAGTGTTTCTGACAGATCTCTATTGCTTGTAAACTTCCTGTAACCTCTGATTCTTTCGAGACTCTATGGATTGCATTGGGAAACATCTGAAGTATTCTTTACCAAATCCCATACAATCCTTCCTTTTTTTACGCCTATCAACAAAAGGGCTTTGGAAAACCTTTTGGAATATTAAGAAATTGCTTGTACTAAGCACTCAAACTTTTCTGTACAAAAAGAGAAATAATTTTGAAATTCGATCATCTTTAAATGCTGTCTAGAACTTCTTTTAATTTTGACCAGACTAAAATTTCGTCGTTTGGAAATGGAATAATCGGTTGTGTTCAGTCTTTTCACATTCTAAAGACATTCTTAAAGTAGTGCGTGGTAAACGAACCTCCCTTATCGTTTGATATGAGAATCTTTCTAAGTTTATCACTCGTAGTATTACAAAATCTCAAGGGTATTGAACAAAACTCAAAGTTTATCTAATACAACAGATTGCTGTTTCAAGAAAAAAAATCTCAATATCTACAACTATTTAGAAAAAGTCCGGAAATTTTTGGATTTCATTGAATTTTTTTAAGTCCAATATCCGTTTATTTACCTAAACGCAACAAAACCTCAAAAATCTATCTGTAACAAACAATTGCGGTCTCATATTCAAAATATCTCGATATATACAACTTTTCAGAAAAATCGATTTCAATGAAATTCAATAAGTTTCACATCGGTAGATTTTATAAAAAAAAAATTGATGCACTATATCGAAACCAAAACTAAATCCATAATTAATAGTAGCAGGTTGTCGCATCAAAATCAGCCCAATCTCTACAAATGTTTTGAAAAAAAAAGCAAAAATCTTGAAAATTAAATGGTCCGGTGACACTGACTGACAGTCCGACCGACAATAAAATTCAAACCCAAATCCCCTACCAGGCTTATGGGATTAAGAAATAGTAAGGTCTTCACTGTCTACATCTTATTGTGTATTTGCTTCATGTTATTTAGATGAGAATAGACAAAACTACTTGACTTTTGTTAACCCTTTTCTGTTTTGCAGAATTTTAGACCTGTCCGAATTCAAAGATTTTGCATACGAAAATTTAATTTAGATTTAGTTTGAAAAATAACTATTCAGTAGGGTAGAAAATATTGTGGAAAGAAGAAATTACTTTTTAAAAAGCAATTTTTCGTTTTTCAACAATATTTTCTGGGGGACGTAAAAACCAGGGATTGAACTACTTCGACCTTTTCCCGTTTCTGTAGGTGTGTCTAAATATTTTTGTATTTTGAGTGACCTTTCTATCTAAATCATGTCTTCTTCGCAATTCATTATAACATTAATGATCGCCAACTATTACCAGGCGATAAATTAACAAACACTGCAGTGTGCCTCTTCTAGCTGGATGGCATGGAATGATCAAATGATGGCATGAGACATTTACTAACACACACATCTTAGATAAAACCCACAAGACTGCCAGAAAACAATGTCATTCCAGCATGTTGTTTGTCTATCTAGGACAAGCACGTGAACACAACCTTGGGACCTATTCAAAGAAGGTGTGTGGCTGTGATATTTGTGTGTGTGAGGCTCCCTCTTTATCATCCTTTGCATGGCCTATCTGTAGTTAAGTTTAACCCATTACCGGACGGCAAAATTTGAGACTAGTCCAAAATAGACGGAGTTGCAGACAATAGTTTACAGTTTATGAAATTCCTGATTTTTTTTTTTCATCTTTTTTGTTCGAAAACATTGTTTAAAATGAAGAAATCGCTTGTTACAAGCCATTTCTTCTTTTTACACATTCTCTTTCCAATTGTTTCTCTCGCAGTGCGTCCAAAAGCGTCATATCTTATTTGTCGCAAATTTTACAACACATGCATTTTTTTATTCATTCAAAGCTAGCTGCAAGCAAAATGTATTAAAACGAAACCAAGCTTATATAATTCCTCTCCCGTTTGATAGATAGAGAAAAATACAAATCTATCTCTTGAAGGGGAAAAAATGTTGTAATTTTTAATAACAAGTGGCCACTGTATCGTGTTTTTATCTGATATTGTAAGAATTTTATTCCAAGATTAATCTCAATACTTTCATATTAATATAACCTTTTTAGAGGCTTACAAAAGTAATGTCGAATGCCTTAGATGTCTTCAGCTGCATTGTTTGAGTACCGGTGATTCTTTGTTCCCCTGTGATTATTATACCTTTCATAGAAGTTTCAAGGTTTTATATTTTTTTTCTTTACGATATATGTTTCTATGTTTTAATTTTAGCCTTATGATATACGTTTCTATGTTTTTATTTTAATGCGTTTAAATCATAAAACTGACAAAACTTCAATAAAAATTTCTATTATAATGAACCTGCGCCAAGAATAGTGAGATTTCAGACATCTCTTGCAAACATAGCGAAACCTGTTGTAAGGTTGGTGTTATATAACTGTAATATAATCTCGGCCTTTTCTCCTGTTTCTACAATGTTTCTTCTCAGTGGTCGTATAGTGAATAAATTAACAATAAGTCTAAACTTCTGTCTCTATCATACAATATTTATTTCTTCTGAACTACTCTGGGAGCATAAGCCCCAACAGTCATATACGGGATCTATCCCATTTCAAACTCCCGACTCTCCCCCCGTTTTGCGCATTTGCTTCCCTATTTATATGGGACCAAAATACTATGTCAACAAATCAAATATCTTGTTTCGCATCTTCCTCTCAAAATTGTTCATTAAAGAAAGTATTGGCAGCAGATGGGCGTATTATCTTCGACCCATCAACATAATATTTAGTATTGATTTCATGGATTCGGACCGTGGCTACTCTACTAATTTCTTCATGAAAGAAATAAATGAGCTTCCACAATAGGCTCGAATCATGGATTATGTTACATTGTCATGCTTTTGAAAATACATGTAATCTTATAACCACGGGCTAAAAATAATCTCTAGTCACGTATCTCACGTGATGTTAGATTATCGAGCTTATACCACTGATGTTGGTGCGATAAATTGATAAGATTTTCAAGGTTCAAAAAAGTAAAAAAAAAAAAAAAACACAAAAAACAAACGCATCATATATAAATCGTCCTCCATTTGGCGAACTCAAAGTTCAAATACTTAATTATGAATCACAGTTAAACATATATTACCGGTGATATGTATTTCAGCCTTGATACTTATCGTCTATTTTTACAAGAAAAAGATACCAATATTTTGATTCAAAACCCTTATTTCGAATTCAATATGTTACAAACCGTCAAAGTTATATCCATGTTAAGCCTTTCCTGTACAAACACGGGAATTTTACGTAGCTTTGATTTTGTATTTGAGAAAACATTATGGAAAAAGAAGAAATTGATTGTAACAAGCAATTTCTTCTTTTCCCTTAATATTTTCTACAACATCGGATGGTTTCATTTCAAATTGCATCAAATTTTCATTGTCGCTTGAAACATCTTTCAATTTTGACCCGTCTAAAATTTCAAAAAAAAACGATATAGGGTTAAAGAAAGCACCGATTTCCAGTACTTATTAGAATTCAAGAAAGCTAAGTATTTTATGTATCCAAAAAGTTTTGAACAGGTAAACACGTGACAGATGGTAGATTTAGCTTATGATTGAACTATAGAGCCCTGCAGCGAAGAATTTAGCAATAAAACTAGTTTTTGGTAAATTATTTCAAATCTCGTTGCAATTACAGAATCCTCTTAAGGATCTAAATATATAACGAAACTATTTTCTCGAGCCTTTGTGAATAGTAGGGAGGGGTCGCAGCCTGATACCCCCCCCTCCCCTCTAATATATAGATAAGAATGGACAACAACAAAACATAAGTTTGTGCTCATTTGCATTTATCGGCTCAGAAGATTTCCCATTTCCTAAGTAAGAAACTCCGTTCCAAAGTTGAAATATTTCCCAGCTAGCCAATCCAATCTTGAAATGCTTCCTTCGTGCATCTATTTATCTATATTTTTTCTTTTAATTTTCAGTGAACTTTGTTTAGAAATAGTTTTATCATAAATAGAGATATAAAACGTAGAGACATGCTTTCTCAACATAACATTGCAACATGGTGGTGATTTGAAGTGTAATAAAGTATGTATCTTGGATACAGCCCCCTGCTGGCGCAGACAGATTTCATTACGCAGGATTTTTCTGGAAACGAACATTATATTCTACTTAAACTTTCACAGGTAGAAAAACGTACTTGTGGAAATGTACCTCAAAAATGTTTTAAAACTCTGCACTGTATCAATCCATTACCAGACTATATTCTTTTAGACTAATCCAAATTCAAAGACGTTATTTTGCAAAAATTATAGCCAAAACCAATTAACAAAAAATAAATATATTGGTTGGTTTGTGACCTAAACGGCGCAACTATAGCTTGAATAAGCTGAAGTTAAGATGTTTAATTCACCAACCCAACAAAAACGCTTCACATAAATGTCGACCAATGCTAAATTCAAAGCTCACTTTCGGTCTAAACGAATAATTCGATAGGTCGATTGATTCTTTGATTGACAGACGCGATTGGCCAATTACTGTCAATGTTTTACGGGAATCAGATCGTTGAATACAACAAAACACAGTTAACTGAAGAACATCTGAAGGTTATCTAGTCCATATGACCAATATCCCGAAACTACGTCATTTCTTACCTAGTTGTTTAGTATATAATTTCACGAGAATTGTACCTGACTTTATGAACAATAAATCTAGAGGGTTGAGTACTAATGATATCAAACCGCGGAATGGGAAAACAAGCGGCTTAAAACTTTGCTAAAACTATTGTTACGGCTATTTAACCCATTGCTAATTTAAGGCTGCTCCGAGGTCAAAGAAGTTGCACAAGAAACTCTTTAGTTGACGGGAGAAAACACTTGTATTTAGGGATAAACACATTGTGCATAATAAAGAAATTGCTTATAACAAGCAATTTTGTCATTTTCTAGAATGTTTTTTAAGGGCCTTTTCTAGAGGGGCGTCAAAAATCGGATTGTGTGACAATGGGTTAAATACGTCTTAACGAAACAACATTTCGACAATTACGAGGCAACTTGCATGTAGCATTCGTATGGTTATGTTTGTGTTTCCTTTAGCACATAGTCTGTAAGCCTTAACTCTTGTCCATATACAAGGCAACATGCATACAGCATTCGTATGGTTATGCTAGTTTTTCCTTTAGTACATAGTCTGTAAGCCTTAATTCTTGTCCATATACAGGGCAACATGCATATATCATCTGTACGCTTATGCTAGTTTTTCCTTTAGCACATAGTGTATAAGCCTTAACTCTTGTCCATATACAAGGCAACGTGCATATAGCATCCGTATGTCATGCATATCTTCCTTTAGCACATAGTCTTTAAGCCTTAACTCTTGTCCATATTAAAGGTTACATGCATATAGCATCCGTATGGTTATGTTTGTTTTTCCTTAAGTCTGATTCTTTAGTAAAGTTACTAAAATTAAATTAGATGTATTTCTTTAGCTACAGAAAGCGCATTTAATTGCAAAAAATCTCGATATATACAATGTACATATGGGATTTATTATTCTGCACTGTTAGCAGTGACCAATGCTTTAAGAACTAATTTTGAGTGTCTATCGAAATTCTTAGAATCTGGTTAGTTGAAAAAACTTGTTTCATATCTCAATGAAGAAATGAATCTATTTCATATATTACGCACTAAGTATTTCTAAAAAGAAACTGTCTTGAAAATGCTCTTGAACAGATCATAAATACAAAAAAATGGTCCTCAGTTTTGAGAATTCTAACTGTAATAAATTCAGCCATTTGATAGTTTGACAGGTTGACAGATTGGGATTAAGCTGATTTTGTAATACAAATGTACTTTTCTATATCGCATTTTCAAGAGCCTCTTTAAAATGACTTACTCTTTGCATATTTTGATATCTTTTCACGATACATGTCATAATGTTATAAAATTCCAAGAAATGAAGGTAACATTTTTTTCCCTGTTTATTGTTGTATTAAATGAATAAAAATCCGAATCTGGCTTCGATATAAAGCTAGTGGCTCCATACAATACAAATTGGTTTTATTTGTTATATAATCGTCTTCTCTTATATGAACACATACTTTAATCCATTACCAGACGACAAAAATAAGACTGGTCTAAAGTCAAAGATGTTGCAGACGACAATCTTTAGATGGTCTTCATTGGTGATGGGTTAAATAGCGAGTTAACCATTTCGTTTTCAATTCCTGGTTTTTAAATCAATGGAACTCTGTAATTGAGAACATATTGTGAAAAAAAGAATTTTTTCTTCTTTTTCCATAATATTTCCTACCGTACTGAATGGTTATTTTTCCAATAAAGTTATCTTTGAATTTCGTCTGCAAAATCTTTGATTAAGGACAAGTCTAAAATTTTGCAAGAAAGTAAATACCGTTTGGTGATACAAAACGATGCGCAATGATATGACGCGGTTGAACAGCGTTCTACCTGGCAATATATTGGGCTGACTCAACAACCTGTTGGCAGTGGATCAGAAATTATTCCGCAGACTTTGTAAAAGTTTCTCACGCTTTTCAACTCGGAAGGTGGAACCACAGATCAGACTGTGAGGCTTGGTATCGGCTGACGCGAAATAACTGTGAAATAGTCCCCTTTTAAATGTTAAGTTCAATATGCCTACTTAGGTTAATTAATATTGCTCTCTCTCTCTCTCTCTTTGCCATATTTTTACTATTTCTCTTTCACACTTTCTCCCTCTCTTTCTCTCTCCATTCTCTCTCTCTCTATCTATCTTTTTATTCCTCTCTTTCGCTCTCATTCTCCCTCTCTCTTTCTCTCTTTCTTTCTCTGTCATACCTCACTGTTTCTTCCTTTCTCTCTATTTTTCTCATTCCTTCTCTCTCCTTCTCTCTCTATCTTTCTTATATTTCTTCATGTTTCTCC
This sequence comes from Fragum fragum, assembly GCA_946902895.1. Taxonomy (NCBI): domain Eukaryota; kingdom Metazoa; phylum Mollusca; class Bivalvia; order Cardiida; family Cardiidae; genus Fragum; species Fragum fragum. The sequence continues at coordinate 10,206,753 of OX336369.1, forward strand.
TTTTCTCCACCTCTCTCTCTCTCTCTTTCTGATATAGGTCAGCTTTCGGCGAAGGTTGATGATAGTAAATAACATAATTAGTGGCTAGGTCAATCTCAGACTTGTTTACAAACTCGATGCACTCTCTGACACTCTGTTCCTCGATGATCAGATTACCTGGCAGTATATGAAGTAATCCGATTTATTTCTAAGCTAATTGTTCTTTTCCAAGCTATGATTTTCTACCTAATAAATTCGTAAATATAATAATTAAACAGTTAACTGATATTTCTTTTAGTTTAAAGGTTGAAATCTCGATCAAAGAACCGAGTTCTATTTCTGGTATCTGCTATCGAGCTTGGTTCTTCCAATTGACCAATTACTGGCCCCGCCAACTTACTTCCTTAGCCCCGCCCATTGACTCAGACAAGAAGTACCGCTTCGATTTTTAAAGACGTTAACTTCAAATAAAAATAAGGTCAGCAGCATGTAACAAAAAAGTAGAATAGTTGGTCGGCGACCCAAACGTCGTAACTACAGCTTGAATAAACTGTAGTTACGATGTTTAAGTCGCCAAACCAACAAAAAAGTTTAGCGAAATTGGCGGTCAATGTCGGAGATCAAAACTGAAGTCTTGTCACAAAGAATGATTTCATTGGTCGACTGTTTTTTGTTTGTTTGTTTTTTTAATTGTCAGTCGCGATTGATTAATGGCTCACAGATTCGGAGCGATCGCTGATTTATTCTCCAAGAAGCAGATGTGAGAAAGATTACCCTGATTTGTAGAAACTTATTTTCCGTTGGGTGTAAAATGTATAATTTTAAACTAAGTTAAATTGAGTCTAATTACCCGATTGATTACGTCAAAATAAATCCTTAATTACATAGCTATACAGGGACATGCATGTATAACTGGTTAATGTTTTTTTTTTTTTTTTTTTTTATCTATTCTAGAAACTCTTTCGAAATTTTCATAAATCACTGTCACTATGGCGATGGAAAATATTACGGCTTCAGATATCTTATCGGAACCCTTACATGTCTTGAATTAGATTTATCATAATTAGCCATTAGTCGAGTTTGTTTACAAACAAGCTGGTATTGCCCTTGTTAACACGTGACAATGACCTTGGTTGGTATTACAAATATCGACTAGGCACCGTGGATGTTCAGAGGTAAAGAAAAAAAAGGGAGGGGGGGTAGCACTATGTTCTAACACGATATCGCCGACTCTAGTGCTACATTTATATATCTAAAATAAGAGGAGTTTGAGCGCCTGATTTGCTCCATCGGCCTGACTTTTATAATCATCCACGCATCTAAATTTTCTTGAAACAGGAAGTTCGGCTTCGTTTTTTAACGGCATTATTTTAAAATGTTATGGCAAGTAGCATGTTATAAATAAGTAGAACGGTTGGTTGGCGACCTAAGCGCCGTCACTAAAGCTTGAATGAGCAAACGTTTAAGTCGTCAAACCAACACAAATGATCAACCAAAATGGCGGCCAATGTCGGGGTTCAAACTGAACTTCCAGTCTAAATGAATGATTTCATTAGGTGACTGATTATTTGATTGACATTCGACATTGATTTAAGAGAGAATTATATTTCTAGTAATTACTTTCAGGGAGGCAACTTTCTTTGGAGAACCAATATTTTCAGTCAAGCATTAGCAATTATTTCATTTCACATATTATTATTTCACACATAACCGTGTGATCCCTAAAATTCTATCAATACCCCAAAGCAATACTATCAAACCTATCAAAATTCTTCAAGAAATCTTATAAAGAGTCACCAATAGATCATTTCTGTGAAAAACATTGTGCCTCAAGTTTCCAAGAAGCCGTCTTTTAAAATTATCACTGTGTACACATATAAATTATCATCGCAAACAAAAGTCACGTTTTTTTAATCCAATCAAAATTCTTTGGATGAATCTGGTAAAGGGTAACCCAAGGATCATTTCTGTAAAATTTGGTTAAAATCCATGAACAGTTGTAAGAGGAGAGAAGTAACAGTTTACGGACACACATACGCACGAACGCCCAGCTGACACAACGTCATGGCAATAGCCCAGTGGCTTTCAGGCAGTTAAACTAAAAACTTAAACAGTTGTGCCGAGAAAGCATTTCACACGAAATTATTCACTGACTGCACTCGAAATACCATAAGAAATTGCAGATAGACTTCCCATTGTGCACTGATTTAAGGCTAAGCTTGTGACGGGAGGGTTAGCGAGGGCCAAATAGACAAGCTTGTTTGCTATGGCCGTGGATAATGTATACAACTCTAACATACATGTTAAAAACCTGGATTAGATGAGAGCCTATGCGAAACATTTTAATCATTTCACATGATCCTGAAGCGCAGACTAGGAGCAGCCTGTAAAGCCATTTAAAATTTTCGCTGATCGTCTTAACCCGTTACGACAAAATGACGCTTTTGTACGCCTTTAAGAAATAGTATCATGGGAAACAATTGTGGGAAACGAAGAAATTGCTTGTCACAAGCAATTTCTTCTTTTCTCACAAAGTTTTCTACCTTACTTGGCACTTATTTTCCAATTCTAATGCACTTTGAAATGTTGTCTTCAACTTCTGTTAATTCGGACCAGTCTAAAGTTTTGTCATTTAGCAATGGATTATGCAGCTTTGGTCAATAATTATATTTATATCATACAGTGAATATTCTGATAGGATACAAAGGCTGATCTTAGTCATCACACGACTAGAAATACCATATAAAGGCTAAAATATGTCTTCCCCGTTATATAACTTTAAAAAGTATTGAAAAGCACATTCGTGTAAGTAAACAATACAACAAAGATACACAAACTAATTATTTTGTCCAATAATTTGGAATGAACTGTAGTTACATGGGGAAAATACAATTCCGATTTCACAAAGGGCTTTAAAATAAGCTGCGTGATAAGGGTTGTCTATAAGAGAGGTCAAAAGTCATTGATAAAAAGGATCATCCCATACAATAATTGCTTTAATTGATATGTGACAGAATTTCCTTCAATTTCGACTTCCATGCAATTTCTTGGGATTGGCCGTTTGAAATTTTCTTATAATGGTCGCCAATGGAAATTGGAATAGTTCCCTATAACGATTCAGTCTGATTTCATGTAAAAGTACATTTAACTTACCTCTCTTTATCGAATTTAATCCATTATCAGACGGTATAATTCTAGACTGGTGCAAATTGAAAGGAGTTACAGGCGACAATTTTAAATTGATAAAATCTTATATTTTTTCAACTTTCCGGATAGAAAACATTGTTTAAAATGAAGAAATTGCTTGGTTCAGGCAATTTCCTCATTTACACAATTTTCTAGTTAGACGTCAAAAGGCGTCATTGAGAGGGAATGGGTTGATATTTTTCTTGTATATTTTTCCATTTCAAATAAAACCGAAAAGGAAAGGAAGTTATTTGAACAAAGTTGATTTAAACTAAAAACATAGATAAAATCATAAACATATTTTAGACGAATTGAAGCTTTATGGAAATAAGGCTTTTAGACGAAATGTCAATTTGAATTTTAGACCAAATGATTTAAGACGGAGTGAGAACACCTACCAAGTAGCCACAAACGTGATTTGCCCTGGTCACATGATATGCAGTCTGCAGTCAGTGACTCGACAGGTGAGTATAAAGGTAGGATAGGTGCAGAACAACAGATATGAGTCAGGCATTTCGTGTGGTCTCTCTATCAGTGGCCGATAAGCCATTTCGGCTCAATAACAAAACAATTTTACCGTGAAGTCAATGAATGGAACACCTGTCCACAGATGAAAGTTTGCATTTAGCTTAGGACCACCATGTAGATTATATTACAAAACAAAATGTCGTACGAGTAAGAAGTGCCGAAAAAGAACGACTATCATCAAACGAACGAGAGTAACAAAATGGCCTTAAGTCGCTCATATGAGTTCTGAATCGAACAATGCAACATGAAAAGAGGGTATTTTTGAAAACACAATTGGAAATAATGACCAAACTTCATCAAAATGGAGCTCATATTGTAGCCTCTACAGGGTAAATATCTAAATTGCGATTATGACGTCTTATAAACACTTAAAATGTTGACGTTATACCACGCAAAATTAACGAATGACTAGCCATTATTCCAAAGACTCACCGTGAGCATGTTGTGCTTAGGTGAGCTAAAATAGTAAATACTAGGAGAGCTCTCTCGCCTTTTAATTTGTTTCTTTAATTAGTTCCGGAGAAGAAAAAGATGGGAAGAAATAAAGAAAGAAAAATTTGCACGTAGCGAATAATTTTTATGCCCCCGCATCGATACATTGGGGGCATATTGTTTTACCGGTTTCCGTCTGTCCGCCTGTCTGTCTGCAAAAGTTAACCTGCCAATTTTCCTATGACTTCATCCCTAATTAAGTTACAATGCTAATATTTAGTATGTAGATAATTCTCAACGCAACTGGAGAAGTTGATTTCTTCAAGGTCAATGTCAAAATTTTAACCCATTTCCCTAAAACGTTACTCAAAAACTTAGCCTGCCAACCAAAAATTTTCCTATAACTTCATCCCTTATTAAGTTACAATGCTAATATTTGGTATGTAGATAGGTCTTAACAAGGCGCAACTTGGATAGTTCATTTCTTCAAGGTCAATGTAATTTTTTTAACCCTTTTCACTAAAACCTTACTCAAAAACTTAACCTGCCAAATAAACATTTTCTTATTACTTCATCCCGAATTAAGTTACAATGTAAACAATTAGTATGTAGAAAGGTCTCAACAAGGCGCAACTGGGGAAGGTCATTTCATCAAGGTCACGGACAAAATTTTAACCCTTTACCCTAAAATCAAAGAAAAAAAACAACAATAAAAATCATCCGTTTCTAAAGAATTCCTGTTTCGGGGGTATGATGTTTCACAAACACATCTTGTTTCTAATAATCTTTTCTTCGCCATAAGTATATTTCCGTACTCCCGGAAATGACCAATCGCTGGCCCCGCCCACTTACTACTTTGGATCCTCCCATGGACTCTAACAGGAAGTTCCGCTTTGATTTTTTACGGCATTATTTTGCGAAATTTATGGCGAGAAGCATGTGTCAAATAAGTAGAATTGCTGGTTGACGACCTAAACGTCATAACGGCAGCTTTTTCAAGATGCAGTTACGACGTTTAAGTCAACAAACCAACTAAAACGTTTTACAAAAATTACGGCCAATGTTGGAGTTCAAAGCTTAATTTCGGGCTGAACTGATGATTTGATTGGTCGAATCATTTCTTGATGGACAGCCGCAATTAGTCAATTTAACCCTCGTCCGGAGTAACAGAAAAGAACAGACAATCTGAGCTAGTTTGCCGTCTTGTAATGGTACTATATATGAAGGGAAGAAGAGTATATAACAAAAGTTTCTTGTAAAATCAGTATGTTTGAGTTCCTTTTTTTTGTGCAGTTTCCGTCGTTCCTATTATAACTTCTTTAATTTTTCCTTTAACCCATTCCCACACGATCTCGCAGTTTTGCGCGCCGAAGAAATATACCTATGGAAAACATTGTGAGAAATGAAGAAATTGCTTGCAACAAGCAATTTCTTCTTTTCTCACAATGTTTTCTATTTTTTAAATTGCCGCTTGTTTGCTTTTCGTTTTTTATTTAAATCAACTTTGTTTTTCGTCTTCAACTCCCTTCAATTTTGGTGAGTCTAAAATTTCTATGTTTCGAAATCGATTAATTCTCATGTCTCCTAGGGTAACTACCCAATAACCCTGATAGATTATACATGCCGGATTTTTAGAGAGTGTTAATGACTCACAATAACTATAAATACTTTTTTCTGGCAAAATAAGAGCAGGAACTAGCCATTGAAGTGAAACACTTCATCATGTTAATGAGATTGTTTGTCTTTGATGTTATGTATGATTGAGCTGTGGATAGGTAAATAGGAAGATGAAAGTGGCCATTGATTGATGGCTATGTACTCATATACTGGTTGTTACTTTCTTTACCTTCTTATTGCCGGGAAAAGGTTTTATAACAGCAGATCACAGCACTATAGGATGATTACATTATAGGTTTCTTCTAACCCATTCCCGTTCAATGACTCTTTGGACGCCCATCAGAAAAAATGGTTTGGAAAATATTGTGAAAAACCCAAAACAATGAGACCTTTGATAATCCCTCAACAAAAAATAATTTCGTCTGCAATCTTTTTGAATTTGGACCAGTCTAACATTTTGTCGTCTGGGAATGGGTTAATAAGCAATTTCTTCATTTTCACAATTATGGATCAAAAAGGCAATCAGGAGATGTAAATTTTTACCAAATAAAACTGTTGTCCGGCTGCGCTTCTTTGGATTGGACAAGTCTAATATTTTGTAATGGGTCTTTTAATGGATTAAAGAGAGGGGATTTTCATTTCTTTTATCTTTATCTCCTCTTTCTTTTTCATTTTTTAGCTAGCAAAGCGTCAGCTTTGATAGCTTAAGTTAACAGACAAAAAATTTAGGTCGTCTCAAAGTTAAACGAGTGCAAACCGCCACTGGAGGCTTCACGAATAAATATGAATACCTACGCCATAAAAAGTAGTTCTTGTCTAGGAATATTGCGAACTCTGTCACTGCTTTTTATGGCCACATGAATTAACTTTATTGAAATTGTAGACATGAAATAGTTTTGGAAAAAATTGTGGACAATGAAGAAATTGCTTCTAACAAGCAATTTCTTCATTGTCCACACTGTTTTCTAGCCTACAAGACAAAGGTTTTTAATTACACTAATCATGATAACCTTTGACAAATATAACTGCTTTGCTAGCTCACAGTGCTTTCAGTACTTTGATTGATAAACATCATACATGAAACACACAAATAGTATACATATAGTTATGCACTACTAAACACTATTACTATGGGTCCTTGTTACCTTCATAATTGGTCACAGACACCACCAGAAAGTAAAGAATGGTCAAAAGTAAATATATGATTCTGTTGATATCTGTTTGAAGATGATTGCATGGATGATATATATACATACTGGATTGTTAAAATTTATTTATTTATTTATCATTTTGTTCAGGGTAACAATCCTGCTACAGAATTGTTAAACCAATAAAGGAATTTTTAACAAATAAAGAAATTTGGGAGCGATCCGATCAGTTGTTTCTCTTCGAAACCTTATGTTGTAGGTACTTGTTCGAATCGTTTATACGAAAAGACCACACATTTCGTACCTAAACATTTGATCATCTAATTTCATTTTTTTTAACCGAAACCACACCCTTTGGCATCAGCTATGGGAGCTTTGTGATAAATCGTTTACCATGATATCATTTTGAATTAAAAAAACAGATAGACTGGATTCCCTTTTTTCATAACATACAACATGTAAGCATTCGATTTAGACAATATGATATCGCTATGTTTTCCGTTCGACGGTGTAATAGACAAGTTTTAATTCAAAGAAACCATCCCGTTTTTATTCAACCGAAATGACGAGTCGCCAACCCCCCGAAAATATGATTTACATAAATGTCGGCCATTGTCCGAGTTCATAATTCACTTCCGGTTTAAATGAATGATTTGATTAGGCAATTGTTTCTTTGATTGACAGTCACGATCGGTCAATTGACAGAGAGAAAGTGGACTTTTACAAAGGATGACGTGTAAAATCAATTAAGAGATGAAGAGAATATTTTTTATTTTCATGGAGGTATGAACCGAAAAACCTAATCACACTGTATGAATACGCGAAGCGGATTCATACAGTGTGATTAGGTTTTTCGGTTCATACCTCCATGAAAACAAAAAAATATTCTCTTCATTTCTTTTAATTTAATAGTATCGAGCAAAAAAAAGTAGAACTTTACAATTTTTGATTCCTTTTTGTATTGGACTATTTTGTGCGGAAGCATACAAAATTGCTGCGTGCTCAAAATTTTGTTATTGGTGTTATGAATAATTTTTTTCGGCCAATCAGAACGTCCGATTTTGATAAACGTAACTAAAGATTAAATTATTATGGTTTGTTAGTAAACCACTGGATTAAATGATCAACAAACCTATTAAATCATTCATTTAGACCTGAAGAGACATTTAACTTCGATATTTATTTGAAGTATTTTGTTGGTTTGGAGACTAAAACGTCGAAGTTACAGTCTATCCATGATATAATTACAATTGCTAGGTCGTTAACCGACGATTTGCCTATGATATCTCCTCCTGGCGTGGACAGAGGTCCACCAACCTTTAAATAGAGGTTCTTGCTGATCTGTTCACGGTTCCTGTCTAAGCACAGACCCATTGTCAATCCGTTGTCTTACCGTCTGACTACAAAACTAAGTCCCCTCCCCAACCTCACCCATAAAAAAACCCTTATCATTTACTTCATGTATTCTATTCTATTCAATATTCAAACACCGTCGTTATGAAAAATCCCACTGCGTCATGAATAGTCGGTGAAATAAATATTATATATATATACTTTCAACAAGTATAAAAAGACGCGAATTAAAGTTCGTTAGTATTTATCTTCATTATAAACAATCGTCTATTATTGTATCTTATCGTCTAAAGGCAAATCTAAACAATATCGTAGATGTACGGCCATAAAGTCGTTACTACAGCTTCAACGAAACTGTAGTTACAGCATTTTTGGCAACTTATCGAAAAGATGGAAAATAACTTAAATGGACAGAATCCTTATTGAGATGGTTGATTGAACGATTGAATGGTGTATAACGCCGCTTTTAACAGTATTTAAGTCATATCGCGGCGACTGGAGCACCTAACAATGGATTCCTGGTATTTCACACACCGGTACTACCACTACATCCTTTCCTAGCCTCCAGCTGCTATTCCACTTAGGTTTACGATTATTCACCCATTGGTAAGAGAAAAATGTCGGAAAGAATATGTGCCGCCGTCATTGAGATGGACTGATTGTCATAAATATGTGCGTACAATAACCCATAAATCAATCTCTATAATCATACAGTATACAACGGCTGTTCAAACATAACAGGTCGCTCACCTTAAGTCGTAATAAATATTTATTTTATTTTACAGCTATTTATTTCTTCTTGGCTTACATTGCTTTTTATATTTAATAGAGGTGAACGCTCTCAACTGAGCAAGTAACCCATATTCATTCAGATGCAAACACGTCCATTCTCACACAAACACAAAGTTTTCTTTGTTTTGTCAACATATCAGCCTTTTCCTGTACAATCTCAAATCTTTTACGTCCCTTTGATTTCATTTAGTAACATTGTAGAAAAAGATGCCTTAACAAGCAATTTCTTCTTTTTCCACAATGTTTTCTACTCTACTATATGGTTTTTCTTCAAATTAAATCCGTATTAAATTTTCGTTTGCAAAAGGTTTGGAATTGGACGATTCCTAAATTTTGCAAAACAGGAAAGGATAACACCGATGTAGCCAAACGGTATATAGACATACTCATATTGCAATGAAATTTGGGTGGGATCGTCTCCAATCGGCATTAGAAAAACGTGCAACTCACAAATATAATATTCACGGGTTATAACCGGATGCGGGAAACTACAGTTAGGCCAACCGGAGCTCCCCCTTAAAGTCTACGAATCAAATCTCGGACGTATATTGGAGAACTATTTTAAAAATTCGCGCGACAAACTTCCAAAATGGCGATATCCGTTATGCAAAGCAACTGCGGTAAATGCATTTCATATCGTTCGGGAAGAACTCTGTTTTGTCCTCGAAAGAAACTTGATACCAGAGCAAAATAGGACAGAAAATAAAACAACAAAAGTAAATTTAAGTTTTCCAGTAATATTTTAACCCTTGTTATGCTGTATAGATTACCTAACTGAATTTGAGTCAAATCAAAGGACTGAAAGCACTGATAGAACTTGTTGTTCAAAAATCAATATTTCTTTTAGAAATCAACTTCATAAACAACTCGGGAAGGAAAAATATGAGCAGGAGGTATAGACTAAGATCAGCCTGCACATAAGTGCAGTCTGATCTTAGTCTACACCTCCTGCCAAAATCGGAATATTCCGGGTTCAGCATGACAAGGGTTAAAACTTCCGAACCATCCTGGCTGACATAGATTACGTTGCTACATGTTCCTACACTGTTTCCGACTAACAAAATCCACTTATTTGTTGTGTATTTCCGTTTATTTATCGTCGCTACCGTAGCACATGCCCGTATGAGCGACGCCCCCAGAAGACGGTTAGTTGTTACGGGGGATAGTGCAAGGATACAGGACGAAACTGCTGAGAGCTCCGCCTGGTTCTTTAACGTGCTCGATGGATAGCATCGTCACACGGGGCCTCGGTTTAACGTCTCATCCGAAAGACAATTAGTTGAGTTAGTTAATATGGTGAGCCCAGGGCTCGAACCCGTGATCTTGAGGTTTGAAGTCATGTGCTTATTTGTTACATAATGCTCCGCCTTATATACGTCCCAGCTTTTCCCAAAGTTAACGGAAATGACCGAGCGTGTTCCGATTGCAGTTACGCGCATCTAACAAGGGGGAGGCACAGGTACGTGAGTTATACGGTTAAACCGCGTGTAGAAGTAGCAAACTACTGTATTCAGATTTCTTCGGATAATTAATATTCTAGTCTATCCAACTGACCGGTCGCTTGCCATAGAGTTATTTTGCAAAATCTATGCCCGGTTTTATGTAACAAAGAAGTAAAATGGTTGATTGGCGACCCAAACGTCGATACTATAGACCAAATTAGCTTTAGCTACGACCTTTAAGGCCTTAAACCAACAAAATGTTTTACATTAATGCTTTACATTAATGGCCAATGCTGGAGTAAAAGTTCTCTTCTGATCTAAATGAGTGATTTGTTTTGACGATTGATCCTTTGATTGACAATTGATCTCGAAAAATTGATCTCATAGTGTCTGCCCGATCGTTGATTTGGTTTTACCATGTTAGTTTGTTTCTTTTTTGACAACGAAAGTTTTCAATCTTGAATAAAGACCTCATAACTGTATATATCCTATTCTCTCGATAATCAACTTCAAATGACTTATTCATTGAGTAAAATTTGCTTAATAACAATACAAAGTCCATCAAATGATCGGGCTACCAAAGCATAGTTATTAGGCTTAACTCAACTGTAGTTACACTATCTGGTCGCTTGACGGCGAAACGCTTTAGTTTGTAAAGAAGAGATTTTTTTTTTCTTTTTTTTTCGTTGAAGTATGAACCTGTAAACTTAATCACACTGTATGAATTTGAGCCACACTGTATAAATACGCGAGACGTACATGTCGACCATTGATGGAGCTCAAAGTTCTCTTCTGGTCTAAATGAAATATTTGATCGGTTGAGTCATTCTTAGACATACGTCTGTTTGACATCCGTCAATTCTACTGTCTTGAGGATATACAAATTAAAAAAAATAACGCAATTTTTATCTCTTTCTACTAACATATTAGATAAATTAGATCGATTAAAATGACAGCTGCTTTTTTTTGATGGGGTTTAAAGCCACTTACAATAGTATTTCAGTCACATCGCGGCGGCTTGATCACCTAACTATAGACTCCTGGTATTTCTCACACCACTACTACCACTACTTCTTTTTCTGGGTCTTCAGCTACTCTCATCTTAATTAGGTTTACGATTATCCTGTTATTGGTTGGAGAAAATTTGATGGTTCAGCGCGAAACAGTTGTAACTGCCTGTATGTCTATAGGCAGTTACAAATGTTTCCCGCTGAACGATCGAAGTGTCAATCAGGCATTTGCTTAAATACCTAATTGATCTTTCTGTTAGTTGTCGAATGCACGAAATTGTTTAAACTATTACCTCTATCTCATATTATCTTGTTTACTAAGACCTGCAGTATCAAAACAATCTCTATTAATTATCCCAGACTGACCTCGACAAGGACATATTGACACATTTTTCGAGAATGTCACGCAATACGAGTAATGAACTATTAATCTAATAGGCTTTACACTTTAATATGATCACATAGCAAGAACATTTGTCTCGAAATTCGTATTGATAACATATCGGAAATAACCTTTATTCTAATTAGAATATCATTTTCCTATTTCCGGGTACCATAAAACCTTATATTATATTATTTGAGCTGATTATTTTAAGAGATGAAGAGAATATTTTGTGTTTTCATGGACGTATGAATCGAAAAAATTAATCACACTGTATGAATACGCGAAGCGGATTCATACATAAGTGGGATAAGTTTTTTCTCATTTCATACCTGAAAACAAAAAAGTATTCTCTTCATTTCTTATAATTTAATGCTATCAAGCGAGATAAAAAAAAACAACAGAAAAAACACTAAATATTACATTTTTTGATATATGTTTTTTGGAACTATTTTGTGCGCAAGCATACAAAATAGCTGCTTGGTATAAATTTTATTCTTGTAGTTTTTAATATTGTTTTTGGCCTATCAGAACACTGTTTATTGATAGACGAAACTAAAGATTGAATTAGTGTTGATTGGTTTCCACCGAATATATCATGTTGGCTATTATCACAAAAGATCTTAAAATCCAATTTTTAATTAAAAGTTACATTCATAAGACAATCTGAAGATTTACTGAGTGGTTGATGCTTTACGGAGCATAGACAGCAACCGACATTTTACGCGGAGGGCATTCGAAAAACATGACATTGAAAATGCAGGAGGCCAAAACAAACAGAGCAAAGGTGATCATTTATGGTTTGCCAGGAATGGGTGAGAAAAAATGAGGCAATTTTTGGCGCCTATTTTGAATGCTTTATGATCTCCCTGAAGTTGAATTAAGGCATGTGTCGATCGCGGTACTGCAGCCATTTTTTCACATATTCCCCTTGAACGACAAAGGGCCTCACTTGCATCTTCATTTCCATCCCATATCACACTTACATCAATATTGCAAATAGTTTGATTTGGTATAGCTTTCATGTACAATACGGCATGCATTGTTAAATATCCGTTTCCAAGAAAGTTTGATGTCATCAATGATGATGTCATCGAGAAGACGATTCAAGTGTAACACTGTACGCTGGTTTTCCGTACCGTGGCTAGTCTACGGTTGGTACAGCGATGCCAGTTACCAATAAAACCTTTTAAATAAATATTTACCTTGATCAAGGGCGACAACCATCAACTATCTCACTTAAAGTTGGTTAAATGCCCGCCATCTTGAAATCAAGCTCAGGGATGAGATCAGAGACGAGGTTGATCGTGATTCATTTCAAGAGTTTAGTGCTACGAATAAATACTTAATAAACATTTGATACGGTATGGCAGTGTTTTAGATGCGAAAAAAGTTTTCCCTTTTCACGAAAATGCACTCTTTCATAAAATATGACATGGAATCAATTTTTGTCAAAGTCTTTACCATAATGAGGAGTTAACTCAAGCTTTGACAAAAACAAAGTTCCGAGTTATCATAGTCCTTTATGGAATAACTCTTACTTTATTTTGTTCCTAGAAAGTTTCATCAAAAGACGCAAACTGAATCGAAAAGTGAATTTTTACCAATGACGCCACGATGACGCTGGGTTTACAACATGCTTTTCTCACGGCCAAAGAGCACGAGGAAAAGTTTGTTTGAATTCTAAAAGAGATTTCAAGAAAAATCGTTCAAAAAGCAATAAATCTGTCCCATGCATTACCCGATAGACAAAAATCAACACTGCAAAAAAAAACAATATTTCGAAGATGACACAATTCGTATATAGAAAGAAACGGACAAGATAGTGGTAAATTGCCGAGAACAATAATAGTCCAGTCAAGTAATGGAAAATTCCCTTCGGGGGTTGAACTATCTGCAACAGAAGGTTTTTCCCCCTAAATAGTAACTTTGATATATCTGAAATAACGGGCCTTAAACGAGTCTGGGACGAGTCTTGCTGGGAGGTTTAACAGATCTTCACTAGATGTCTTGCGTTTCGAAACTGATGATAGCGTTGAAATGTTTAACTAGAATAATTGCAATGCGTACTTATTACGTATGGAGGGGATGCATGGCGAACGCGCCGTTGTATTTCGGTGCAATATAAAACGACATATATGGGTTTCATGTACATAAGCTTTCCATTACTATTCCGCTTTCATCTGTAGCGGATGGGAGTTGTCTAGACGTATAAAGGGGAGGGGAGGCGTGCAGAGGCGTTTAATAAATTATAACGGACATAGAACGTTTGTCGCTCGGTTAAGCTCAGTCAGTAACGTCCCGCGTTCTCTATCCTTGGATAGTGAGTTTGAACTCCTATTCGACCAGCCATTTTTCCGATAGTTCACCAAAGATATCCCGATATGCGCCATTTGTCGTTCACTAATGATAAATAGTGGGCCTAAGCAAGATCTTAGAATACGAAAAAAACCTACCTTTTTCCTATACTGTTTCTTTTATAAAAAAGGGGGGTAATAGAAACCACAATCATGTAAAAAGTACATCTCCTTTTTTCAATGAAAGTCAAATTATCAGCAAAAGCAGGCTAACATAAGCTAATACCAGACGACAACAATTTAGAGTGGTTCAAATTCACAGATGTTGCATACGACAGTTTTGAGTCGGTGAAATTCTTTTGAGGTAAGAAACATTGAAGACAATGAAGAACTTCATTGTAACAAGAAATGTCTTCATTGTCCGCAATGTTTTCCACAGCGTTGTCTCTTTTGTTAATTGTGCGGGAACAAGTTAAAGAGACGACAAAATTTTAGACAGACTCAAATTCAAAGATGTTGCAGAAGACAATTCTTATTTCGTGAAATTCTAACTATTATGTCTTTTGGGATAGGTAAAATTGTAGATAATGAAAAAATTACTTGTTAGATTTTCTTTCTATTTTCCACAACGTTTTCCAAAGTCTTTCCTGTGGGAAGGGGTTGTAAAAAGAGTGATTGTGTGGGAATGAGTTGAATGAAATAAAGAATCTTGAATACATTATATTTATATGACTTTTTTTCTTCTATTTTGTTACAAATCTTGACGCATAAATTCTTATGAGAGAATAGTTCATCGCATGACAAATCAGTTGGAAATGTAATTAGGTCTCAGCTGTTATTTAGCATCACGCATGGGTTAATGCTCTTAACTTGTCGAGCTCTGAAGGTTTTTCACCTTCAAAAAGGCAACAGCCTTCCAGTGTCTGACTTCAATAATTACTTGTCTTTGTAAGCAAACAGTCAAAGATCGATACTGATTACTCAAAGCATTAGAAGTCAGGTACCGTCGCTGGGCAACCAGCACCTCTTAGGTTTAGCTTGAACCAACATATAGCCAAGGGACTCTTGTCATTATATGATATACTATTTTGATCCTGTAAGGGGGGATTCCATATGGGTACAGTTATTACCGAACCATAATCGTATACAAATTTGATGTTTTAGACTGAATGAAGAGAATATTTGTTTGTTTTCGTGGAGTTATAAGCCGAAAAACTAATCACGCTGTATGAATACGCGACGCGGATTCATAAACAAGTGTGATTATGTTTTTCGGTTCATACCTCCATGAAAAAAAAACTATTCTCTTCATTTCTTAAAGTTTGATAGGATCGAGCGAAAAAAGCATAAACTTTATTGATACTTTTTTATGTGGGACTATTTTGTGCGGAAGCATACAAAATAGCTACGTGCTCAAAATTTTGTTTATGGAAGAATGAATATTTTTCCACCAACCAAAACGCCCGTTTTTGATAGACGAAACTAAAATTAAAGGATAAACATTATTAGATAATCTTATCTGAAAACGAACTGATAAGCTTACCCCATACGTCATTTCTTTCTTGTTATGATATTTCATGTGCAGCTAGAAGAACCACATGTTAATAGAAACTTTTTTTTTTTCATCGTCAAATCTGAGCTATATGACAATGTAAAATGTGAATCAATAGACTTTATTGCCCAGTAAATATCCATTAATATAAATCTCGGTGTAATTTTAATCCAGTGATAGTATCGCGATTTTTTTTTCAAAATCTAATTTCTTGAATTGAAAAAAAAAATCTTCTGGAATAGATAAGGTTTGCTAGTCTTGTTATGAATACGACTGTGGGAGTCGAGTTTCTTAAAAAACATATTTATCGTTGTTTTACTTTGTCTCGAAAGTAAATGAAAAATGGGTATATCAGGACAGTCGACATTAATTTGTCATTCTCTATTTTGCATAACTACAGTAAAGGTTTAATTAATTCATGTTATAAATTCATATGTACTTTTAGCGTACACTTTATGTTCAATAATCAAATTCAAATACAAAGAAAAAGTTTTCAAGTGTTTGTTTACTCAGAGATTCTAGTGTATCTCGAGAATGTCGCTTTAAGGCCTTAAATAAACATGCAAGGTATTTTGATAGACAAACAGATGTACTGAATTCTCTTAGTGCATTTAAGCTCAACTGGTCGAAGGAAAGTGGAATTGTTGTGATGGTATTATAATTTAATTTTTAGTTTTGTCTATCAATAACGAGCATTCTGATTGGTCGAAAAAAATTATTCATAACTCCATGAACGAAATTTTGAGTACGCAGCTATTTTGTATGCTTCCGCACTAAACAGCCCCATACAAAACGATATCAAAATTTGTAAAGTTGTTGTTGTTTTTCGCTGGATGCTATTAAATCATAAGAAATGAAGAGAATATTTGTTTTGTTTTGATGGTGGTATGAACCGAAAAACCTAATCACACCTATGTATGAATCCGCTTCGCGTATTCATACAGTGTGATTAGGTTTTTCGGTTCATACCTCCATGAAAACAAAAAATATTCTCTTCATCTCTTAAATGTACGTCGTCCGTCCGTAAACCTTTTTCTTGAAACTTCGCCCAGTCTACTAGAGCCTTTTACATTAGTGTCACTGTAGAATACTTTATCTTAACGAAAATGTGTAGCCCTGTCGGCAGGCGATGAAAACTTCGAATATACGGTTACAGCTGTAGTTACAATATTTCGGCTATCTACTTACGATATATTAGGTATATATCTAGAATATTACAGTAACCGTAAAAAATGCGAATTCAGGTGATAAATTCACTGGATCGGGTGGTATACTTAATACTAGGAATTTTCCGTTGACAGTTCAAAATAAACACAGCTTTTATCAGTCGCTGCAACAGCCAAAACGTTTTATCCAGCCTTATGTTCTGTTGATTATCGTTACACAGGTTGCACGTGATGGTTATTCACATGCTGTATTCAAGATCAAGTTCAATGTTAATTAAAGTTGATGAAGATGTTTGTGGTTGCTTTCAAATGAAGTCCAGACCCTTATATTGGTGCCACACTAATTGGTACTGAGGTTTCAATTAAAGTAAATAGTCAAAACACACAGATCTATACATTTGGCTTTCTTTTAAGAGCAACGCACACAATTTAAAAAGTATTTTCAAGTATACGATTGTCTTCACTTTTTGACTGACTATAAAGTCGAACTATTATGTTGTATTTAATCGAATTTTTTTATGCTAGCATGAAAGAAAATTCGAAAATAATGCATTCAAATTCTGCATTTTCGTAAAATATGCAACTGGTCCTTCGTATATTTAACAATGTACACTAATGTACAGTCTATCGGTATAACTTCTATTAAAATTGACGAGAAAAAATCTTAATCGATTGTTTTTATCTCTCATCTGTACAAACATTTAACCCAGATATTTTTTATTATAGAAGTACAAATTATAATGAGAGATCATAGGTAAATTTTGTCTATAGCTGTATAGACAAAATTCACCTTCGGCAAGTTAAAGTGAGTGATCAAAGGTCAATTTTGTCAATAATTGTATAAACAAAATTGACAAATGAAAAGTTATAGTGAGTTATCAAAGGTCAATTTTGTCTCTATCGGTATAGACAAAATTGAACTCTGATCACTCACTATAACTTGTACATCTGTATCTCTTTTCGGTAGGTACATCTCTGTTGATCATATAAATAACGTTTACGATTTAATACATAATATATAAAAATACTAGATTCTAACTATATATTCTTGATTAAATGACATGATTTTACCAACGAAATTCTCATTTGGTAACGAATATGTTTAGATAAGGATATAATTGACATTGAAGTAGGACATGAATTTCATCTTTTTCATCGCTATCACAATATACACAAAATCTAAATTCGCTAGGAAAACAGTTGTCTCTTTTTCAATAACGTTGTAAGGAAATTTCAAGATTTGAAAAGCAACAGAGAAATATGGCTCTGGTCCAAAAATCAACTTGTCTATGACTAGTTACCAAATCAACATATCAAAGCTTATCAAAATATATGCACAATAAAATACTTTGACCCTTTCCTGTTTTGCAGAAGTTTAGGTCTGTCCAAATTCAAAGGTTTTGAAGACATAAATGTAAGGTGGATTTAACAAATGTCGGAAAGGATAAGTGCCGCCGCCGGGGATCGAATCCAAGACATTAGCACATATCCTTTCCGACTATTTGTCTCTCACCAATGAGTCGATAATCATAAACCTAAGTGGGATAGCAGTTGGCGGCTAGGAAAGGATGTAGTAGTAGTTCTGGTGTGAGAAATTCAGGGAATCCATTGTTAGGTGTTTTAGTCCAAAATTCTTGTTCCATACGACAGAGTTCGACTAAGTTTGAATCACAGATTTTGAAAAAAATGACTGGTAAACAGGACTTAATGAAATGTCATTTTAAAAGAGCAATTTAAAAACGTTTTACCCTGAAACGCTGCATTTTTATCATTTCTGAAAAACAGATTAAGAATGCTTAAAACTTATTCCTACGATAGACAAACTTGAGGTGACTCCTATCTATTCTCGAAAATAAGCCCAACTTGTCTATCTAGACGATCGATCACGCTTAAAAAACAACTTACTTTGATTTTACTACATCTGACTTTTATCTTATAGACCTAGCAAATCCACCTTATCTCATTAACCCATTCCCATACAATGACACGTTTTAACGCCCTCAATAAAAAAACAATTTGGAAAACACTGTTCAAAATGAAGAAATTGCTTGACAAGCAATTTCTTCATTTTCCACAATGTTTTCTACCCAGAAAGGTGAACAAATCTAAAATTTCTTAAATATTAAATTGTCGTCTGCAACTTCATTCAAATTGGACCAGTCTAAAAGTTTGCAGTTTGCTAATAGATTAAATTCGCTTTGTAACACATTAATCTCGTCTGATATTATAACTTCTGTCACCACCAAAATATAGTATAAACTCGCGACTGCCATTTAATTAGCCCATTCCAACTTAACCCCTCCTTTTTACGCCAATCGAGAAAAAAGCTTTCGAAAACATTGTGGAAAATGAAGAAATTGCTTGTATCAATCAATTTCTTCATTATCCACAATGTTTTCTAACCAAAGAGACGAAAAAATTCAAAATTCCATCAACTTGAAATTGTCGTCTGCAGCTTCTTTCAATTTGGACCTGTCTAAAATTTTGCTGTTTTGGAATGGGTTAAAGAATGAATCGACAAAATAATTTATTCAGTTAGAAAGTAATTGACCTTTGAACTCCAACATTGGTCGATATTTATGTGCAGTATTTTTGTTGGTTTGGCGACTTAAACATCGTAACTGTAGTTTATTCAAGCTGTAGTGACGACGTCAAGACGCCGACAGAACATTTCACTTTTTTGTTTATGGCTATAATTTTTTTGCAAAATTAAGCCGTCTAATATCGAAGCTGAACTTTCTGTCGGAGAAAGACAGCTTGAATAAGCTGAAAAACAGCTCTACAATGTAAGTCGTAAAAGCAACACAACTGTATCACATAAATGTCTGACTAAATCAGAATTCACTTTCTGATCTAAATGAATTATTTGATTGGTCGAGTGTTTCATCGATTGACAGTTACGATTGATCTATTTCCTCTTAGCCCATTCCAACACAGTTGAATTTTAGACTGGTCCAAATTGAAAGAAGCTGCAGACAACAATTTCAAGTTAATAGAATTTTGAATTTTTTCGCCATTTCGGGTAGAAAACAATGTGGATAATGAAGAAATTGCTTGATGCAAGCAATTTCTGCATTTTCCATAATGTTTTCATAAGCTTTTTTCTTGAGGGGCGTAAAAAGGAAGGATTGAGTTCTAATGGGTTAACACTAAAATTCTGTTGTATTTATCGGTTTGACTATAGATCGTTTCTTTAATCAATTGAAGTGCCTTGACAACGTTAGAAACCAGATGCTGTTGCGAAGAGGAAAAAGAACAAATATTTTACATTTGGGATGTATAAACTATAAAGTATTCTTATCTAAATGATAGGTCACTAGGAAAATATTATGATATGCTGCAAATGTATGACACTTTGTCATGGAAGTGATATGCAACGATAGCAAGCGAGTTTGTATCAACCCATTCCCACACAATGACGCTTTTTGACTACCCACAAGAAAAACACTTGAGAAAACATTGTGTCAAATGAAAGAAATGCTTGGTTCATGCAAAAGTGTGATTAGTATTTTTGGTTCATACCTCCATGAAAACAAAAACATATTCTTTTCATTTGTTATAATTTAATCGCATTGAGGGCAAAATGCAAAAACATTACAAATTTTGATACTTTTTTGGATGGAACAATTTTTGCGCAGAAGCATACGAAATGGATGAGTGCTCAAAATTTGTTCATGGAGGTATGCGAATAATTTTTCGACCAACCAGAAGGCCCGTTTTTTGTAGACGAAACTGAAAAATAATTTTTTATGTACGGAACATACAGTTGCCGACATTACAAGAGCTAGTGTCCTAGAATGCTTGGCTTTAGATCAAAACTTTTGACATTTCGTCTACTAAAGCAATGGTGAAAAATAAGCCATCTTAATAATCGAGCAATGAACTACCTTCTTAAGAGCTTTATGACGTCATTTGTGCTTTTTCTCTGTTAACATCGAGACGGTTAGTACTTATTTGAATTGTAGATTGGATTACTTGACATAAGTAGACGATTTGGTCCTTATGGCACATTCTTGCAGCTGTTGGTACCATATACTAACCAGACAACTAGGCAATAGGTTTAATTGGTATCTAGATTTTTCGCAATATTCTTAAATAAAGCCAATTTAGGGAGCTAGTTTCAAATCAAATCATAATTATTTAGTCATTTTTTTTTGTTTTGTTTGTTTTTAAAAACGTTTCTTGGCATTTTCAGTTTTCAAGAGATTCAAGAGTATAGAGCTAGTGGTAGTCATATAACACTATTGAATTAAGAAACCTTTATGATACAAAGTGAAAATTATCAAACACATGAATTTTTGATAAAATGAATGATATTTCATTTCATTTTCATTATTCAGAAATATTTCTAACTGCTTTAGGCATCTCAGGAAAATGTGCCATCACATAGCTGCAATTCTGACAGCCAGCTGTACAGATTAGCCCATACCAGAAAATAAAATTTTAGAGTAATCCAAATAGAAAAGGAAATGCAGACGACAGTTTTAGAATAATGAAATTTTTGATTTTTTCCTCTTTCTACGTAAAAAAATTGTGGAAAATTAAGAAATTGCTTTTTACAGACAATTTCTTTATTTTGTACTATGCTTTCCTGATGTTTTTCTTTGGGGGGGGGGGGGGGTCAAACCCATCATTGTGTGGGAATGGGTTAAGGTGTTAGATTCTCTGGCAAACTATCAGTGGAAGTTGCGTTCACAAAACATTTTCGATTAAGACCAACTATTGTACGACACCTTATTTGTTAAATCTAGTTCAAATGTAATATGTCAAATGATAAATATTATGTGAAAAATTCATATTATTTCATCCAAATGCAGCGGGAATTATATTTATACGAATGTTCAATCGTTACCCATTTTCCAGTGAAACCGAAGAATATTACAAAATCCTTGCAATATGCAATTAGATTTATAATAACAAGCATTCTGTAAAATTTCATCAAAATTGGCCATGGGAGGATTTGTAAAATTGCGTAATGTACCTCGGCTAAACACGGTAAACCCCAAACAATATTCGAAATGTAAAATACTTAGGCAAATACTGTAAAAGAAATCATGGAAACCCGCACAGAATCTAATGATCGCTGGCAATTTTGCAAAGTTTATGGCCAGTAGCATGTAACAAAAAGGTAGAATAGTTGGATGGCGACTTAAACGTCGTGACTGCAGCTTGAATAAGCTGCAGTCACGACGTTTAAGTCGCCAAACCAACAAAAGAGGTTATCAAAATGGCGGTCAATGTCGGAATTCAAAACTAATTTCTTGTCTAAAAGAACGATTTTATTGGTCGACTTGTTATTTGACTGACAGGCGCGATTGGTCAATTAGACTGTAAATACATTACTTTGCATCACTTATGGCATGTAGCAAAGATACAATGGTTGGTTTGTTTGCGACCTAAACTGAATAAGCTGTAGTTAAGTGGCTAAACCAACAAAAATAAATTTCATAAATGTCAGCCAATTTCAGGGTTCAAATGCCACTCCCGGTCTAAATGAATGATTTGAATGGTTGATTGGTTCTTTGATTGACAGCTGCAATCCGTCCATTGTAAGAGGAATTGCGTCCCTAAGAAGTAGACGTACAGACGGACGGACAGTCGCAGATGAGGACGCAAAAATTCTTCCACATTCAATGTCTCGTAAAATCTTCAATAATCGATCTAAGCAATTTCTTCAATTTCCGCAACGTTTTCCAAAGCTTTTTACTTCAGGGGCGTAAAAATGAGGGATTTTGTTGGAATGGGTTAAAATTCGCTTCACAAGAAAATAAATAAAAAGTCATCGAATCTTGTTCAGGCCAGTACAGGCCAAATACGATGAGTTTTTACATGATTAGTGAGATGCGAAGATAAAATTTTGGAGAAAACGTTGAAATGGCCATCAGTATTGATTCTTTACAGCCTGTGCGAAATGCGAGATCTTCAGAATCTGGGGGTTCTTTTATTGGACAGCTTAAAGATTCATTTTGAGCATTAACTCATTCCCACACAGTGACGCTTTTTGACGCCCCCATAAATAAAGCAATTTGAAAAACATTGTGTAATATGAAGAAATTGCTTGTAACAAGCAATTTCTTCATTTCAAACAAAGCTTTCCATCTAGGAAGTTGAGAAAATCTATAATTTCATAATCTTTGAATTGCCGTCTGAAACTCCTTTCAATTTGGACCAGTCTAAAAATTTGTCGTCTGGTAATGGCTTTAAAAATGGTCAGTTCAACAAGAGTTCCAGATTTAGAACAAGCAGCTCTACATGTATATCTGACCCATTGTCTAGGTCAATAGGTCTTCAGGTGTTCACTTTACTCTCCTTTTGAGTGATATGTTTTGTTAATGTGGGACACTTAGCCACTCTATCATTCGACATTTGACATAAATAGCCGTTAATGATAATTAAATCTAATTAATATGCAGCTATGAAGGTCATCCACTGGTCAAATGAAGCTGATCACGTGTACAGTTGTATTGGGACCTTTTGTATGGGTTTTATCACGGTTTGAATTACCAGTCTTACCCCTCTTTTCTCGTTTTTACCATAAATTATTTCACCTGCAAGTATCGCTAAAGAATTTTTAGCTAGCAAAGCGTCAGCTTTGAAAACTTAAGTTAACAGTCATAATATGGGGGTATTCTCAGAGTTCACCGAGTTCAAACTGCCATTGGAGGGCTAACAACTAAATCAATTGAATGCCTAAGCCATTAAGAATAGTTCTTCTGTATTTCAGGAATATTGCAAACCCTGCTATATCAGAATTCACTTTCTGATCTAAAGTAATTATTCGATTGATTCATCGATTGACAGTTGCGATCGTTCAACAAACTAATGTCTGCGTTATAGAAAGTAGTTCTTCTGTATTTTAGGAATATTGCAAACCTTGCCTGCAAATTAATCTCCTATAGGTATTTTAGCTCACTTGAGCATATTGAGTTCAAAATGAGTCTGATCAGAATCTTCACTGTGCGCACTGCTTAGTTCGGCCAAGTGAATTAACTTTAATCAAATTGTGAGAATTTCTTCAAAAGCATGCCATTTTGTCCATTCCAATTCAATTCCACCTTTTAAGCATCGAAAGGAAATGCTTTGGAGAACACTGTGTTTTTTCAATGTCCACAATGTTTTCTACCCTACAAAGCAAAGATTTTCTAAATTCCACCGATTCGAACTTGTCGTCTGCAACTTCTTTCAATTTGATTTTGTTATGTACCTTCCGGCGACCTAATCACCAAGTAACTGCAGGATTCAACAGCATAGTCGAAAATGTTAGGTTCGTTAGTCAGCGTAATCCAATTGAACAATCGTAGCTGTCAATCAAGGTATATATCGAACAATCAAACCATTTATTCAGCCCGGAATTGAGATTTGAACTCTGACAGTGGGCGCCATTTTTCAACCCTTTTGTTGGTTTGGTGACTTAAACGTCGTAACTACAGCTTATTTAAGCTGTAGTTACGACGTTTAGGTCGCCAGCCAACCAATTTACCTTTTGTTACATGCTACTGGCCATAAATCTTGCAAAATAATGTCGTTTAAAATCGGAGCGGGACTTATTGTTGGAGTCAGTGGGCGTGGCCAAAGGAGTAAGTGGGCGGGCCCAGCCATTGGTCAATTTCCTTCATCTAGTTGTCCGTCTGAACGAAAAATATGTCTACCCTGTTTAGACTACCCAAAATCCAATGTCTTAAACCCATTCCCACAAAATCCCGCTTTTTATGTCCCCCTAGAAAAGGGCTTTCTAAAACAATACAAGCAATTTCTTTATTATTCAAAATGTTTTCTACCCGAAAACAAATGGATTTTTCAAATATAATCAACTTGAATTTATCATAAGCAACATCATTCAATTTGGACATGTCTAAATTTCTCGTCTGGTAATGGGTTTACAGAAATGATATCTATCACTGCGTCAAAATGCCTTTAGTCTTTGCACTGAGCGACTGATGTCTTTCTCATAGTTCATAGAATGGTCAATGCAATTATAATTTGCTCAACAAGCATTTCAAGACAGAACGCAAAGTAGCCATGATGATTTATAACATAGTTATTACATGCCTTATTAAGTATTTAATGACTTCTGTCTCTTCAAAGTTGTTTATGAATTCACACATTGCTAAACACGTCTCATTGATCATAAAATTAATAAATGATAAGATGAATGTGTTAATTTTTTCGGAAAAGTTTACAGATTTTTATTGTTGTTGTTTGTTTGTTTGGTTGGTTGGTTGGTTTTTTTGTCATCTGCATTATTTATTAATTTTGACATGTCTACTATTTTTGTGGTCTGGCAATGGGTAAAACTCTATATTGTTGACAGAATTTTAATGGGATTTAACTTTTCACTAAAGATTGTTTTACCAGCGAAATTCCAAAAGTTATTCATTACCACAAGTAAACCTCCGTTCCGGGGAACGAAATAACGAGCTCGCAGATGTTAACTTTTACCTTCAGCGCGTGACTATCAATGTCATCACGATCTTGTAAACAGAAAGAAAAAACTCTATGGGTAAAGACGATTTTCTTATCACAAGCAAAAAAAAGTGATAAAATATGGTTTCTATTCTCATTATGGAGAAAAAAAGAACGACCACTTTGAAATATCTTTTCCAGCTCCTTGCGATTTGAACCTGTGTCTTGGACAGCTAAATAATAATACACTTTTTAAAATAATAATGTTGTATATTTGTTTGTTTGTGTGTCTGCGCGCGTGAGGGGGGGGGGGTCGATGTATGTGTGTGTTTTGGAATTTCAATGTATATATGATGTGAAACCATTTCTGTGTTAGATTTACAACTCATGTAGGCATGTTCATAATGAAGACTGGCCATTGAACCAAGAATTAGCTGAAGGGAATATATTTCGTGCCAAATAATATAAATAATCCATTGGCTATGTGTTACATGGAAACTTTTCTATGATTCAACTTAACAACACACGTCTTTTAAGATACCATTTTATACTTAAGTTATGATTCAATTTCAACTTAATATTAAAATTTATGTCCTGTGAATTACAATGATAAAAGAGAAAACAAACTAATATTGAAAGGTTAATACCCTTTGAGTCATAGAAAGCTGAGTTGACTAGTATAGGCTTTGTCGACTAAAAACTAACAGCCACGGGGAATGACCGAAGGATTAAAGAGTGTAATCTGATAACAAATATTTAATCATTTTAATCCTCATATCATAACAAAATACTTAGCCTATAGATTAACTAAGCGACTGCCTTAACCCTTTCCTGTTTTGCAAAATTTTAGACCTGTCCAATTTCAAAGGTTTTGAAGACGAAAATTTAAAATTGATTTGATTTTAAAGATAACCATTCAGTAGGGTAGAAAATATTGTAACAAGCAATTTCTTCTTTTTCCACAATGTTTTCTTAACTATTAAATCACAGGGACGTAGAAACAAGGGATTGAACAGGAAAGGGTTAACCCATTATCAGGCGATGACATTTTAGACTGGTCAAAGTTCAAGGAAAATGACAGTTTTTATTTGATGAATTCTTAGAAATCTCTGTCTATATTGTGATAGAAACCGTTGTGAATAAAGAAATAATTGCAAGTATCAAGCATTTTTTCAAAATGTTTCCTAATTTTTACTTAAGGTAAGTCAAAAGGCGGGATTGTGTGGGAATTCTTGAAAAAGTGGTTTATAAGGATAAAAATTCCACATATCGAACACCAATTAACCAATCGCGGCTGTTGATCAAATAACCAGTCGACCAATGAAACCATTCATGTAGACCAGCAATGATTTTTGAACTCCAACATTGACTGCCATTTTGGTAGCCCTTTTTGTTGGTTTGTCGGTTCAAATGTCGTAATTACAGCTCTTTCAAACTACAGTTACGACGTTTAGGTCGGCAATAAACCAATTTAATTTTTTGTTACATGGCCATAATCTTTGCAAAATAACGTCGATTAGAATCGAAGCGGGACTTCCTGTCAGAGTCAACGGGCTTGGCTAACGAAGTAAGTGGGTGGGGCTAGCGATAGGCCAATTCCAAGATCGGAGAAGCATTATAATATGAGTGGCAAACGCTGGATATCTTCGCCATCCAAGATCACAATACCCTCTTTCACAATGATATACTGCTTATTCGCGTGTAACCTTAGCATTGATTATCTTGTCAAGGGAACACCTGCACAACCAGTGAACGCGACCACAAATCGAACCTATGACCTCCGATTCATTGCCAGTCGGGTATCTACCTGCACCCCAAACCAGACCACAGCACTTGCTCTCACAGGAGGCCTAATCGAACAGAAATGAACATATCATAATGAAAACATTGTAGTGAGGGTCATTGCGGTTACAGTCTATACATTGTATAGCCACTTAGAACATTATCACAATTAACCCTCGATAGGAATTTCTTACAAGTTATTAAAGTATCTGTCACTTATCTGAAAAAAAAGAAAGAAAAATCCACTAAGATAAACGATGTCATTAACCTTTGCGACAGAAAACTAGACACAGATGGTTGAAATGGACGACCATTATCTAAGGTTTATGACCTATTGAACACGCTGTAAATCGTACTTGTGTGAAAATCAGTTGTCAAGGAATTTGAATCCTAAACATTTTAGCTAGCAAAGCGTAAGTTTCATAGCTTAAGTTAACTGACCGAAATTTTGATGGCTTCTCAGAGTTCAACGATTGCAGGATTGGAGGCTTAACCACTAAATCCATTTAATGAATACGCCATACAAAGTAATTCTTCCGCATTTAAGGAATATTGCAAACTCTGCCTGCAAGTTCTTCTCCTATACATTTTAGCTCCCTTTGGCAAATTGTCTTCAACACGAGTCTCTTTCAGACTCTTTCAAAATTATTTATTCATATATTTATCATATACAAGTCGGTGAGTTCTAACTTATTGTTGTCGTTCATTTTATATATTTAATCTTCCGTAAAAATGTATAGCTCTAGTACAAATGCCATTATAACTAATTTCGTTAAGCTAAGGAAAATGGTGCATTAATCTTGAAAAAAGGTGTAAATTACGGTGTTAGGATCACATCGGAAATATTTAACGTTTTTTTTTTTTTTTTCTTTTTCGCTGATATTTCTTTACCACGTAGTAGATTATTCGGTTAAAAGGAAATTCTAGTTAAGAACAATAACACTTCTAGTGTAAAAAAAATCGCAAAACATTTAATTTGTGGAATCTTGCGCCTTTACCTTATTTAATTCTAGACTAAATGCAAAGGGACAATAGCCGGCATTTTAAGGTAAGTACAATCATAAAAAGTAGCCATCCTGTATGATAGACAATATTGTGGTAAGGAAGAAATTGCTTGTTACAAGTATTTTCTTTCAACAATGTTTTCTCAAATATAATATCACAGGGACGTGAAAATAGGGAAAAGGTCGTACTCTTTCGCGCCGTTCTAAGTCTCAGTCCAAAAAAGGTTTCAGTAAGGATAAGTCTACTAAAACGAATCTATTTGCATTTTACTGTTCTTTCTATACGAGTCCCTCCCAAATGAAATTAAAGCACATTCTGCGTTATTTTGATTTTTAAAACCTGATAAGAAGACATTTTCTTATTAGTTTCCATATCAGTAATGACAAAAATGGAAAATCTTATGTAATTATTTGATATCTGCCAATCCTTCCATCTTAATTAAATTTGTCTACCTGCGTTTTCCGACATTCCAACAAATATATATATGGGCTTGGTAAATAATTTGATTGGCTAGTGGATCCGCGCTGTCTGATCGGAAACTTCATCGTGCGTCACTTGACAAAACTGGCAAAAGGTGTGTCCATATCATCAGCGACCAATCTTACAGCACTTTTTAGATATGCAGTCTAACAAGTGTCTTCGAATTACATTCAATAAAAAGATTAGGGGAAAATTTCATTGTTGTTGTTGTTGTCGATTGTTTGTTTTCACTGAGCTATGAAACGAAAAGCCTAGTTGTATGAAACAGTGAAGAGGGTTCATACAGAAGCGTGATTATATTTTTAGCTAGCAAAGCGTCAGCTTTGATAGCTTAAGTTAACAGACACAATTTTGAGGTCGTCTCAAAGTTCAGCGAGTCTAAACTGACACAGGAGGCTTAACCTCTAAATCCGTTAAATGTCTACGCTATAAAAAGTAGTTCTTATGTATTTCAGAGTTATTGTAACCTCTTCACGCAAGTTCATATCCTAAGTATTTTTTCCTAACATGAGCGCATCGTGTTCAAAATGACTCTGATCAGAGTCTTCAAAGAAGCTGCAGACGACAACTTCAGATTGTTGAAAATTCTAAAATATTTATCTCTTTAGGTAGATAACAATGTGGAAAATTAAGTAATTGCTTGTTACAAGCAATTTTTTAATTTTCCACATTGTTGTACAAAACTATTTGCTTGAGGGGCGTAAGAAGGAGGGATGTGTGGGAATAGTTTAACTCATTGGTTACTTAAACCCCCTTTTCTTTATCATGATAACGTTTGTCAAAGAAGATACTAAACAAAACAATGCTTTGCTAGCTTACAGTACTATTCAGTACTTTGATTAATTTTGTATCTCAATAAAAACGAAAATGTTCTCTTCTTCTCTTGCATTTTAACACATTCCCACACAATTGCGCATTTCCTTTCCCTCCAAATAAAGGGGCCCTTTAACATATTTGTGGAAATGAAGAAATTGCTTTTTTACAAGCAATATCCTCATTATCCACAGTGATTTTCTATCCTTGGAGACAAAGATTTTTTAAATTCACATCAACTTTAAATTGCCGTCTGCAACTTCTTGTAATTTGCGCCGGTCGTCCCTTTTGTCGTTTGGTAGTGGATTGGTACTGGAGGTGGAAAACTATTTCGTACTAATTTCTTTTTATGCAGATATGACACGAACGTTTCAGATAATCCAACATTATTTGATTTTTCTTTCTTTTTTTTTCCTGAAAAGTCATACACAGCCTTCCAAGGGACGACCAAAACAGAAGTCGCTTAAAGCCCTTTCTACTCCCAAAACATGCAATAAAATTACTAAGAAAAAACATACTCGAGGCCCAAAAGCATATAAATTTATGACGATTGAAATTATAAGATCTGGGTAAGGCTACAATACATGAAAGAAGACCCGATATTTTAAAATGTGACCCACCACAATTTAAGGTTTATTTACATAAAAGTCTAACGGTCAGTGATGACGTTTAACTTTCGCCAGCCGTTCAAACAACCCTCTCGGTCACGGAGATTAAAATCCTCTCGATCACTAAGATAATGAAATCGTCCGTAGAGTTTAGTCATCATTAACTGTCTACATAACAGTTATTACCGAAGATAAGCGAACATTTTCGGTGAAGAATCGGATGCAGTCGTCTAATTCTCAAATGTAAGCAAAAATGAGATGAAATTGATTAGAAACAAAACTCTTTCTGGAGAGGTTCGCTTATACCCTCCCTTTGCATATTGATATCAAGAACGTTCTTGTGTGCTCAAGTGACCAAATAAACGATATATTGTTTAAACTGTTTTTCCTTTCGCGGAGAGAATATATGGCTTCAAGAGGAGGATCGGTTAAAACACTTTTTGGGGAGAGATATGAAGGATTGGTTTGATTACATTCATAAACTATTACAGAATTCTCTCTTAACCGAATGTTGTTGGAAATCACCAGAAGCGTCTCATTGAGAACATCAGTTACTAGACTGATACCCCTCCCCCCCCACACACACACACAAATCTGTATCATTTCACTGAAGTAGCATTGAAGTAGCACGATCTACGTTACCCCAATATGTAGGACACTTCCTCTGATCGTGCATAACATGTGTACTAAGTTCCAAGGTCCTAGGTCAAATGACTTATGGGTTAGAGCATGTAAACGGTTTTCAATTAAAGTTCAATAGTAACCCTGACCTTTGACCTACGTGACCTAAATATGATAGGACATTTCCTTGGGTCATTTGCAACAATTGTTTCAAGTTGCATGGTCGTAGGCCAATTGGTTCTAGACGAAAATGTCTACCGACCGGCAGTCAGACAGGCATGGTGAAACCAATATTCCCCCTCTTCTTCATCAGTATTTCACGGCGTTATTTGCTACTGAACTTGATAATATCCTTTGTAATGATAAAGTATTTGTAATAGGGTATTATATTTTTGTAATGAAAGTCGTGGCGTCACGCACATATCTTATGAAACAATACTCTTAAACAAAGAAGATTTTAAACTAATTCCCTTAGAATTACACGAAAACAACTGAGTACATCTACTCTTATTTCCGGACCACTCAGTACCAGACTTTTATTTTTCATTTCAAACAATTCGTCGGTGTAATTCTTAAATCTTGTAACTACAGCTTTAAGCCATAGTTATGAGGTTTTAGAATTGCACCAACGAAAATTATGACTGTGGCTTTTGTTGTTGTTTCTCTTCTTGTGTTTCTTTGTTGTTGTTGTTTTAATCATTATGACCCTGTTTTAATGGTATAATTTCCCAAGTGAAAAAACAGTAAAGTATTTCAGTACATTTTTTACATTATTACACAGCTGGAAATTAGGAGCTTAAAAATGTGTTTATCATTTGAAATCCAGTTGCCACAAAAAGCCCTTTGCTTAATCCATCCCCACATAATTACGTTTTGTTATATCAAGAAAAAAGCTAAGGAAAATATAGTGGGAAAAAGGAAATTGCCTGTCGAAAACAATTTCTTCATTATCCACAATGTTTTCTACTTCAAAGAAAAAATAATACTAGTATTCCAACACATTAAAATCGTCGTCTGCAACTCTTTTTTGAATTTGTCTAAAATTCTGTTGTGTGGGAATGGTTTAAGAGCGCCTTAAATTCGTTTTCTTTCAGAGAATTTTCTATGTGAATTTGCAGTAATGTTCTAAAATAGTTTTTGTAAAGGTATCGCCCTTGAGAGTCTGTGATAAAGCCGACAAGAAAAAAGTTGGCATCGCACAAATATCTTGTATAGACAGTTCATATCTTATCCCGGCAGTCTGGAGATTTCTGTCTATCTATCACTCAGTTGTGCTGTGGCTTAAGGCGTGCAATTAAACCCTGGAAATTTCTGCAGTTATCCCATTACCAAACGGCAATATTTTAGGCCAGTGCAATTTAAAAGTAGTTTAACCCATTCCCAGACAGCAATATTTTAGACTGGTCCAAAATGAAAGTAGTTGAAGACGACAATTTAAAGTTTATGAAATTTTTGGGGTTTTTTTTTTCAACTTTCTGGGTAGAAAACAATGTGTAAAATGAAGAAATTGCTTGTTACAAGCAATTTCTTCATTTTAAACAATGTTTTTCCAATTGTTTTTATTAAGGGGCGTCCAAAAGCGTCACTGTGTGGGTATGGGTCAAAGTCTATGCAATTTTAGGGTTTTTTCTACTTTCTGAACAGAAAACATTGTGTTAAATGAAGAAGTTGCTTGTTACAAGCTTTTTCATCATTTAACGCAATGTTTTCCCAATTGTTTTTCGTGGGAGAGTATAAGCTTCATTGTGTTGGAATGGGTCCATTGTCTATCAAAAAGGGGGGGGGATAACAAACGTGCTGTCTCAAACACTTTTGCCGTGCTGAAAAAAATCCTCTTTAGAAATTCCATTAAAATCAAAGGGCTGACAGTACTGGAGGTAACTGTTGTGGGTTAATATTTTTATTGAAAATGTATGTTATAAACAATTCCAGCTTGAAAGGGATAAACAGTGGGTGTAGACTAAGATAAGACTGCACACATGTTCAGGCTGGTTTTCGTATATACCTCCTGTCAAAACGAAATATCCCGGGCTCGGCATGACAAGAAGTACGGCTTCTTGAATTTGGAGCGTTTCTGCAGATGTATGTACTACAAGTTGCGTCTCAATGCTACCAACCATCGAAAGGACCATTTAGTCTATCTACAATTAGATGCTAAAGTGCATAAAGATCGTTAAAGCATCTTCACTCACGTTATTTAACCCATTCCCACACAGTGACGCTTTTGGAAGCAGCTTTAGAAAAACAATTGGGAAAACATTGTGGAAAATGAAGAAATTGCTTGTGACAGGCAATTTCTTCTTTTTTCACAATGTTTTCTACTCAGGAAGTTGAAAGTAATGTAAAATTTCATAAACTTAAATTTGTCGTCTGAAACTTCTTTCAATTTGGACCAGTCTAAAATTTGTCGTATGGGAAAGGGTTAAACCATTTCCAGACGACGCAAGTTTTGAATGGTCCAACCTGAATGAAGTTGCAGACGTCTTGTGAAGTTGTTGACATTGTAAGAATCCTTGTGTTTTATGAAAGAAAACACCGTGAACAATGAAAGAATTGCTCGTTAAAAGTAATTTTTCATTTCCAGAATATTTTCTTAGACGTTTTCAGCGTGTTCATGGGGGTTGGGTGTGAAAAAGGCGGAAATAAGTAGGAATTGTTTAAGCAGCAAATGTTAAAATGTAACTTGCAAAAGCGTCGGAAAACATTGTGGAAAAATGCTTGTATCGAGCAAATTCTTCATTTTCCACGATGCTTTCTATGCAAAAAGACTTAAGACTTTAAAATTCTATCAACTTGAAATTGCGGTCTGCTGCTTTTTTCTATTTCGACAAGTCTAAAATTTTGAAGTGTGGGATTAGGTTAAGTGTTACACACTTCAAATTGTCATCTGCAACTTCTTTCGGTTTATACCAAACTAAAATTTTATTGTCTGGTAATGGGCTGTCAAACGAAAATTTTTGTATTATTTTCAACTTTTTCGTTCTTTTTTTTTTTTTTTTTTTTTATTCGAAAACCAACATTTAAGCCTGGTGAATTAATAAAGAGGGTCGCTTAACAGTGGTTTTAACTTTTTCCTTTGTTGCAAATTATAGACCTGTCCAAATTCAAAGGTTTTGCAGACGAACATTTAAAGTATATTTTATTATAGTTTATCCTAATTTATTTTAGTTCGATTGCGACGAAAGCTTTAAGCTTATAGCGTCGCTCTCAAACACTAAAACCAGAAGTTTTCACGTCCCTGAAAGAGAGGCAGTGGATTAACCCCACTGCTACCCAGTTCTACAGCTAGGTAGACTGAGGCTGGCTATTAAGTGTCTTGCCCATGAACACATCTCGGTGCTGGTGGGGCTCGAACCCTTGACCCTCGGATCACGAGTCAATTACCTATTCCACACGGCCGTCGAGAACAATAACCATACATTAGGTAAGACAATATTGTAGAAAAAGGAGAAATTGCTATTTACAAGCAATTTCTTCTTTTTCTACAATATTTTCTCAGTTATAAGATGAGAGGGACGTAAAAAAACTAGGGTTTGAACAGGAAATAGTTAATATTGTTTCATATTTCTTAATCTCGGGGTTGGGCGAGAGAGGTAGGTGAACAATTCAACCTTAACCTATTTCCATCCAATCCCGCTTTTTAGACCACTCAAAATGTTACGTAAAATATTGTAAAAAGGAGATTGTTTATAACAAGCAACTTTTCTTCCCGGAGAGAAATTTAAAAGTTAATCAACTAGAAATTGTCGTCTGCTTTCTGTCAATTTTGAACAAGTTTTTTCTACGTCTGGAAATAGGTTCAGAAAAATGAAAATCTCTAGCCCCTTTGCGTACAGGCCCTGGATTCTACTTCCCTCTGATTTTTTTCTTTTGTAAAAAATGCGGGAAAAGAAGAAATTGCTTGTAACAAGTAAATTCTGTATTTCCCACGATATTTTCTACCACATAAGATGGTAATTTTTTTCTCTTATTACATGTACTTTTTCATTCGAGTCGGCTATGTCTTCATTATCGACCAATCTTGAATTCCGTAAAGGTACAATTGTTATTCTATTGCTGCCAAAGGATTAGTCTTACTACTACATTACCCATTTGTTGACACACATAGTTCTTAATTTCATAATTCTAATTACATAAATGCACTTTAGTCCATTACCTAAAGAAAAATAATTAGAGTGGTCCAGATTGAAAGAAGATGCACGCAGGCGACATTTTCAAGTCGGTTTAATTTAGAAAAGAGTTGTCCTTTAGGGTAAAAATGTGGAAAATGAAGAAATTGCTCTTTGTTACAATCAATTTCTTTTCCACAATATATTCTAAAGCCTTTTCTTGAGGTGCGTTAAAAAGCCTTTTCTTGAGGTGCGTTAAAAAGCAGGATTATGGGGGAATAGATTAACTTCATATTTAGACTATCTAGCTTTAACACATTCCCCCACAATCTCTTTTTTATGCACTGAACGAAAATACTTTATGAAAACATGGTGACAAAGGAATAAATTGCTTGCTACG
The DNA here is from genome assembly GCA_946902895.1 of Fragum fragum. Lineage (NCBI taxonomy): Eukaryota > Metazoa > Mollusca > Bivalvia > Cardiida > Cardiidae > Fragum > Fragum fragum. The sequence goes on from OX336369.1 coordinate 10,241,858, forward strand.
TTTTCTACCCAATATGTATCTAATTTTCAAATTCAACCGTTCTTTGATATTCAGCCTCTTTCAGTTTATTTTCAGTTTTGTCGTCTGGTAATGAGTTAACTGTGTCCATTAATCGAAAGTCGATGAATGTCTATGATGGATGCGGAATCGTTCGTTTTTTAACAAGTCGCGGGATGGCGTGGAATAATTTATCGTAAAAAAAATCTGTTGCGTATGTTTTTTTTTCGTCATTACAATTTTTTTCGGCTTGTTCTTGTGGGGACCATGTGGCTTCAAATGTTTTTCGCATGGTATGCGAGGACCGTAAGATGATCTCAAGCCATCGTGTAATGCCCGTACTGCATTTAAATTGGCTGGATAAGATTTAAAGAAGGTACACAACTTTAAGGTTAGTTCGAATCAAGGAAGTTGAAGACGACATATTTAGTTAGCAATACTTTTAAGTTCTTAGTCTTCGGGGATAGCAAACATAACCATTCATGATAAACTGCTTTTAAACGAGCAGTTTCTCCACAATGTTTCCCGAAAAGCATGATGCAAGCATGGGTCAAACTTTTACTCTGAAAGGTAGGTTCATGTCACAGATTTCAATTAGTCTTATTCCTTTTCATACACTATTTTGATAAAAGAAGTTTTTGCAAAAATCAGAGATCGTCTATCAGAAAAAACGGGCCATTTTCATAACAGCCTACGTAGGCAATTAATCTCAGGGAAGATTGACATATAAGGAGAAATAACATTTTTGTTGCTGTTGTTGTTATTCTATTTGGCCTATGACTTTCTTCCTATGATTTTCTTTCGGAAAGCGAAATGAAGTATCGTCTGTAACTTCTATTAATTTGGACCAGTCTAAAATGTTGATGCTCGTTAAAGGCACTATGTTGACCCCGGAACTCTATGTGTATTATACTAAACCTTTCTCACTTTCGTGTCACTGTGAAATCCGACTTTTTGTAAAACACCTAAGTACAACGGGTCATTTAATTTATACGTGATCAGTGTTAATACATGTCGATGATCTTTCGTGAACTTGACTTTTGTTTGTAGTGAACTTCGTAAACACCCTGTTTACAAACACTCTAATACGTTAAGCTACACGACCCATTACCAGTTGATAATGTTTTAGACTAGTTAAAATTGAAGTTAGTTGCAGACGAAAATATAAAGTTTATGAATTTTTTAGATTTTTTTCAACATTCTGGATATGAAACCTTGTGGAAAATGAAAAGTCGTACCGTTTTACAAAACGTTTATCCAATTGTTATCTGAAGGGAGTCTACATGCGCTATTGTGTGGCAAAAGGTTATGAAAGAGGTTACGAATGTTTGGCTTATCTTTTAGTTTATACTAATTTATTTTAGTTCGATTTCGACGAAAGCTTTAAGCTATAGAGTCGCTCTCGAACACAAAAACCAGATGTTTTCACGCCCCTGAAAGATAGGCAGAAGCTGAATACCACTGTTACCCACTTTTACAGCTGGGTAGACTGGAACTATACTCAGTGACTTGCCCATGAACACACCCTGGTGACAGTGGGTCTCAAACCGGTGACCTTCAGATCTCGAGTCAAGCACTTATACCACTCTACCATCGAGGCATATCTTTTCAAAACATGCTTACAAGTCAATAGAATAGTAGAAGGCAATATCTTTAACGGGGCATTGACATTGTAAGGCAAAGCACCACCATTGTATAAAAGTATATTATGAGTTCTAAAACATACATCCAAACAGAGAAGGAAAAAATAAAATGGAACATTTTTAAGAATTACTTGATGATTGCATTTCAATCATTTCAGAGAGCATCACCACCACATTAATATACCATGTCTACAACGACAACTTCGTTTATGAATTTTGATTCAATGATAGTCCTTTACGAATATATCAGGCGAACGAGAATCTTATGTTATTTAGCCGTTCAAAATAACTGATCTTAGAGTGCAATACTTAGTGTCATGCTTTATTATATGCCTATTAATATTTCTAGAAAATTATATATACTCTTCACACAAACAAAATCGGACTAGTAAGAAAAAAGCAAATACAGTCCAATATAAGGCAGTCTATGACGACATTATTTTCAACTTATAGGCCTAGATGACGTAATAATGCTAATAAACGTAATCAGAATGGTAATTGGGAAGGGAAATACTAGTGAAAATACAGATTTTGCTATCATTTCGTCGATTTCATGGACGAAAAATTATGTTGAATAATGAATAGAATATCAAGTTACGATAGCGATAGGAAGTAAATCCCGGATGAAACCGAAATTCATAGAATAAATACGTTATCTGTCTGTTGTACCGAAAATTGTCTTATTTGTGGTTTCCATGAAGTATCAATTACGTCATTAGCTTCTGCTAGCAATGCAGTCGTTATTGACATCGCGCCGCCGTCATAGCGCAGTTGGTAGCGCGTCGGACTTTCATTCAAAGGGTCCCGGGTTCGATCCCCGACGGCGGCAAAACTCTTTCCGACATTTGTCTACCACCAATGGGCAGATAATCGTAAGCCTATGTGGGATAGCAGCTGGAGGCTAGGAAAGGGTGTAGTGGTAGTACTGGTTCGAGAAATACCAGGAATCCATTGTTAGGTGCTCCAGCCGCCGCGATATAACTGAAAGATTGTTAAAAGCGGCGTTAAACCCCATTCAAACAAACAAAGTTATTGACATCACCAGAAGACTAACGACCTCACCCGATTAATTCCGATTTTTTAAAGTAGGACATAGAGAATATATCACAATAAATCCATGGTGAATTTAGTAGATTTAACACAAAGAAAGAATATTCATCGTGAACATGATTTAAATAAATATTGGAAAAGCAAATCATTTTCCTGTATCAGATTTTCGTGAAAATCTGTTCAAGAGTTAACCAATTCCCAAACAATGACGTTTTTTCAGGAGCCCCAAGAAACATGATTGAGAAAAGATTGTGTAGAATGAAGAAATTGATTGTAATTAGCAATTTCTTCATTTTACACAATGTATTATATCCAGAAAGTTGAAAAGATTTTAATATTTCATAAACTTTAAATTGTCGTCTGCAACTGCTGTCAATTTGGTCCAGTGTAAAATTTACCGTCTGATAATGGGTACACTGGAAATATGCGTGTGAAGCAATATACCTGTATCACAAAGTATCATATAATGACCCGGTACGACAAAATGGACCGTCGAGGAATTCCGTTAAATAAGAAAAAGAATTTGAGTGTTTGAATGAGATTTAACGCCGCTTTTAAAAATTTTTCAGTTATATCGCGGCGGCTGGAGCACCTAACCGTGGATCCCTGGTATTTCTCACACCAGTACTACCACTACACTCTTTCCGAGCCTCTAGCTGCTCATCCCACTTAGGTTTACGATTATCCACCCATTGGTGGGAGACTTATTTCCGGAAAGGATATTAGCCGCCAGGGATCGAACCAATGACACCCTATCATTGAAGATTGGGAGATTTATGTACTGCGTTCTGCGGCGGCGGCCACAAGTTGATCTGCTGAAGCAAACGGAATCTAGGTTGGTGTATCTTTGACGAGGTAGAACAACTGTCCTGGAAACCTAGAATCAACGAAATTGTAGACCCTGGTTAGTCTTTCGCTGAATGTACAAACTGACAATTGACCAATCGCTGGCCTGATCTCTTACTCCGTTGGTCACGCCCATTGACTCCGAAATGAAGTCCCTCTTCAATTTCAAACGGCGTTATTTTGCAAAATTTATGACTAGTAGCATGTAACAAACATTAGAATAGTTAAATGACGACTTAGACGTCGTAACTACAGATTGAAAAGCTGTGGTTACGACGTTTTATTCGCAAAACCAACAAAAAAGAGTTTGAAAAATTGCGGAAAATATCCGAGTTAAAATCTTAATTCTGGTCGACATGAATGAATTCATTGGTCGACTACTTATTTGAATGTTAGCCGAAATTGGTCATTTGTTCATACTCCCAGCTATACCAAAATAGCTCCTTTTCGTATGATGGGTAACATCATCTATTATAAAAGTGATTTTAGTATTCAAACTCCTGACTAATTAATTACATACGCGAACAAAATCCCCATAACACGCCATCAGAGGACAGTAGTCAACTCTTGAGGTATAAGTTTTCGGTTTTGTTATTGTTGTTTGGTAAAAAAATCATTCTATTCAGAAAGATTTTAATCGGACAGTCCAAAGATATTTCTGTTATCTCAGTATATGTTTGTTGAATTCATTTTGCCGGTAGTAAAAATATCCGCCACAATGTTATGTTGCATCTATGTCCCCTTAACGAATTACAACACAAAACAATTTTGAACTCGTTCAAATCGAAATATTTGCAGGCGACAAGTCTTCGTTGATGGGATTCTAAAAATGTGTCTTTTGGCTACAAGCAGTTTGCTGCAAGTAATATCTTCTTTTTTTCCAAAATGTTCAAGTCTTCCCTACTCCTCCCAAAACATTTTTTTTTTAAATGTGGGGCGTGGTTGTGTGAGACTTGATTACAATCATTTTGGTCAGCAACACAATTATTTCTGTCCCGTTCGACATAAAAGTTTCTTTACTTACCGGTAAATATTCTATATTGATAATGTGAATGTTAAGGCTGCTCTGTATGTTGATGGATTGATTGAATGGGGTTTAACGCCGCTTTAAACAGTATTTCAGTCATATAGCGGCGGCTGGAGCACCTAACATTGGATTCCTGGTGTGTCTCGCACCAGTATTACCACTACATCCTTTCCTAGCCCCCAGCTGCTATCCCACTTTGGTTTACGATTATCCACCCATTGGTGAGAGACAAATGTCGGAAAGAATATGTGCCGCCGCCGGGGATCTAACCCATGACATCCAATGATTGAAGATTAGGAGTCTGACGCGCTACCGACTGCGCTATAACGGCGGCTCTGCTCTGTATGTCGGTAGTACCAACGTTGAAATTGACCAATCGTATGTGTCAATCAAAGAAATAATCGACCAATCAAATTATTCATTTAGACATGGAGTTAATTTGAGCTCCGGCATTGTGAAAAGGTTTTGTCAGTATGAAGACGTAGACGTCTTAGCAACAGTTGATTGAAGCTGTGGTTGCGACGCTTATGTCGCCAACCAACCATTTTACATTTTTGTCATAAGCTCCTGGAAATAGAAAATATGAAATACTAGTAACTAGGTTTTAAATCGAAGTGAAACTTCCTGTCGGAATCAATGAGCGGGGCGGCTAACTGAGTTAGTGGTCTGGGCCCGCGATGGGTTAATTGGGCCTTCGCTTGACATTCACATGCTCGCAAAGGAAAGACTCAGATCAGCCTGTGCATCCGCACAGTCTGATCAGAGTCTTCACTTTACGCTGTACGCAAATATTCTCGACTCACTTTGTAGCGGTCTATGCTGCCCAATGTGTGCGATGACAGACTCATTTGCAGTAAATTTCACTAACAAGAATCTGTAACAACATTAATATCATTACTGTAAGATCTCGAATTAATTTGCACTCTTATTTCTGAACTTATTAATTAAGTATCATAATTTAAATAATTGACCGTGTTATAACGTTATGTAAACCGAATTATGACGTAAATCAATAGTGTATAAAGATTTTGGTTCATTTTGTGGAATAATTAACGGAATAATGTATTTTTATACAGTCATTATTAAGTATATTTTTTAAAAAGTCATTGATTAATCACCAATTTATTATCATAATCAAATAACAAATTACGGATAACTGGCACCGCACTGTGACTCTGACCTCTGAAGCTCGACATAGTTCTACCTAGATATCAATCGGCGATATTTTGCAAATGTTATCGTCAGTATGGTGTAACAAATGGTTTATTGGCGACCTAAACATCGGAAATACAGCTTGATTACGACGTTGAGATTACCAAACCAACAAAATTTATCAACATGTATGTTGGAGTTCAAATTACATTTCCGGTTCAAATGAATGATTTGATTGGTCGATCGCTTTTTGAGAGACATGCCAATTGTCAATCAGAACATGTATGTTTATTTGCATAAACTGTCGGATGGGTAAACTATGTGGTTTATCTAAGTGTTTACGTCACGGCTGTTAGTGGGCGACGCGGATACACGATTAATAACATGGGTAGACAAAGATGTAGGTCGAATGCAGGTCAGTCGAACATCAATCAGATTATATGACGTAGTGACGATCGCTGCACCCATATCATGACCAAGTTTTTTTATTGATATTCTTTTACCCAATTCGTTTGGCTAGCTAGTTAACACATTACCAGACGACACCAATTTAGACTGGTCCAAATTGAAAGGTGTTGCAGACGAAAATTCCAAGTTGATGATTTTATTTATCTCTTTGAGTGGTAATCATTATTAAAAATGAAGAAATTGATTGTTACAAGCACTTCCTTCATTTTACACAATGTTTTACCAACCGTTTTCTAGAGGGGAGTCAAAAAGAGTCATTGTGTGAAAATTGGTTAACACTTTCCTGTTTTTCAAAATTTTAGACTTGTCCAAATTCAAAGGTTTTGCAGACGGAAATTAAAAATGGATTTAATTTGAAAAATTATCATTCAGTATGGTAGAAAACATTGTGGAAAAGAAGGAATTGCTTGTTACAAGCAATTTCTTCTTTTTCTACAATGTTTTCTCAATTATAAAGTGGCAGGGACGTAAAAACTAGGGATTGACCAGGAAAGGGTTATGGTTTTGGCACTCTATCTCAATACTACGCAATCCCGAATTTTTACGCGCTGAATAAATATAAATGTGGAAAATATTTGCGGAAAAAGGAGAAATTACTTGCGACAAGCAGTTTACCTTTTCTCACAATGCTTCCTTTTATGGCTTGCAATTGCTTTCGATTTTGTCTTCAACTTCTTTCAATTTATTATCGCTCTAAAACTTCTCATTAAGTAATGAACTGCGATATATTCTCTCCTTCTCTTATTGTCGAGCGTCTGACAAAAATTCCCTTTAAGTTACCATTCTCATGTGGCGAATAAGATGATTGATTGATTAAATGGGGTTTAACGCAACTTTAAACAGTATTTCAGTCATATCACGGCGGCTGGAGCATATAACAATGGATTCCTGGTATTTCTCACACCGGTACTACCACTACATCCTTTCCTAGCCTCCAGCCGCTATCTCACTTAGGTTTACGATTATCCACCCATTAGTGACAGACAAATGTCGAATGGATAGGTGCCGTCGCCGGGGATCGAACCCATGACATCCCTTGATTTAAGATTAGGAGTCTGACGGTGAATAAGATGAATCTCGCGGCAGTTGTAACCTCATGGGCTTTTATACAATGGATTTGAATCTTCCCCCTCCCGCTTTCGAAATGCTTTCAAAAAATAACTGAGTGTCCGTATTGGCTTTACCCATTCCAACACAACTTTAAAGTGGTCCGAACTCAAAGAAGTTGCAGACAACTATTTCAAGTTGGTGGAAATTTATCATTTTTTTTTTTTTTTTTTTTTTTTTAGAAAACATTGTGGATAATGAAGGAAATGATTATATAATACAAGTATTTTTTTTTTCATTTCTTGAGATGCATAAAAAGGAGGTATTGAGTGGTAATGGGTTAAAGATAATCATTAAAACTTACTTTGATTCAAGCAAGCATTCTCTGAGGAACAAATATATTTCCAGATTCAGAGGTGACAATATTCGGATTTGATTTCCAATGCTGGCTTCAAAATATTGACCTCTCAAAGAGACTATTGCACCAAGTCTTAGGTACCCATTCCCATACAATGACGCTTTTTGATCCCCCTCCCCCAAGAAGAAAACTTTTTTTGGGGGAAAACTGTGAAAAATGGAGGAATTGCTTGTTACAATATTTTCTACCCCAAAAGATTAAATATTAAATATTCCACCGACTAAAAATCGTCGTCTGCAACATCTTTGATTTTGGATCAGTCTAAAATGTTATCGTCTGGTAATGGGTTTAGAACTACATCAACCTTTTGGTCAACAAGAATGGAAACTGTCTTTTGAGTTAAAGAGTGTAACTGTCAAAGTCAGTAACGTCAGTATAATAACCAAATGTCGTGATGCATGGATTTTCATTCATTATTTTCGTTATGTGTTACTATATTGAGATATAACATCAAGATAACGAACTATTAATAGAAAACTAACTAAACTCACCCGAGGCTTGATAGGTCGGTAAGTAACTTGTCGTTGACATTCGCAGAACGAATCCATCCCGAGATTTAATAAGAGTTCGAATCAGTATTCGCGTGTTTATTGGAACTGCATTTGTAAATAGGTTGAAATTTGCATTAATCAACAAGAAACCATCTTAAAGATTACTTTGAAAACTGTCGATTTCTGCTAAATTAAGATAATCGATAATATTTGCAAATACTTCTTCCTAAATCTTAACTCGTTTGTTCTCCTTAAAAACCGTTGCTAGCCACGCCCACTGACCCTCAACAAGGCAGTTTGTCATATATATGAACGGCATTAGTTGAAAAATGCATGGACGAGAATATAAAACGAAAAGCAAAACATTGATTGACTGATTGATTGAATGGGGTTTAACGCCACTTTTAACAGTACTTCAGTCATATCGCGGCGGCTGGAGCACCCAACACTGGATTCCTGGTATTTCGCACACCAGTACTACCACTAAATCCTTGCAAAGCCTCTAGCTGTCCATTCAAGGGTCGCTGCTGTCAAATTTCAAAAAACAAATCATCCAATCAAATCATTTTAATAGAAGATAATGTTGAACTCTAACATTTATGTCGATAATTTGGTTGTTTGTTTGACGACGTAGGTTTACGTCGTCATTTTACGTTTGCTCTTAAGTCAATGTTCATTACCATAACTGAGTCCATGCGTGACATTTCCAACCATTTCGCAAGTGCGTGACTCGCACACATTGAGCACTCTGTACAGCCATTCGGGGCAATTAGAACATTCGCTGATTGTTTAAAGAAGCTTTGGGTCAGTATCTATCTAAAGAGCACAGAGTGAAGTCTCTGACCAGATTGTGCGGATGCAAATACTGATCTGAGTCTTTACTTGGCGCACATGTGTAATGGTTTGAAATGTCAGGCATGCGCTCAAATACGTTGTAAACTTCCGTCGTTTGACATCTCGAGGGGCATGTGTTGTTCAATAGTAATGGAGACGGACTGAGATGAGTGGAAGATTACTGGTTTGAATCTCGGCCGCACCTATGGTCACGTGAATAAGTCATTGAGCAAGACATTTCTGTGATACCAAGGAAGCACACGAATATTTTAGCTTCTCCCTGGTATAACTATTAGGTTGCCCAAAAGCGCCGTTAAAGCGTTCTTACAAGATTTTCATGGAAATTTGATATAAGGAATTACTATAGTTTTCACGATAAATGTTCGTTCGTCGTTTTAATCTACAAAATTCACTACAAATTTAATTCAATATGCCCTACTTTAAAAGATCGGAATTAATCGGATGAGGTCGTTAGTCTTCGGGTAATGTCGACATCGACTGAATTGCTAGCGGAAGCTTAGACGTAATTAATACGTCATGGAAACCACAAAGAAAGCAGAACTCGGGTTGAAATTCCTTGACTTTTTGTGGCGACGCGTAACGCGAAATAATTACGCGTCATGTGCATGTGCAAAATCCGCTTTAAACCCAATTCAAACTAACATATATTAGGCATCTCAGCCGAGCTCCCTTGTCAAAGGTCAGTGGATGGCGTCAGCGAACCGTCAATCATATTCAACACAGCCTAAAATCAACACGATATACGTCGATATTTGTGCATTTTAATCGGTTAAAATTGAATCACTTTAACCGCCTATCAACTTAATTAGACTCTTACACTTGTTTTGCGCTAACCCATCGGTGCATTGCTTATATTATACTTTCCTAATTTAGAAAAGCAGACACTACAATAACCCGTATGTACGTTTAGATTGCATTATTTACACCCTATGCACGTCTGAGATACCACCCTACTGTAACAAAAACCTCTTAACACGTTCCCATGCAATTCCGCTTTTTTACGTCCTCTCTATAAAGTTTGGAAAACATTGTGGAAACGAAGAAATTCCTTGTTACAAGCAATTTTTTCATTATTCAAAATGTTTCTATCTCTAATAACAAAGAATTTTAAAATTTCGTCAACTTGAATTAGTCGTGTGCAACGTTTCTATCAATTTGGACCAGACTAAAATTGTGTTATCTTGGAACGGGTTAACTAGCCTGTTTACTAAGCTGGTTTTGGTCGCCCTACGAGGATATCTGGATATCCGGATATTCGGATATCCTACACGTTATTACCTTAACATTCCTGACCGCTCGAGGGTTTCTCCTCCTCCTATTGGATCCTTTCGCCAAAAAGGGGGGTTCATTGACTGAATGTACACAAGGTTGAGTTATTGTATACATCGTCTATGGGCGATAAAAAGCACACGTTACTAGAGCTTGCATAAGCTGAAGTTACAGGGTTTGTTCTCAAAACAATGACCGCAGCCATTGCGCAGTTGTAGTGCGTAAGAAACCTAGTCAATGGGTCTCGGGGTCGATCCATAGCCGCGACGAATATCCTTTCCGACATTATTGTCCTAAAATGGATAATCGACAACCTAAGTGAGATGAGCAGCTGGAGGCTAGGAAAGGATGTAGTTGTAGTACTGGTGTGAGAAATACCCGGAATCCATTATAAGGTGCTCCAGCCGCCTCGATATGACTAAATTATTGTTAAAAGTGGCGTTAAAACCCCAATCATTAAATCAAAATCTCCCAAACGACGTTATTACTTCTCATTGTACAGGTCGGATATACATTAACCCATTCCAACACAATTACGCTATTTGGCGCCCCTCAAGAAAAATGATTGAGAGAACATTGTGTAAAATGCAGAAATCGTTTAAAAACATGCAAAAAGGGGATAATTCCAATATTCCATAAACTGTAAATCGTCATCTGTAAACGTCATCTGTAACTTCTTTCCATTTGGACAAGTCTCAAATTTTGCTGTTTGGTAATGGGTGAAAACGACGAAAAGCGAATCCGCCATCATAGTGGAGATCTTGAATTTAATACAGTAATAAGATCAGTTTGATATCAGTTTATTTGAAATTTATCATCGTAGTTTTGTTGCAGATTAAATTATATTTTGCCACGATGTTATCAAAGTTTCATTTAACTATAGTTTATAACGAGATCTTAATGATCAAAGAATTTAAAGCATATCATCAATTCGAATCTTTTCCCCATTACTACACGACAAAATTTTACAACGGTCTAAATTGAAAAAAGCTGCATACGACAACTTGTAATTAATGGAATTTTTAAAAACCGTTCTCTTTTGAGGTAACAAGCAATTTCTTCTTCTTCCACAATGCCTTCGAAAGTTTTGTTTCATTGTGGACATCAGCAACGTTATTGTGTTTGAATTGGTTGAATAAAAGATAGTAAAATCATAATTTGATCTCATTAAATGATAAGGTTACCTCATTAATGATACGCTTCGTAAAACATTATTTTCTTATTTCGTTTATAATTTACTTTGATCTCATATTGGCATTGAACTAACTTTAAGGTATTATATTCTAATTAAAACATAATTGACGTATTGCCGCCGTGAATAAAATACCCTATCGACCAATCAAATCATTGATTAGACCGGAGGTGAACTATTTCTGATAAACAGTTTTCTTGGTTTGGCGACTTAAATTGCGTAACTAGAACGTTCAAAGTTGCTCCGGATTTAATAATTTTTTGTACAATCCCTGATTATTACGTCCCTCTGATTTTATACTAGAGAAAAAATCGTGGAAAAGAAGAAATTGTTTGTTACAAACAATTTCTCCTTTTCCAACGATATTTCTACCACAGAGGACGGTTTCATTTCGAATTGAATCAAGTTTTCATTGTTGTCTGCAACCTCTTTCAATTTGGACCAGTCTAAAATTTCAAACAAACGGGCAAGGGTGAAATGGAAAATCGATGGTTCGATTGGCCACGGCAATTCGTCAATAATTTATTGTATTGGTGGTGGTGTTTGTTGTGTTGTTGTTTGTATTGGTGGTTGTTGTTGTACATTTCTTTGTATTTATTTTACGAAATTCTACATTGGAGACTCGTTTATATCTAACTTTTATAATCTGATTTGGAAACGAATCCTTCAAAAAACCGGACAATCCATTATAAATGCAGCATCTACGAGAACCCATCTTCTGAAGCGTCCATTGACCAATCCCACTTGAGCCCCGCCCACTTATTCAGTTGGCTCCGGCCATAAACTTCAACAGGAAGCTGCATGTCGATTTTTAAACGGAATTGTTTTGCAAAAAATGACCAGTAGCAGAAAAAGTAGAATAATTGTTGTTGCTATAGTAACGACGTTTAACAAAAATGTTCCACATAAATTACAGACATGTCGGAGTTCAAAGTAATTGTTGGTTGTCAAAGTTCACTTCCGGTCTCCTTGATTGATTTGATTAGTCGATGGATTTTTACCTTTTTTGTAATGGAGATCTGTAAATTTTGTGGCAAAAACTCAATATTCCTTTTAGTGAATTTGAAACCTTGCCCTGCTGAGTATTCATCCATTCTCCTCAAAGTTTTAATCTATTTGACAAATTTTGATCGTCTTTGTGTTCAAATATTCCTCAGCAATAGAAGAACATGCAGGTAGTCTAGACTAAGATCGGACTGCACAGAAGTGCAGTCCGATCTTAGTCTTTACACCTGCCAAAGTTATTGTCAAAATAAAGAATATTCCAGACCAGAATCAGCATGACAAGGGTTACAGACGATACGTTATTTGTTGGAGAAATGCGCTGGTCTACTTAAGGACAGTAGCAACATCATTATGATTTATAGTAACTTTTAACGACCATTGTTGGAGTGGTTGGTAAAGGTACATATGGTAAAAAGTTGACGTAGGAAAATAATGGACCAATTTGTGAATAATTTACCGCTTCGTTATCATACAAAACCCACCCTGTAAAACAGACGTTCTTGAATTATAGACGCGGGGTTAAATGCAAGCCTATACTGATATTGAGTAATTATTATTATTAATACCTTTACATATTTCAATCCCCGACGGCGGCACTCATCCTTTCCGTCTATTCGTCTTTCACCAATGGGTCGATAATCGTAGACCTATGTGGGATAGCAGCTGGAGGCTAGGAAAGGATGTAATTGTAGTACTGGTGTGAGAAATACCAGGATTCCATTGTTTGGTGCTCCAGCCGCCGCGATATAACTGAAAGATTGTTGAAAGCGGCGTAAAACCCCATTCAAACAAACAAACAAACATTTACATTTATGTACTTTTTTCTGTCTATTTACGATATACAGTACCTTGTCATTCAACAAGTACAGAAAACCTTGTCTTAAGCGACAACTGAAGGGACTACCAAAATGTGGTCGCTTAAAAGAATGGTCGTTTAATATACTTTATTATGAACGATATGAAGGATTGATTCGATTGCACGAAGAAAGTATTATAGAATTCTCGCTTGTTCCTATGCTGTTGGGACTAATTTGAATCGTCTCATTGAGACGATTCTAATGAGTGCCAACAACATAGAATTTTGTGACGACTTTTTAAAGAAAATTATGGTCGCCAAATCAAAGTGGTCGCTTAATATATATCAACACTTTCGTGTTATTCTTGCAAAAATGTTTTCGAGTTGACGCTAGGTGTAACTACTTAGTCGTCTTGACGATATGACTGTATTCAAGTTCGAGGTACTTCGTTTGGATGATAAGCCTCGTATGCTTTTAGAACTGAAATCGGTTCTGATTGCAATTTATGGAAAATAAATAGACAACTGACTGATAGCGATGGCAATCAAAGAACCAATGGACCATCCAATTCATTCGTTTAGACCGGAAATGAACTTTGAACTCCGTGATCTGCTGATACTTACACGAAGCATTATTGTTAATTTGCAGATTAAAACGTCGTAACTAGAGCTTATTCAAGCCGTAGGTTCGACGTTAAGGCATCCAACCTTCCATAAAACTTACGGTTCATTAACATGTTACTGGCCATAGCTTTTGTAAAATCTGTCAATTTCTGTCTAAAAGGTACAGTAGCATCTTCAGTATGCTCGTTATTGATACCATTAACTACAAGTGCGTGGGTGATCAAATATTACAAATATTTCATTATTATTATCAATTAACAAAAGGTAAATGCTATCACTGAAATTATTTTTCTCTTCACTTTTAACTTTAACCCTTTACTTTTTCTCAAGATTTTTGACTTGCCCAAATTCAAAGGGGTAGCAGACGAATCCATGAAGTGATTACAATTCAAAAGGTAACCAGTCTATATGATATAAACGATTGTGGGAAAAGAAGAGATTGCTTGTTACAAGCAATTTATTCTTTTTTCGTAATGTTTCTAAAATATTAAATCACAGGGACGTAAAAATCAGGGATTTTACTGGAAAGGGTTAACATATTAAATTGATATCGGATTGAGAAAAGATCGGCGTTACGTTGGTCAATGGGAGGGGTCAAGTTTCTTATTATCGTGCTCAGGGTAAAATTCCAAGCTAGAAACGATCTATTCGTGGAGTTCAAACGCATAAGGTTACAAGAATATCTAATTGCGCTAAAGGTAGACTGGTACAATTGGCCTCTTGTTGCAATCTTTATGAAATTCATACAATTATGAAAGTATACAAATAAGGTAATATGCTGAAACATCAGGATGTCTTTCCATACATTTTTCTGTGAAAATTGCATTTATAAATTCAATCTTTTCCTGCAAAGTTCGCATTTAATTGACCAAACAATTTTAAATTATGCGTTAGATTTACAGAAATCAAGTATAAATATTTCAATAAAAACAGAGATCAGAAAAATAACAACAAATTAACATGATGAAAAGCCAATAAAATATATTCTTCTGTTCTTTGTGCATTTATACTAAGAAACCTCACCTGAATTTTTCGAGCGTAAAAACTATGCATGTATGATAATAAAGTCAAATGATTTATTAAAAGAAATAGTTCGATGGAAGAAATAGCTATTAAAAATGAACCATAAGTATCTATGCGAGTTCGGCTATTTTGGTATAATTGAAACAACCTGCACTCCTAGTACAGACATACAACACTGACTGTTCTTGGCTGATATTTTTTTTACCCAGCTCAAAAGTGAAAATATTTGCACATTTACATGCCTAGTATTTCAGCCCAAAATACTTATAATTCAGGCATGTAGCTGGCGTTAAAAGGAGGAGGGGACTTAGTTTGAGGCATGAATATAGTCTCCTATAAAATAAAGGGGGTTCAATCACTACACCTGCCAGAATTATTGAAGAGAGATTGAGGGCTTGCTTCCATCCTTGTTCCTAGAGAAAATGCATGAGACTGCTACCAGAGAAAATGCACGTGCTTGTGAATCATTATTTCTCTTTTTCTTATAGTTCGAAACAAATAATCGTGTCCTTATCAGAACTTTTTATTATATTGCTTTTTCATGATTTGAACACCAGATCTGCAAAAATTATTCGAACAAATACTTTTTCATGAAAGGGAAGTTATTCATATCACTGATTTCTCCAAAAGAGTTATTTCAGTCCACCTTAAGCTATAATCACATCTACATTAAAATGAAACGCCCGATTGGATTGGAATAAATCCGAGTAGGTTTGAAAATGAATTTATAAGAATTTTGAGTTTGGACAAGTTTTTATACATGTATTCGGGGACCGGGAAAAGTCATAGAGTTCAATAAAGTCATCAGCATTTATAATTATCAAGTCCTCAAATCTCAAGTAGGTCTCTTGCTAGACGAGTGAGTACACCATTTCACTGAACAATAGAAATATTTTAAATGGTCTACTATAAAAATAAAAATAGTTTCCGAACCGTTGAAATAACCTGCATTCGTGATAATGTTTGACGATTAGAAAAGATGCTTGAACTATATTAACCTACGCTTAAATGTTATTTTAGCTCCCTATGGTGAATTTGAACATGTCATCACCAAGGCAATCGTATAAGAAAGAAGTGCGGTTAAACCAAGGACAAGTAGATTTTACAACTCGGTCAACGGTTACACATGTACGTTGTAGTACGGTATACTTTCACTAAAATACAGTCAGCAACGTGATACGTATGTGGCGGCGTCTTCTTCACAACCTACCTTGTCCGAACTAACCGTGTCTAATTGATTGATTGAATAGGGTTTAACGCCACTTTTAACAGTATTTTAGTCACATTACGGCGGCTGCAACACGTTACCATTGATTCTTGGTATTTCTTATGCCAGTACTACCACTATACGCCCTTTCCGACCCTTCAGCTGCTCATCGCACTTAGTTATGTCCACCCATTGTTGAGATACTTATATCGGGAAGGATATTCGCCTCGGCCGGGGATCGAACCCAGGACCCCTCGACTTGGAATCCTACGCGCTACCACTGCGCTATATATATATGCGCTATATATGGCCGCGGCCCTAACGGTGTATAAAAAATAAGCGACACCAAAGGTAGTTAAACCCATGTTCAACCTTAGATAGCCATACGATTACGTGCCAACTGTATACTACGGTCGGCAGTATGGATAAGGAGGATGGACTACGGGTTACTAGCGAAATGGACAGATCGCTGGCCACGCCCACTGACCTTCAATAGGAAGTTCCGCTTCGATTTTAACCCTTCCTGTTTTGCAAAGTTTTAGACCTGTCCAAATTCAAAGGTTTTGCAGGCGAAAATTTTAATTTCATTTTATTTGAAAAATAACCCTTTAGTACGGTGGAAAATATTGTGAAAAAGAAGAAATTGCTTGTCACAAGCAATTTCTTCTTTTTCCACAATGTTTTCTTAATTACAAAATCACAGGGACGTAAAAACCAGGGATTAACCAGGAAAGGGTTAAACGGCGTTATTTTGCAAATATATTATGGTAGGTAAAATGTAATAAAAACGTAATACGGCTGATTGGCGACCTAAACGAAGTAACAAATGCTTAAATTAGCCGTAGTTATGACGACTAAGTCGCCACACCGACAAAAAAACTTCTCATAAATGTCGGCCAATGTTGGAGTTCAAAGTTCGCGTCCGGTCGAAATGAATGATTTGATCTACGCCCGCGCTGTCTAATCCAACCTCTAGACCTATAATTTTCAGTTGCGTCCTGGAACATAATTTCGTCTAGTTTTTCAGCTACTCACGGGCGTTTATGATTAATATCGCTGTGTCACACTTATAATTTATAAATTGGTACTTAGACTTTGTGGCGATCTGAATAATAAGAATGATTCCCATTGCATGCAAATATCAATCATTAATTACCATTTTAATTGCACTTCGTTATATTTTACAAAGTCATGCCGCAGAAACGTAAAAATGAAAATTACAGGAGATCGTAACTTTCAAGAAGCCAATTTCTGACGTTAAACCATTAAAACACGACAAAAATTTAGACTCTTCAATCTAAACGAACTTGTAGGCGATAGACTTACGTTGGCGAATTCTTATCCATTGTCATGCTGAGCCAGGAATATTCCTGTTTAGGCAGGAGGCATAGACAAAGATCAGCCTGCACATATGTGCAGGCTGATCTTAGTCTATGCCTCCTGTATGCCCGAGTCAGCCGAAATTGTATATAAAAATATTTTTCAAAAAAATAATGAACCAAAATTAAGTCTTCCAGCTCTTTAAGTCCTTTGCTTTTATCGTAGTTATAAAGAAGGATTTCATTCAGCAAGACAAGGGTTAAGTTCTTTGGTATTTGAGATTCACTGAATTGAGGATAATTATGAAATTTCTTATAGCTGTTATGGACAGGAACGTGAAAAAAGTAAAATAGTTAGTTAGCGACCTAAACGTCATAACTACAGCTTGAATAAACTGCAGTTACGACGTTCAAGTCGCAAATCAAGCAAATAAACTTCACATAATTGTTTACTTATGCTGGAGTTCAATAATTCTCGTACGGTCTAAATAAGTTATTTGATTAAGTGATTGGTTCTTCGTGGTGATCGAATGAGGGACCCCCGACACTGGAGTCTAGCGCGTTACCATTAGTCAATATCCGCTCCTCAATCAAACATTTGGATCCACTGGACAAAACATCATTTGAAAACATTATGGTATGCATTTTTTCCAAGTGAATGATTTTTTTTTCTATTTCGGTAGTTAGATATTTAAATCTAACCCATTCCCACACATTGACGCCTTTAGACGCCCCTCTAAAAAAGAAGCTTTTGAAAACATTGTGGAAAATGAAGAAATTGCTTGTTACAAGCAATTTCTTCATTATCCACAATGTTTTTCTATCCCAAAGGATAAAGATTTTTAAATTTTCATAAACTTTAAATTGACGTCTGCAACTTCTTTCAATTTGGACCACTCTAAAATTGTGTCGTCTGGTAATGGTTTAAAGGAATTTGTCCAAATGCCTTACGTCAATTGCTCTCTAAATTCACAGACCTGTTTTTAAGTTTATTACACAAAACACAAGAAAAGAATTATGAACTGTGTTTGTCTTTCTAGATTCAATCGTAGAAAGCTTTATTTTTTATTATCATTATTATTATTATTACCTATCTATTTGTTTTTAATACATGTAATTATTGGCATTTCGTTAAGGCGTTTCTCGGAATTTCCAGACTATGTAATAATGTTCTGATTTTCTGAAGCGAATAAGCGGACGACCCCGCCCGTTTTCGTTATTGTTTTTGCTTCTCATGTCATAAGTTTTTTTCTATAGAAATTACCTGTTTTTGCTTGATTATGATCCAACCTTGGCCTTCATTCATATCGCACCAAGGGCACCATATCACCTCGCAAGCTAGGTAGAATCATTAGGTATTCTTGTATGGTGCGCCGTTTGGGTCAAGAATCCCCTTAAAGTCGTCTTAGCACAAAGAACGCGTGCACGCGAAGATAATACAGACACACCCGTTTAATTTATGCATGCGCGCTTATATTTTGACAGTGTACTCGTTATTTAACGCGATGCTCTTTCATGATATGAGCGTGCACGCGTAAAAAGTAAACGCCTTCATATTGCGCGTGCACTTGTAATTATGGCGCACGCGCACATTTCATACCATTGAACGCTCATTAGTTATGCGCGCACGAACATGTTATGATTGCATCTGTCTTATTTACGCATGCACACGTTTATTTTAGCGTGTATTTAAAGTGAACTTTTGACCCATTTCGTGCACCATATTCTTGTGAAACTGAGTCTACTTCTACTTAAAGATCTTTGTAATTCCTCTGCACCTCTTACCGGACGAAGCCGTGGCCATAGCGCAGGTATAGGTCGTCAGTATCTCAATCATGACATACAGAGTTCGATTACTGGATGAGGAATACATCCTTTCCGACGCTTGTCTCCCACCAATGGTTGGGCAATCGCAAGCGCAAGTGTGATGAACATCTCGAGGTTCGGAAAGGATGTAGTGGTAGTACTGGTGTGACAAGATACCAGAAATCCATGGCAAGGTGCTCTAGCAGCCGCGATATGACTGAAATAATGTTCAAAGTGGGGTTAAACCCTAATCAATCAATCAATCCTTCCGGACGAAAGAATTCCCATATGTATCGAATTAACGGATCGCTGGCCCCACCCACTGAGCTCCCACAGGAAGTACCACTTCGACATTAACCTTTTCCTGTTTTTCAAAATTTTAGACTTGTCCAATTTGAAAGAAGTTGCAGACGACAACTTAAAGTGAGTGCAATTTGAAAAGTAACCAATCTGCAGGATAGAAAATATTGTAGGAAAAGAAGAAATTGCTTGTTACAAGCAATTTCTTCTTTTTCTACAATATTTTCTCAAGTATAAAATCACAGACACGTAAAAACAAGGGATTAAACAGGAAAGGGTTAAGCGGATTTATTTTCAAAAATTAATGGCAAGTCACACAACCCCAAAAAAGTAAATGGTTGGTTAGCGACACAAATGTCGTAACTACAGCTTGAAAACTACAAGAGTTAAAAATGTGGCTATAAAGAAATGATGGATCGAGTTTAAGTCGCCAACCAGCCATTTTGCTTATTTGTTACATGTAACTGGCAATATTTTTTTTAGATAACGCCGATTAATATCTAAGTGAACTTCTGCGTGGCTATCGACCCGTCAAATATTATAAATCAAAGCACTGGGAGTACTGTAAGCTAGTAATGCCTGGTTTTGTTTAGCAATCTTCTTTTTCAAAGGTAATCGTGTTACATAAAGGAGGTTAAAGTAATTCAGGAGTTAACCTATTACAACAATACAAAATCTTAGACTGGTTCAAACTGAAAGCAGTTGTATACGATAATTTCAAGTTTGTGGAATTTAGAAAATCCTGCCCTTGTAGGGAAGAAAACATTGAGGGCAATAAAGAAATTGCTTGTTACACAATGTTTTCCAAAGTTGTTTGTTTGTTTGTGGGTTTTTTTTTTTTTTTTTTTTTCTTCTTCTTCTTCTTCTTCTTCTTCTTGAGATGCTTGAAAAACGGAAGTGAGTGGGAATTGGTTAAATAGCATGCCTTTGAATTAGTTCTCTAAACTAAAAAGTTTGCAATATCCTGAAATACTTTTTGTGGCGTAGTCATTCAATGGTTTTAGCCTCCAGTGGCAGTTTGCACTCATTTGAACTTTTAGAATACCTCAAATTTTATCTGTTACAAAACTGACGCTTTGCTAGCTAAAAAGAATAGAAAACAACTAGAAGAAAAGAGAAGAAGGTTGGTTTTCAACGTTTCTTTCGATGTAAAATCAAAACATAATGTCTTCACCTCTCACAACCTATATCATGGTGTCGTGACTTTTTGTCAGCCAGTTGTTCCTGTCTAGCTTAGTAGCAGAACCAAGGCAAACCATGTTCATAATATTATTTTTACTTTTCAATTTTTCTTTTTGTATGTTGGTTGGTTTGTTGGTTGGCTTGTTGGTTGGTTGCTTTGTTTGTTGGTTGATTGGTTGAATGTTTGGTTGTTTGTAGGTAGATAGATTGTGAATCAAAGTGTATTTCGGGGTTTACATTACATCATCTTGAAAACAAAGGTTATTTATATTCAACCACAGTGGTTTCTGGTATGTTTTATTGTTTTGTTTAGTGTGTGTTGTCGGGGTTTTTTTTTTTTGTTGTTGTTGTTGTTGTTGTTGTTGTTGTTGTTGCTGGTGCTGTTATTATTGTTAAAGTGATACATTTTACGTGTGACATTGATAGACATCCATGAAAGACAAAGAATGGTTTTCTGACCCTTGTCCAAGATGGAAGTTTAAAAACAACTAAATATGTTTGGGTTTTCACGTTTTACGTTTCAAATAAATTGTTCCATGTAAGTATAAATATGAAAATTTAATAACCACTCAATGACGTTTTCCTTAGCCCTGATAATTGCTATCATTTAAAGCTTTCTTGGTAAAGAAGAAATTATTTGTAACAAGCAGTTTCTCCTTTTCGCACATTTTTCTATCCTGTTAGGCACTAGGTTTTGAATTTAGCACATTTGGAAAGTCGTCTGCAACTTCTTTCAATTTGGACTAGTCTAAAATGTGGTCGTCTTGTATTTGGTTAAACCATATCAACCCTCATCATTACGATTAAATTTGATTTAGACAGGTTTTGACATTCTCGACACTGAAAGATCTAAAATGATAAACTAACGCCCAACCTTCTGATAGTTTATCAAGGTGTAGTTTTTACGCAGTTTGATAAGCGTTCATCTATCACAGCGATATATAATTTAAACTCTCAGCCTCCGACTCATATCTCAGAACATACCATGTATTCATCATGCATCATTCACTTGAAAAACAAACTCAGGGCGTTTTTAAATCAAAGATAAAAACATTGATTTTAATGATCGTTATCTTACTTCTTCGCCACATGTATATCCATTGTAATCTTTCCAGAATAATCGGGTTAACGATTTGGAAACAAGCTCTCACACCTGCGTTAAATCCCGCAAGATTCTGTTTCCTGGAAAATATGTCAGTACAAGCGCAGAAGAAAGAACCCTGGTCGTTCACCCTTCCCGGTAATCGAACTCGTGACTTCTTAATCGTGACGTCGACACTCTACCTCTAAACCAGGGACACCACAAGACTTAAATCATTGACTTTCAAGACCCTGAGATGAAATATTTG
Organism: Fragum fragum; assembly: GCA_946902895.1. Lineage (NCBI taxonomy): Eukaryota > Metazoa > Mollusca > Bivalvia > Cardiida > Cardiidae > Fragum > Fragum fragum. The sequence continues at coordinate 10,263,924 of OX336369.1, forward strand.
AAAAATATTGACGGAAAAATAAAAACTGGTTTGAATCAACCTATCTCAATACTAACCTTTATGGTATATATATCAACTTTGAATCCGGATACTTTACAGCTCACCTGGCCTGAACGTGATCAAGATGAGCTTTCAGAATCATCCTGTGCCCCTCATTCTTTTGATCGTCGTTCGTCATCAACAGTTATCTTAACCCATTACTTGGCAACAAAGTTTTAGACTTGTCTGAATTAAACGAAGTTACAGACGATAATTTGAAGTATTGAAATTCTAGAGTTTGTTTGTTTGTTTTTTTGTTGTTTTTTGTTTTGTTGTTTTTTGTTTTGTTTTCTCTCTCTCTCATTTTATAGGAAGAAAGCGTTGTGGAAAATGAGGAAATTACTTGTTGCTTGTTTTTCTTGAGGGCGTGAAAAAGCGTCATCGTGTCGGAATGGGTAATCTTATCCTACTTTCAGCATCTCAGGTATATGTAAACATTACTTAACAGAAGCGTTCCTCTGGTAGCCTTTCTCAAAACCTGATTGTAAAATTTTGATCGTTTATGAAACTGAGCACGACAGGTCGGGGCTTCTGTACTCTTTGCCAATGAGTTTGGGGTTCATGATAATGTATACGAGGAGGGATCAATACATTCAAGAATTTTCCAAATGCATTTATCATTATTTGTAGCATATAAGGCCTTATCTTCTAGAAGAAGGGCATTCTCCTTCCGAAAGAACGTTTTAGATCTTTCCGCACACGTGCGTGATACTCACTACGAACCATCACAAGCCCCTTTCCCGTTCATGACACAAACATAACAACCATACTCCAATGCAAATAAATGGTCTTTAACAAATGGAACATTAAATATACCTGTCACAGATTAGAGATGTAAGTTAAAATGATTCTAAGATAAAAGTGGCGTTTAGTTTCTTGAACAACGCGTTTTATCTTTTTAGCAAACAAATCGTCAGCTACTTTGGTAGCGTGAGTATACAGACAAATTTTGAGTTCAACGAGTGCAAACTGCTTAACCACCAAACCCATGGAATGTCTCCGCAATAGAAAAAAGTTCTTATATATTTCTGATATATTTCAGGAATGATGCAAACTTTATTCAAATTCAAACTAAATTCAACTATGCTTTGCTAGCTTACATTAATTTCAGTACTTTGATTTAAAAGACGATTTAATAGACGATAACATCTATCAGTAAAAATATCGATTGATCAACCAAATCATTTGTTTAGACAAGAGGTGAACTTTGAACTCTGGCATTTATGTTAAGTATTTTTGTTGGTTTGGTGACTTAAACGTGGCAAATACAGCTTAATTTAGCTGTATTTACTACTTTTAGGTCGCTGGCCATCGATTCGTTAGACTTTCATGTCCCTGACTACATATTTTACTCTATTGGTTCTTTTATAGGTCTAACCGCCTAATCAGAGGTCACTGGGCGGAGTCAGCGATCCGTCAATTGTATTGATGTCGAAAGAAATTCAGCTGATATAACTCAGAACTCATTTGAACGTAGGCTATTTAGAGTGAAGTATACAAAGCATAAGAACTGTGGTCGTCAGTATTTCAAATGCTGAGTGTTATACAATGTACAATACTTCTGTATTATATTGTTAAGTGTTTCAGAAAAAAAGACACTTCATTTTCTTTGACAATTTATTGATTCGTTCAATGATTTTCGCTTTGAACTAAAATCAATTTTCAATAGACAGTCTATAACTAATAAAATGATGAAATCGCCTGTGAATACAACAATTCTAAAAAATGGACTTTTCCCAAAAATATTCGAGAATTTCTACACTTCTCGTATACTTTTACTTAAAAGTTGATCGAATTGAGGAAAACCACAACTTTCGTCTAAATCAATGACGTCCGCCATTACTCGATGGATTGCGCCAAACAACGCTTCATGATTGTGACGTCACATTATCAGAATTTCAAAAATCGTAAAACTGTGTGTTGGGTAAGTGCCCCATGCTCCCTCCACCGCACCTAATATAACTTAAAAAACATTTTAAAATGTATACCTGATTTTAACATTTAACGGATATATCTTTGGTTTCCAGCAAGTATTGTCGACCGACTATACTATAGCCAATACTTTACCGGACAACAAAATTTCAGACTGGTCCAAATTCAAAGAAGCTTCAAATGACAATTATTAGTTGATAAAATTTTAAAAGCTGTGTCTCTTGGGGGTAGGAAACAGTGTGGAAAATGAAGAAATTGCTTTTTACAAGCAATTTCTTCATTTACCACACTGCTTTCCTACAGCTTTTTTTCTTGGGGCGGGATCTTGTGGGAATTGGTTGAGAGGTTATTGTCGAAGTCATGAACTGTTCACGGCTAACGGTTGAAGAAACAACATCTGAAGCTAAGATTTATCATCGTCGACAATCTGGGTACAGTGACCGGATAAGTAGCCTATAATCCTTTGTATTACCATATATGGTAACATGAGAAGTTTTTCACCGTAAAAGACGTCTTACAGATTAGAAGGATACTGTACCATCGCTTAACCCATTCTCACAGAATGACGCTTTTTGACGCCCCAAAGGAAAGCAATTGGGAAAACATTGATTTAAAGGAAGACATTATTTGGATAAGTCAATTTCTTCATTTCCAACAAAGTTTTCAAGCCAGAAAGTTTAAAATAAATCTAAAATTTCATGATCTTAAAGTGTCGTCAGCATTTTTTTTTTTTTTTTTTTTTTTCAATTTTAACCAGTCTAAAATTGTGTAGTCTTGTAATGGGTTGTAGACAAAACTTCAGCCTGATCAAGGTTGATTGCGATTACAAGTGATAGAGTTATGGCGGTCCACTGACATTAGAATATCGTAGAGGGAAGGGAAATTTTTGACATGAAAGTAACAGTAATCCCTTTAATTTTCACGATATTTCCCCTTATATAAGTTTTCAATAACAAATAACCCGGCGCTTGTGTTTGGAACAGAACCTTCGAAACTAAGTGTTACCTTGCAGACTGTTTAGAACTAAGGATCTCGGAGTCCTATCTTCAGCCGAAAGATATCCAATGATTTCAGTTTACAAGCACTTTCAATTCTCATATGTTACGTCATTTAAATTGGTTACAATTTCAATTTGTAAATGGTAGGTTGGGTCCTAGACGTCGTAACTACAGCTTGAATAAGCTGTAATTTTTGACATGTAAGTAACCAAACCAACAAATTGCTTGGTATAAATGTCAGAGTTCACAGTTCACTAACTTGACGACCGGAGATGTTTCTGAACGATGACCCTGTTCTTTTATTGACCCATCGCTGGTCCCGCCCATTTCTCCAATTGTCACGCCCATCGACTCAGACAGGAAGCCCCGCTTCGATATTTTGCAAAGTTTATGGCAAGTAGCATGTAACAAAAAGGTAGAATAGTTGCTTGGCTGTAATTACAACGTTTAAGTCGTGAAATTAACCAAAAAAAATCACACAAATGACTGCCAATGCTGGAGTTCAATTCCTAATTTCGGACTGAATGAACGGTTTGATAGGTCGACATATTTCTTGATTGACAGCCACGATTGGTCAGTTATAGAGTTTTCATACAGAAACATATTGCGTCGTAGAGTGATGAAGACGTCTTCTTTAAGAAACACAGTTGTATGAGGCGAGATGCATCTACAATTTTTTAGTAATTTACATTTAACCATTAAACCAACTTTCTTTTGAAGGTCATTTCTTCTTAAATAAATGTTTTACTACATGTTATCTTACCTTTGGAAATTCTTCAGGCAAAAGAACAAAAATAAGCTTTAACTTTTAAATTGATATTCTAGACTTCGACATATTGTACGAAAAAAATCACCAATAAAATCTTAAGCCAAGGAATGCGAACTTTGAACAAGGACACACTTTTAAACCCATTTCCTCGCAGGTCTGTTTTTTTTTTTTTTTTTGCCCCTCGAGCCTTGGAAAACAATGTGATTAATAAAGAAAAAACTAGCTCCAAGCAATGATTCATAATGTTTTAAGCCATTTGATTGTTTTATTGATTGATTGGTTGATTGGGTGATTAATTGGTTGATTGGTTGTTTGATTGATTGATTGATTGGTAAAGCTCAAAGCCACTTTTAACAGTATTTCAGTCATATTACGGCGGCTGGAACATCTTACAATGGATTCATTGTATTTCTCACACCAAAGATTCTTAAAAGATATTCAACTTAAAGTGTCGCCTGCTTCATCGGTCAAAATCCCATCGTCTGGTAGTTGTTTAAATCCTGATTTTAGAAGCCAAACAATAGTGCTCAGAAACACCGTCAAAGTTAGGGTTCATTAAAATCTAAGCTTGCCATTAATACTTATCCTCTTTATTCATTGCAGATCACAAAGATCACAATTTTAGTTTAGCGACCATTTTCAAAAGCCAACCATCTTTCGACGGGTCCTGGGTTGTCGCTTTATAATATACTTTTTTAGATTTTTAATTCTGTCATATTAAACTATGGAAAAGCACTGATCGCTGGCCCCGCCCAATGACTCCAACAGGAAGTTCCACTTCGATATCAAACAGCGTAAAATTTGGGAAAACATTTACAAAAAATGAATGGTTGGCTGGCAACGTAAATGTCGTAACTACAGCTTGAAATAAGCTGTAACTACGACGTTTACGTCGCCAAACCAACTAAATGCTTCAGAACTATGTCGGCCAATGTCGGAGTTCAATTTCACTTCCGGTCTAGATGAATGATTCGAATTATCGATAGGTTCTTTAATTGACGTTCGCGGTTAGTCAAATGGATGCAAGTTGAAACATTATTGGACGAATCTGTATCAAACACGTGACGTAAATCGTAGCGAAACGTTCTTTTCAATCACGTGCATAAAATTGTTCTTTTGATACACTTTTTGCCGAAATAATTCTAATAATAGGCCATTTAAATGAGTGTTTCTGTCATAATGTGCAGAAAGTGTGCTGGTTTAATTGCTTTTCGACATGTTCCGAGGAATTCTATTACCGATGGCAGGAAATTCGGGGGATAATGATGCATTGTAAAGATTATTTCTTGCCTTTTTATTTTAGAATTAATGCTTTATTACAGACGATAAAACGATACTGAAATGTTTTCTCTTTTATTAAGATCTTTACCGCTGAGTACCTTTATAGCATGAACCACCAACAGAGCTAAATGAATATAAATATAATTTTGCTTTTAAATGAATTTCCTCCACTGTTTGACAATATTTGACCAATCGCTGGCCCCGCCCGCGTACTCCTTAGGCTCCGCCCATTAACTCCGACAGAAAGAGCCGCTCCAATTTTTAACAGCCTTATTTTTCAAAATTTATGGCCAGTAGCATGTAACAAAAAAGTAGAATGGTTGGTTGGTGACCTAAACGTCGTAACTGCAGCTTGAATTTGCTGTTGTAACGACGTTTAAGTCACCAAACCAACAGAAATATTCAACAAAAAGGGCGGCAAATGTTGGAGTTCTAACTTCACTCCCGGACTAAATGAATGATTTGATTGGTCGACTGTTTCTTGGACTGACAGCCGCGATTCGTTAATTCAATTTTAGTTTCGTTCATCAGGATTTTTAATACTTCCATGAACAAAATCAGTTTTTAAGAAAACGCTTCTACCACAGAAGGGTCCATTCCTCAGAGCAAACGAAAGTATTGAGGCTAAAATGAAATATGTCGGCTATCGTTATAATTCTGCTTAGCCGAGTTAAACATGGTTGCTGGAGATTCCACAGAAGGTACATGATTGTCAAGCAGACTGATAGCTAGCCACGCCCACAGAACACCGTGAGGAAGTTCGACTTAGACAATAAAGGGTGTTAGTTTTGAACGTTCATGGTAAGTAACGTGTAGCAAAAAAGTAAAATGGTTGGTTGGCGTACTAAACGTCGTAACGCTATAATTACGGCGTTTAAGTCGCCGAATCTTCATTTTTTTCACATAAATATAAACCATTGTTGGAGATCAAAGTTCACTTCCGATCGGAATATTTATATTGGTCTATCGAGGTTTTTTCTTCTTCATCTTCCTCTTTTTCCTCTTCTTCCTATTTTTTTGTTGTTGTTGTTGTTGTAGTGGGTTTTTTGTTGTTGTAGTTGTTTTCTTTGTTGTTGTTTTTTTACTGACAGTCGCTATTCGCCAATTGAAGTGAAAAACGAGTGATTATCGGATTGTCAAAAATAAAACAAAAAACACCCAACACCAACATAAAATAGGATTCTAAGTTCTTGACCATAGAAGGCCGCAGGACGAAACAAATATCTTCAAACCAGGCTTATTTCCCGAACTTTTATAATTATCAGTTTTTCATTCAACATGGCGGATAGAACATATAAAAATCCTTGATCTAAAAACATTCCTTTGTCCGAGTTATAACAGTAGGATATAGCAAACATGCATTAAGAGACCACTCAATGAACCTTCAAAAATTGGTCGCCGAAGAGAAAGGCAGCTTACTACATTTTTGTGTCATGATTATGGTAGGTCGATTTGCATGAACACGTTAATTATTGCAGAGTTTTCAATCAATCCTATTTAATTAGAATTCATTAAAATCGTCTCATTTGAGCTAAAATTTACAAAGGATTTAGTTACGGTATCTTTTTAGCAAATTCTCAACCTTCTCAAATAGGCCTATCATTTTTAGCTAGCAAAGCTTCAGCTTTGATAGCTTAAGTTAACAGACAGAATTTTGAGGTCGTCTCAAAGTTCAACGAGTGAAAACTGTAACTGGAGGCTTAACCACTTAATCCGTTAAATGCCTACGCCATAAAAGTAGTTCTTGTGTATTACTAAATTATGGCAAACTCTGCCTGCAAGTTCATTTCCTAGGTCTTTTAGTTCGTTCGAGCACATCATTTTCCAAATTACTCTTATCAGTGTCTTCAAAGAAGTTGCAGACGACAATTTCAAATATTCATCTCTTTAGGTCGAAAACAATGTGGAAAGAGAAGAAACTGCTTGTAACAGGCAATTTCTTCTTTTTCCACATTGTTTTCCACAACCATTTTCTTGAGGGAGGGGTGTAAAAAGGAGGGATTATGTGGGAATAGTTTAACTCCTTGGTTACTTTAAGCTCGATTCTTTATCATGATGACGTTTGACAAAGAAGCTTAGTGAACCAAACAATGCTTTGCTAGCTTACAGTACTTTTCAGTACTTTGATTGGAAAAGGGGATTCGTATAATAATCGTTTAAAGTGACTCTTGAACAGATTTTCATGTAATTTTGATATTGGTAAATTATCTGCTTTTCAAATAAACATTAATGTTATTTTTATGATAAATATTCGTTCTTCGTGTTAAATCGACTAGATTCACTATAAATATAATTTAATGTGATATATTCTCAACGCCCTACTTTAAGACACTGTAATTTATTTGGCGATGTCGTTTGTCTACGGATGATATCGATAACGACTGTACTGCTAGGGGAAGCTAATGACGTATTTGGAACGTCTTGAAAGCTGCAAATAATAGATAATGTATCTAGCTGATGAATTTCGATTCTATTTGGGTTCTACATCGCTGATTCTTTTGTCGTCCCTTAACGCCAAATATATATTTTTTTCTTTTGTTTTTTTTTTAAAGTAATTAACGATCATCTTCATTTCAAAGACGGCTTAATCATTTTCTTACAAATGTCTAAAAGCATTTCATCTAGATATTTGTAAATCAAGGGCCAAACTATTCTTTTTATAATCTGTGCAAGAGCCGCTTTAAGAAAATGGTCGCTTTATAGAGGTGGTCGCTCAAGCAAAATTGACTGTTTGACTTTCTAATAAAAACATTTCAAGATTGAGATCGGGCAGAATCGATTCCATTTCCAGCTAATGAACTCCGTAGAAGGTACAGGTAGGTGGAAACTTTATATTAGTACAAAATGCATAAAGAAGACTTTTCGAACTGTCGGTCAAGGATTGACAAATTGCTGGGCCCGCCCATTGAACTCTGAAGGGGAGCTACACCTTGATGTTAAACGACGTTTTATTTTCCAAAATTTATGAAGCATCTAACAAAAAACAAAATGGTAGATTTGCGACCTAAACGTTGAAACTACAGCTTATTCAAGCTGTAGTTACAACGTTTAAGTCGCCAAACCAACAAAAATGCTTCCTATTAATGTCGACAAATCGTTGCCTGCGCATGTCATATTCTCCGAAGATTGACCTGTCTTTGGGACCGTATCACTAATCCAAATTGGGATAAATATTGCGACGTCGTACGAATAACTTCATATTATATCGCCAAAAAGTAGCAAGTGGATAATTGCAATAAAAACTACAGTTGTGGAATTAATTAGAAAAATAATTATTCTAAATCATGTCTTACCAGAGCTCCAAGAAGACGAATCAAGAATTCGAAACGTGCATTTCATGGGCACTGACATTTTGAAGGTAGTTCGACGGAATCGGCCGAGTTGTCACGAATGACACAAGCCAGAATGCTCACATTAGATAGGTCAGTATTTGAAAAATGCCACCTATCGGAAGATAACGGTCGACAAATATCAGAGTTCAACGTTCACTTCCGATGTAACTGTATGATTCGATTGATCTGTTGGTTTTCTTTCGTTTTGATTGCCGTCGCGATCCGTCAATTTTCTCTTTTTGTAGATTTTCCGAATCCAGAATGGTCATTCTACCTCACAATTTCATTATTTCCAAACTGATATCTCCATTTAACATCTGCAATATCCGTATTTATTGTGTGTGTATTGTTGTTGTTGTTGTTTTCTCAAGATCTTGTTCTAGGGTTCATCAAGTAGGTCCCTTTTACCCGTGGGCCGCATATATGCAAAGGTATTTTTTTCGGAAAAATAAAAAAAGAAACAACGGGAAAAAGTAGATCAAATAAAGCAGAGGTTTATCATTAAAAAACAAAAGATATCTTTAACGATAGAAATTAACCCGAGACCACGCAAGAATTCGGAATGAGATTTATTTAGAACAGCATATACATCGCACCAATACGCAGTCTCTTTGAGACTTTTTGTTTTGTTTCGTTTGAACGCATTACCACAAAAGAAAATTTAGACTTGTCCAATTTAAAAGAAGTTGCAGTCGACAATAGAAACTTTATAATATTCTTGGTTTCTTTTAAATTTTTGTGTAGAAAATATCGTGGAAAATGAAGAAATTGCTTGGTGCAAGCTATTTCTTCATTTGACACAATGTTTTCGTAACTGTTTTTCTTGAGGATCGTCAAAAAGCGTCATTATGCTGGAACGGGTTAACCGATCTTCTTGCTTTGACAAAAAGTAAACGGCAATTCTTTTCAAGAAAATTTAACAACAGAAAATTACCAATCACGGCTGTGAATCAAATAAACATTTGATCAATCTTATCATTCATTCAGCCCGGAATTGAGCTTTGAACTCCGATATTGTCCGCAATTTTTGCTAGACATTTATGCTGGCTTGAAACGTTGTAACTAAAGCTTATTCAATCTGGCTGTTACACATTACTGGCCATAAATTTTGCAAAATAATGCCGTTAGAAATCGAAATGTAACTTCCTGTCAGAGGCAATGGGTGGGGACAAAGGAGTCAGTGGGCGGGACCAGCGATTGGATAATTACCTCGGTTAGATACTTGGTCTTCGTGAATTCAAATGTGGATGTTTTGTAAAATCTTGCAGTTAGATTATGATGACAGCTCAAAATGTAATATTTTTGTAAAAAAATTATTATTTAATAAATAGATTACAATAATTGAGAGGTCGTTGGCCAAGACAACTGACTCCGACAGGAAGTTCGAATAAGATATCAAACGGCATCGGTTTTCAAATTGAATGATCAGGAAAGTGTAACAATAGGGTTAAAAGGTTGATTGGTAACCAAATCGTTATTACTACAGTTTGAGTAAATTATAGTTACGACGTTTAAGTCGATAAATCAACAAAAGTGATTACATTAAATAGTTTACTCTCTGGTCTAAATGAATTATTTCATTTGTCATCTCAACTATTTTCATCTATTTGTTTCATCGGAAGTATTCATTCTATTTTCCTAAATGTCATTGTGAATATGCCCTTATTGTACCTTGTTATACCTGGACGAAAAAAAGATATGAGCGCGTGCGTGACATTTCCAACCATTACGCATGTGCGCCAAGTAAAGACTCAGATCAGTCTGTGCATCCGCACAGTCTGATCAGAGTCTTCACTCTGCGCTCTGTAGAAAGATACTAACCCAAAGCTTCTTTAAACAATCAGCGAACGTTCTAATTGCCCCGAATGGCTGTCCATGGTGCTCAATGTGTGCGAGTCACGCACATGCGAAATGGTTGGAAATGTTACGCATGCGCTCATATGTTCTGTTAAAAATATTTCATAGATCTATCGATCTTTTGATTGACACTTCTCCCGCTTGATATCTCAGTTTGAAAAGTAACGTATTCGTTCAGACTAAAGTTCGTGACTTCTTTGAGTTGGTAATTAGCACATCCGAGGTCGCTTAAAAGTCACTATGTAGGCTAAGAGTGACCGGAGTTTCATCCCTCTGACCATATTTGTATTTGAAAGACTTTATGCAAAATAACTTGATTTGCTAGTGTAAGAGGCCAATAACATCGTAATTTAAAAGTATGAACCTTTAAAAAACATAAGCAACATAATCTGTTGTACACCATTTACCTCTATAACTACCCTTGATTTTTCTTCATCTTCTTTTAACCCATTCCCACACAGTGACGCTTTTGGACGCCCCTCAATGAGGGCAAACATTGTGAAAAATGAAGAAATTGCTTGTAACAAGCAATTTCTTCATTTTACACAATGTTTTCTACCAAGAAAGTTGAAAAATATTGAATTTCATAAACTATAAATGTTCGTCTGCAACTCCTTTCAAATTGGACCAGTCTAAAATACTTTTATCTGGTAATGGGTTAACTTTGCCGATTTAATTCACATATCGCGTGGGTCAGTCAAAGAATCAATCGACCAATTGATTCCTTTAAGCCGTAAGTCAACTTTGAACTCCGACATTGGCCGACATTTTTCTGAAACATCTTTGTTGGTTTGGCAACTTAAACCTCCTAACTAAAGCTTATTCAAGCCAAAAGATCATTTTACTTTTCTGTATAAATGTCATATATTTGAAAAAGCAAAAAATAATTACCGTTTAACACATCCCTACTTTTTACGCCCCTCAAGGAAATGACATTTGAAAACATTGTTTAAAATGAAGAAATTGCTTGATATTTGATACACAATCCCCCACCCTTTTTAAGCCCTCAAGGAAATGACATGAAACACATTGTGGAAAATGAAGAAATAGCTTGTATCAACCCATTTCTTCATTATCCACAATTTTTTCTATCCGAAGACAAACAAATCAAATTTCATCAACCTGAAATTGTCGTCTGCAACTTCTTTCAATTTGGGCCAGTCTAGAATTCCGTCGTGCGGGAACGGTAAATATCGAAGTGGAACTTCCTGTTCGAGACGTTATGAGTAGCTAAGGGGGTCTGTCTGCTGGGCCAGTTATCCTTCAATTGAATCCAAAGGCAAAGGTGTTTGGGGTTTTTTTGGGGTTTTTTTTTTAAGTTAACTTGATGTCTTTGTGTTTCAACTCGTGTGTATTTATCAAACATCTTGTTATAAACCGTACCCATTTACTGATAGGGTCCGATCTCCGTACAAAATGTAAAACTTGCTAAAGCTAGAATAGTTGCCCCATCGCAGCTGTCAATCAAATGACCAGTCGACCAATGAAATCATTCAATCAGATCAGAAATGAGTTTTGAACTCCGACACAGGTCGTCATTTATGTTACTCTTTTTTGTTGGTCTAGCGACTTAAACGTCGTAACTACAGCTTTCCAACAATACTATTTCTAATTTCATGCTACTGGTCATAAATCTTTCAAAATAACGCCTTTTAAATTCGAAGCTGTAATTTCTGTTGGAGTCAGTGGGCGTAGCCTAATGAGTAAGTAGGCGGGGCCAGCGATTGGCCAGTTGCTATTAGAAACTGAACAAAATTGCGGTGTCGCTGTTCCTTGCCTAGGATAATTGATGGATTGTTTGTCACGTGCACTGATCTCCAACAATAAGTGCCACATCGATATCAAACGGCATTATTTTGCAAAATACGTTGCCGGCAAGACGTAACAAAAAAGTAGAAATTTGATTGTCGGTCCAAACGTCTTATCTACAGTTTAAATAAGTTGTGGTTACGACGTTTATTTCGCCAAACCAACTAAAATACTTCACATCGATGTCAGCCAAATTAGGAGTTCAATTTTCACTTCCTGTCTCAATGAATGATTTGATTGGTCCATTGATTCCTTGATTGCAAATCGCGGTCCGTCAATCACGCCACCTAGTGGTCAAATTTGTTGAATACTTATTTCAAGGAAATGTTTATTAAAGAAAAAAGAAATTATTCAGTCTGAACTCTTTATTGAGGAATGACACATCTTGCATAAGAGTTGACATTAGCGAAAACCGGCGTTAATGATATTAGTTGATATGTAGCACGCAATACTAGCAGAATTTTATAACATGATTCTGAGACGATAAAAAACATTCCATCATTTCTGCCACAGACATTTTCTCTTTTTTGGGGATCCTTATTAAAAACGGTTATATAACTCAAAAGAGTAAAATATTTTCTTACCTGGCTGTCCAAAAAGAAAAAAAAAGTAGACGGAATACAAATTCTATTTTTTCGCTCAAAGAAAGCTTATTACTATTCATTTTCCACAGTGATTTCCAAAGTTTTGTGTTTGTTTGTTTTTTTTTTTTTTGTTTTTTTTTTTTTTTTTTTTGCTGAGGCTTCAAAAAACAGGAATATGTTAAAATCGGTCAAAATATTTGATAATAAACCCTTTCTTGTTCAATCCCTGCTTTTTAGATCCCTGCGATCTTGAATTTAGAAAACATTGTTGAAAAAGAAGAAATCGCTTGTACCAAGCGATTTCTTCGATTTCCTCAATATTTTCTACCCTACTGGCTGGCTATATTTCAAATTAAATCCACTATAAAAATTCTTCTGCAAAACCTTTAAATTTGGACAGGTCTAAAAATTTGCTCAACACGAAAGGGTTAAACAATATTTACCTTTCAAATATTGACCCTATCTCAGATTTAGCGATTTGCAAAACGTATTGAAATGTTATTGTTGCTGATTAGTATGGTCTTAACAATTCAATGCAAAAGTCCGCTACAAAATTATAGGGTCTTCATTTAGTCTTCTTACACTGAAAAAGAACTAATTCGGATCATATTTGCAACTCATAATATCAAACTATATCGGGTATACATGTTTTGTATCTCTCTCGGCTACGAACACGCGATCCTTTATAGGGTGTGTGGGTATTTCCGTGTATTAACCGTCGCTACCGAAGCACACGTCTATAGGAGCGACTCACCCACAGGGCGGTTCCTTGTTACAGGTGATAGTGTAGATATGAGGACGAACTTGCTGAGAGTCAAGCTTGGTTCTTTGACGTGCTTGATGGAAAGCACCATCACAATTTTATGTCTTATCCGAAAGACAATTGGTTCGTAAGCTTGGTCAGATCGGAGATCGAACCCGTAATCTTGAGGTTTGAAGTCGATTCCTCTACCAACTGAGCTAGTGCGCTTACAATTTCATCGGCAGGGTCTTGAAAGGCGTTTATGTATGACGAGTTGGAAAACGACAGTTATTAAGGAAATCACACCAATTTCACTACATGTTGAGGCTAGCTCATATATACTATCTTAAAATCAAGTAGGAGGCTTGAATGGGAAGTGGGCATTCGCAGCCCCTACCCGAACTAGAATTCTCTAAATCAAGTAATTTATTACCTGGGGAAGTCTAATTTAAATGCATAAGGAAATATTATACAAAAAAAGTAGATAAAAGGAAATATTTTTTAAATTGATTTCTGGTACAAATGATTCGATGGTCTAGGTTACAGAAACATCCACGTACATTGAATCAATTCGACATTATTCCATTCTCACACGATGACGCTTTTTGTCACTCCTCAAGAGAAATGCTTCTGAAACACGCTTGTCACAACTGAAAATTATAAAGATCTTTAAATTTCACCGGTTTGAAGATATCGTCTGCAACATCTTTCAAATTGGACAATCTACTAAAAATTCCTTTTGTGGTATAATGGGCTAAGCCATCCTCCACTATACCGGAAAAATGATGCGCTTGGTCCAGCCCTATATCCTCTTTCCTTGAAATACTGTCATAACACCTCTCGTAAACAATCTGACCCCCTCCCTGTTATCTAATTCTTTTTTTCAAATATTGACCCTAGTGCTAGTGCATTTTCCAACACAATGGAAAACAAGAAGATATCTACAGCCCAGACAGGTAGCTGTATTAGCAATTTAGTTGTGTTCTCGATAGGGGCGTTGGCGAGACGGGCTGAATGTTTTTACAGCACGATTTTTAAAGAGTTTTCAAGAACATCTAATGGGTGGTTAGCTGGTATAACCTTTAACAACAAGATAATCAGCTGTATCCCATTCAAGCATTAGCAGACGGCAACATTCTGGACAATAATGAAAAATACTATAAGTAATTCATGAAAAGGGGTTTTCTATCGAAATATTGAAGAAATTCATGTTACAATTGTTTTGTCAGATTGATTCTTAATTGAAAAAGAAAATGCAGACGATTTTTCGAAACGCCTTTAATTTGAATATATTAATCTTTGTCAAGCTGAACCCAGAATTTTCCTGATTTGACAGGAAGTATAGACAACGATCAGACTGCACATATGTGCAGTCTGATCTTAGTATACGTCACCTGCTTGTGCCTTTGAAGCGAGAGTTATGTCATAACATGAATTTTCAAAATAATTAATCACCCAGTATTATTACATCCAGTGCTTTTGTTTCGATTATTTTAAATCAATTCTGCAGAGGATTGTATTCAGCATGACATGGGTTAAAGGACCCTTTAGGGCATAAAACAATGATAGTATGAAAGAGATGTTCTCGTAAGTTTCAATTAGTCTCTTTTTTTACAAAGCTACAAAATTCATCAATTGATTATGAAATAAGTATGAACATCGGATCGCACTGTAAGATTAATGGATCTTGAGAGGACACGACTAGAAGACAAAGATATCACGGAAGTAACTATTCATGAAAGGTGTTGCAATTTTTATGAGAAGGAAATGTATTTTTCTGCTTCACAACCCAAATTTGAAATGCAAATTTGACCCGTGAGGCGGTAAGGGTATTCCTCGGTAGATGACGTCAAATAAAACATGACGAAAAAATAGCGTTGTGAAGACGTTATCGTGTAATAATATGGTCTTTTTTTTTCCATGATTTCTATCGAGTTGAAACCGTGATGAGAGAAATTGCTATGAATCTTCTTGACATAATACATCATAGACTAATTTACAGTAAAAACGATTGACCGTTCACAAATTATCCAATTACTAGACAACACAATTTTAGACTGGTCTAAATTCATGAAAATTATTACTAACAATCTTAAATCTAACCCTGGTCATGCTGAATAAAAATCCTCTACTGAACTGCATTGAAATCAAAGGGCTGACAGCTCTGGATGCACTAATCATAGGTTGATAATTATTTTGAAAATTCGTTTTATAAACAACTTTGGTTTAAAGGAGACAAGCAGGTGGTGTAGACTAAGATCTGACTACACATATGTGCAGGCTAATCTTTGCCTATACCTCCTGCCAAATCAGGAACACCAGCATGGCAAGGTTTATGTCTCTATCTGGGTGACGAAATTGCTAGTAACAAACAATTTCTTCGTGTTTCGTTTTATTTTATTGAACCCTATTTTAGGAGACGTAAAAGCAGGGGATTGTGTGGGAATGCGTTAGAATGTATGAATACAATTTGAAGTTTAAAGAATTTCAAATACCTCTGTCTTTCTGGATAAAAAGCAGTGTTGAAAATAATTTCCTGAAATATGTTCTAAGGGCGTAAAAAGAGGGATTGGGTGGGAATGAGATAATCTAAGTAAGTGAAGATAAATATTGTCGATTTCAATAACCAAAAAAACATAACACAGACACACAAAAACAAACAGTTGAAATAAAATGCCATCTTAAGTCAAAGGTCTAGTTTAGCCTATCCTTTCATTGAATTGTTCACTCTTATATTGCCGTATATCACTTGATCTTTTATCGTATTATCCCGCTTCAAACAACGCTTTAGTTATTTAATATCGAGGTCTAGTAATCAATGTGTTCCCTTGGGATCATCTATACAAGACAGGGGCTCTTGCCAAACGGCATAACCCTGTAACCAGTGGCCAGAATTCGAGCTCAAGAACCTCATTACATCTCTGATCAATCACTGAGTCCGACGGGATCGTCGAGCAAACAATCAACTTTTGTTAGCAAAGATGAATACTATGCGAACGAAGAACTACCTTTGTGTGTTATAGACAATCCAGACATTTATGTTAGAAAACGAAAGCAAAAGGACACAGCCCTGTAACCAGCGGCCAGAATTCGAGCTCAAGACCCCCATGACTTCTCTGATCAATAACTGAGTCGGACGAGGATCCTTTATGTTCTTTGTCGAGCAAACAATCAACGTGTGCGCGCGAAGATAAATAGTTTGCGAACGAAGAACCTCCTTTGTGTCTTATAGACAATCCAGAAATTTATGTTTAAAAAAAGGCCAAAGGACATAGCCCTGTAACCAGCGGCCAATCAACGTTTGCCTGCAAAGATAGATAGTATGCGAACGAAGAGCTACCTTTGTGTGTTATAGACAATCCAAACATTTATGTTAGAAATTCAAAGTAGAACACTTACGGCCATATATATTAATGCTATAGACGACACGTTTAATTCCTTTCTTTCTTTCTTTATATTTTAGAAAATCGCAGCTTCAGAAAATCATGTTCTAAAAGTCAGAGGCTATCATAATATTGACCAATATCGGCAAACAATCAAGGAATCAATCGACCAATCAAATGATTTATTCAGGCCGGAATTGAGATTAGTGTTGAACGTTTTTGTTGGTTTGGAGACTTAAAATTCGTAACTACAGCTTATTCAAACTGTAGTTACGACGTTTGGGTCTCTAATAAACCAATTCAAATTTTTGTCACATGCTTCTAGCTATGAATTTTGCAAAATAGCGCCGTTTAAAACTTCCTGGCGGAGTCAATGGGCTGGGGTAATGGGGGTAAGTTGGCCGGGCCATCGATTGGTCAATTGAATCTTTACTTACTGTTTTTTAAACTGTCCTACTTGTACTATATCGATTAGTTAAAGTACTTTTTGGGATTGACGTTACCGTCATCATACAAAAAAGAACCCGACGATGGCAGGTTTAACGCATTACCAGACGGAACTGAATAGGACTGGGATAAATTTAAAGTTGTTGCAGTGCAGAAGATAATTCTTTAGTTGACGAAAGTATAAAATTCTTGTATTTGGGGTAAAAAACATTTCAACAAGAATCATATTCATTTTCTCCAACGGCGGGATTGCATGTGAATGGTTTAACAGATGACAAACATACGATTAAATCAGAAAATTGTAGGGGTCCTGGTCTAGTCAGCTATTTGTATTCAAAAAATTTAGAAATAACAAAAACAAATTTGTATCCAAAGGACAATTTCCATCTGTTTGTGATCGTATATCATAGTTTTGTTAAATAACGGCTAGAATAAGCTGTTAGGTGAGCCTTTTCAGTCATCCACAGACTGAATATGCCAATCCACTTCATCCGAGTTCTTGAACTGAACGAAGGTTTTAACCATAAGGATTATAACCCACGTTTGTTAGTATTGATAGTGTCGCAACTGCAGAGAGAAAAAATACTCGATCGGCGATAGTTACATGTTATATTGTGACAGCTGATCATATATTTCATGCATAGAAAGCATTTCTGCTGAAAGTAATCGATCTTCATGAGCTTCAGTGAAACTCCTTCATGAAACTACGACATTGGCTGACATTTATTTGAAGTGTTTTTGTTGATTTTACGACTTACACGTCGTAACTACAGCTTATTTAAGCTGTAGTTACGACGTTTAGGTCGCCATACAACCATTTCACGGTTTTATTTTATGTCACTGGCTATAAATTTTGCAAAATAACGCCGTTTAAAGTCAAGGTGGAATTTCATGTTGGAGTCATTGGGCGGGGCCGACAAAGTAAGTGGTCGGAGCCTGCGATTGGTCAACTGACGGATCGCAATATTAAAAGAGGAATATTCCAGGTTCAACATTACAAGAATTTATCGACTATCGACTAACGAAATCATTCATTTATGATGAAAGTGGGCTTTGAACTCCAACATTCGTCGACATTCAAGTGACGCATTTTTGTTAATTAGGCAAATAAAACGTCGTAGCTTATGCAAGATGTATTTAAGTTTTTCAGGTCGCCAACCAACCATTTTACTTTTTCCTAAATGTTACTGTCCATAAATTACAGCGTTTAACCCTTGTTGTGCTGTATAAATTACCTTACTGAAATGCTGTCAAATTAAAGAGCTGAAAGCACTGATAGAACTTGTTGTTCAAAAATCAATACTTTAGAATTCAACTTCATAAACAACTCTTGCAGGAAAAGTACAAGCAGGAGGTGTAGACTAAGATCAGCCTGCACATAAGTGCAGTCTGATATTAGTCTACACCTCCTGCCAAAACCGGAATATCCCGAGTTCAGCATGACAAGGGTTAATATTGAAGTGAACTTCCTGTTGGAGCTGAGTGGGTGAGGCCAGCGATCCGGTAATTGACCAATCGCGGCTATCAATCATAAAAACAGTCGACCAATGAAACCATTCATTGAGGTCAGAAACAAGATTTGATCTCCGACATTTGCCGCCATTGTTTGTGCCGTAAACGTTTTAACTATAGCTGTTTCAAGCTGTAGTACGACGTTTAAATCGCCAACCGACTTGGTTTTTTTCTTTTCTGTCACATGCAACTTGCCATAAAATTTTCAAAATAACGCCATAGAAATTCGAAGCGGGCCTTTCTGTATGAGTCGATCGGCGCGGCAAATGGAGGAAGAGGGCGGGGCCAGCGATTGGTCAATTAGCATAATCTCGATCTTATCGATAACTTTCGGCAATAATCGAATGGACAATTTCTATTGCCAAAATTTAATTTGATTTAGAACAGGTAAATGTAAAAACCATTGACGTAAAGGCTACAAAACAGACCGTTTTTCCATTAAATCTGATTTATAGTTTCAAAGAGACTTGAATTCGCTAAGTCTTCAAGGAATGACAGAACGGAATGCAGACGGCTTACAATATAAACATTGATAACAAGTCAATTAATTGTGTAATATAACCAAACCCCACAAGACGGATAAGCTAACAAGACTCTATTCCTGGCCTTAGCTGGTCTCGAAGGAGCAGTTTTCTAGAAGATTGTTATTTTCAATATCTGGGATATGGTAATAAAATTGTATAACATGATAAAATATGTCTGGGGTGGCTACTGTAGTTGCAGTTACTGTAAAAATCCCCTCTCAAGGATATTTCATCGACTTATACATATTGCTATAACCCTTGTCATGCTGAACCCGGAATAATCCTGTTTTGGCAGGGGTGTACACCAAGATCAGCCTGCACATAAGTGCAGTCTGATTTTGGACTACATCCCCTGCTTGTACTTTTCCTGCCATAATTGTTTATGGAATTGATTTCTAAAAGAAATATTGATTTTTGAACAACAGATTCTATCAGTGCTTTCAGTCCTTTGATTTTACAGCAATTCCGTAAGGTACTTTATACAGCATGACATGGGTTACAACAACGCGATAAATGATGGTAACAATTCCGTTAGTTTAGGGGTGTTGTTGTTTGATAGTTTATTCGTTTTTGGATTTCGTAGGCTTTTATCAATTTTTGAAAGAAATAAAAAAAAGTATGGAAACAAAGTGATCTAACCATTTGAAATGTTGGTCGAGATAAATAATTAAAATCAATCACATCCGCCGATCTCTTGATACAGTTTAAGATGGTTTTTGTTTGTTTGTCAGTATTTTTGTTGTCATTGTTGTTTTGTTTCCCTTTTCTTTGACTAGCTTTTAACTTATCATAAAGTCAAAGCAGGAAAGGATTTGTAGAGCTATTTGTGAAGTATAAAGATGCTGTTCTTTTACAAATTCTTTTATACAGACTCCATTTCCCAAATTCCGACGCGTTGTATTCGATTAATAAAGCGGGCAATGATAGCCATTGGCATAAGGGATGTAATGCGTTCATAAGGATTAAATAATTATAATAAGAGTTCTCTCCCTGCCTTGGACAAAGGAGGAAAATAATTCATTGTATACTTTGAATCCAACATCCTGCGTAAAGCGATTATACAACCGACAATCGACAAGGGACCTTTTGCATGGATCCTAGTCAGATTGCATGGACTTTCTCGCTTTGAAGTTGTTTTTATGGCCCCGCATCGAAAGATCGGGGGCATATTGTTTTACCGTCGTCCGTCTGTCCGTCTTCGGCTTGTCTGTCTGAAAAACTTAAACAAAAAATTGAAATTTGCCAATTACTACCAGTCTATTCAAGATACAATGCTCATATTTGGCATGATGACACATCTCCACAGTACGCATCTCCTCATTTCAAGATCAATGTGATAAGGTCAAGGTCACATACCAAGGTCAAACGCCAAAAAAACTCATTTAAAAGTCAACAACACTTTTCATAGTTAATTCCTGTTGCGGGAGAATGGTGTTTCACAAACACATCTTGTTTCATCTTACTTTTCATACTTCCTGTTGATTTGAGCGCATGCGTGACATTTTAAATCATAACACATATGCGCCAAGTAAAGACTCAGATCAGCCTGTGCACCCGCACCGTCCGATCAAAGTCTTCACTCTGCGCTCTGTAGATAGATACTGACCCAAAGATTCTTTAAACAATCATCGAATGTTCTAATTGCCCCGAATGGCTGTCCAGGGTGTTCAATGTGTGCGAGTGACGCGCATGTGAAATGGTTTGAATGTCACGCATAGGCTCAATTTTTAATTTTCTAGAAATGTTCTATGGTTGACCTCTGCTTGATCTTATCTCTTTCTCAAACATTTGAGCGTGACATTTCCAACCATTTTGCATGCGCAGAGCGCAGAGTGAAGACTCTGATCAGACTATGCGGATGCACAGGCTGATCTGAGTCTTTACTTGGCGCACATGTGTAATGGTTGGAAATATCACGCACGGGCTCATTTGTTTGTGGAGTTCCTGGGGATGTCGGTTATTGCTTCACGGATCATAAGCATGCCATTTTTAAGCATTTCCCGTACATTCGAATACATTCACGCCTTAAAGATTTCCAGGTTTTCGAAATGTTTAATTTGTCCAGTTTGATAGACGTTGCAGATAACAGTGAAGAATGAGAACAGTGTTTCTATGGTTACAATCAATTTCGTCTTTTTTTAAAAAATTTTCTTAAGTATAAGATCACATGGACGCCAAAGGGGCTGTACAGGAAAGAGTTCAACAGACGTCTTGAAAACAATGGCCCGAAAAGTTGATCATTAGATAACTTTTGCCGAAAGCTTTACTTTTTGCTCTTGTCTTGCTGAATTTTAAAAAAAAAAATGAGCAAATAGTCAGATTCAGTGGCTTTACAGCAAGAAAAATCCTTATTTTGAGTCAAAATTTCTTTTGAAATTTAATCTATTATACAACTCTGGCTTTTAAAGTGGCTATAGAGTGTTGCAGACGAAGATCAGCGTGCACATATGCGCAGGCTGGTCTTGCCTATACGCCCAGTCCAAATGGGAAGAATTTTGGTTTAGCCTGATAAACAACGAAATCCAAAAATTGAAAACAGTTCATGACACTAATTAGAATAAACCTTCCTTTAGACCATTAGAAAAGTTTAAAAGCTTGTACCGAGCACATGACCGATTGCTGCAGCTGTCGATCAAAGAATCCATCGACCAATCAAATCTGTCATATAGACCGGACGCTAACTTTCATCTCGAACTTTGGCCGACATTTGTGTGAGGCATTTTTGTTTGTTTGGTGACTTAAACATCGAAAAATAGCTTATTCAAGCTGTACTTACGACATTAAGGTTGACAACCGACCATTCATTTTGTTTTTGTTTTGCACTTCATCCAACGATGTAGCCGCCGTCATAGCGCAGTTGGTAGCGCATCGGACTGTCAATCCAGAGGTCCTGGTTCGATCCCCGACGGCGGCACTCATCCTTTCCGACTATTTGTCTCCCACCAATGGGTCGATAATCGTAGACCTATGTGGGATAGCAGCTGGAGGCTAGGAAAGGATGTGATGGCGGTACTGGTGTGAGAAATACCAGGAATCCATTGTTAGGTGCTCCAGCCGCCGCGATATAACTGAAAGATTGTTGAAAGCGGCATAAAACCCCATTCAAATAAACAAAATCATCCAACGATGTAAATCTCATACATCTGTTTGATTGACGAATCGCTTGTCACGCACAATGATACCCGACAATGCATTACGACTGAGTAATCAATCCACTTTAATTTGTATAATTAATGTTACAGAACTGTATAGAAACGTTAAAACGTTGATCGGTGAACTAAACGTCGTATCTACAGCTTTTTTAAAGCTGTAGATACGACGTTTAAGTCGCCAAGCTAACAAAATACTTAAATATAAATGTTGGAGTTCATGCAACGCTAACTACTCGTCTAAAATATGATTGATCAATCGTTTTTATTATCGACACCGATGATCCGTCGATTTCGAACCACACAAAATAATGATAGGTTTTGACGTTAGGTGTGCTACCCAAACCTCGTAACTACGGTTTCAATGATTTGGTGTTGAGAGGTTTTAGAAGACAATCGACAATTCCCCCTTTTTATATCCCCACCTACGAAGTTGAGGAGGGTATATTGAAGTCACCATGTCTGTATGTCTGTCTGTCTGTGAATCCGTCCCGGCTCTAACTCAATAACCTATTGACCTACAACCCTGAAACTTTATACAATTTTACCTATGATCAAAGAAAGCGACCTATTGTTTTTTTGAGTCACAAAGGCCAATGTTCAAGGTCACAATGTGGTTTCCGTACTCCTACTCAAGAAACAATCGACCTACAACCTTGAAACTTAATGCATTTGTTTCCAATTACCAAAGAAAGTGCCCTATTGTTTGGGATCACATGGGGCAAAGGTGAAAGTCACATTTGAACTTTGATAGAAAATCGTTTCCGTTCTCTTACTTTGACCTAAAAACCTGAAACTTTATATACATGTTGCCCATGGCTCAAGGAGTTGCCCTATTGTGTTTGGATCATGTAGGTCAAAGGTCAAGGTCACAGGTGAAATTCTTGGCCAATGCAGGTCAACGGTCAACTGTGCTACTTCAGTGACAAAGCGCTGGTGGCGATATGAGTCCGCTTTGCGACAATTCTAGGTTTTTTATCTTTTAGTTTCCTTCTTTTAATATTTTCATTCAAATATTTTACACCGTCTTACAAACCACAGGAATGTAGGAAATTTCACCAACGAACAGTAAATCGATTGGCCTATAATGTCATTCATTTTGACCGGAAGTGAAATGTGGTGGTTTAAGCATAAAGCATGGCTCAAGGAGTTGCCCTATTGTGTTTGGATCATGTAGGTCAAAGGTCAAGGTCACAGGTGAAATTCTTGGCCAATGCAGGTCAACGGTCAACTGTGCTACTTCAGTGACAAAGCGCTGGTGGCGATATGAGTCCGCTTTGCGACAATTCTAGGTTTTTTATCTTTTAGTTTCCTTCTTTTAATATTTTCATTCAAATATTTTACACCGTCTTACAAACCACAGGAATGTAGGAAATTTCACCAACGAACAGTAAATCGATTGGCCTATAATGTCATTCATTTTGACCGGAAGTGAAATGTGGTGGTTTAAGCATAAAGCATGTTCAAGCTGCTTTTACGACGTTTAAGTCGCCACCATCGATTCGCCTCTAACAATATATTGTGCAAACTAATGTCGTTTTATTCCTCAGTTAAACTGACTTGTCCTAGGCCACAAGGCGTGATCAGAGATCATATGTTGCCTATGTTACTATATCATCGTTGTCGTTCTAAAACCTCGTAAATACAGCTTGAATCAAGCTGCAGTTACGAGGTTTTAGAACTACAACGACGATATATAGTTATTATATCTGAAAATCGTCTTACTAAAATATTCATTTTTTCAAAAAGCGGTTATTTCGTATTGTCACATACGAAACATATTTGCAAGAAAATGATTTCCTTTGCTGTGTAGTACTTAGTTCGATTATTTACCGGAATGTAATGGACTAAGATAAACCAAACAATAGACTAAATGTGTTACAATAAATATATAATTTAGAATTTAAACAAAGGCGTACTTATATGGAATAAAATCGAGCAATTAACGATAATGGTGAGATAAATGTAGTGAATAAGTGGACTAGAAGACGAAATAGAGAGCAAATTTAAAAATATTCTTAACCCTTGCCATACTGTATGAATTACTTTACTGAATTGCTGTAAAACCAAAGGGCTGAAAGCACTGATAGAACTTGTTGTTCAATAATCAATATTTCTTTTAGAAGTCAATTTTATTATCAACTATGACAGGGAAAGTACAAGCAGGAGGTGTAGACCAAGATCAGACTGTACTTATGTGCAGGCTGATCTTGGTCTACACCTCCTGCCAAAACCGGAATATTCCGGGTTCAGAATGACAAGGGTTAAAACAGAAAGTTGATTAAGACTGACTTTTCAACTGAATGGGGACATTCTGGGAAGTGCTAGGATTATCTTCACGTGTGAGCTATAGATAGACGTTCAAGTTACAAAACAAACATAAATGCTTCACATCAATGTGGACCAAAGTCGGAGTTAAAACTTCACTTCCGGTAAAAATGAAGGATAAATTGGTCGTTTTATTCTTTGACTTGCAGATACAATCGGTCAATTAGCTGTAATAATGAAATTTTGGTCACCCAACGACGATCTTTGGTGTAACGTTATCTAACGGAATTGGATTCCTTAATGGATTAGTGCCTGGGTTCTTAAAAGTCGGAGGACGGGGTCAGTGTACGAATCAATCGTCCAATCAAATCATTCGTTCAGACAAGACTTGAACTCTGAACTCTGACATTGGCTGACATTTATGTGAAGCATTTTTGTTGGGTTTTGTCGTTGTTTGTTTGTTTGTTGTTGTTGTTGCTGTTGCTTTTTGGCGACTTAAATTTCGAAACTAAAGCTTATTAAGGCAGTAGTTACAGCGTTTAGGTCACCAACATACGATTTTAGTTTCTTGTCACATAGTACTGGCTAAAATGTTTGCAAAATATCTCTTCAACCTGATCATGCTGTATAAATTACCTTCCCGAATTGCTGTAAAATCAACGGGCTGAAAGTACTGAGAGAACTTGTTCAAAAATCAATATTTCTTTTGGAAATAAATTTACAAATCAACTCTGCCAGGAAAGGCACTTAAGTGCAGACTGATCTTGGTCTACATCTCCTGCCAAAACCGGCATACACCGGGCTTAGCATGACAAGGGTTAATAATATCGTAGTTCCTGTTTGGGTCATTGGGTGCACCAAGGGGATTCAGTGAGCCAGTGATACTTCATTTTCTCCGGCTTACTACGGTTAAATTGCAATTTATAAAAATGACGCTTTCTGAATTCTATCTATTGGTTAAGGTGTCCATCCACATTTTAAAGCATTTACAAAGGCCATTGGTTTCAATATCACGACTATAAAATGAACAGAATAGAAGTATGGCTTTGGTTACTGTCACCGAGCTGGCTTGCATTTATATATTCTGACCTACAAAAAGGAAAAAAAGTCCCATATAATTTCAAAACAACGACTGTTTAACTAAGTGCAAAGAGACACGTGCAGAAACGGGGTTAAACTATTGTCTTGGATACATTAGCGCAATTTTTTTGAGTTATCGAATGATAAAAAAGCGAAAGCAAAAAAGGCATTTTGGATATTAAGTCCAGTTCTTCATTTTATATCGCTAAAACAAATTTTACTTCACTTATAAATAAATTCTACTTTCTGGTAATTACTTCGAGAAGATGTTCGTTGCATTTCTTTAATAAGCTAGTTATAAATAATAAAATAGACTACACCATGTTATCAGTAATGAAATGTTTCGATTAAGGACTACAGTTTGATAGGCATTTAAATAAACTTTTGTTCAACCTATTCCCATTCAATAAAAACAGACTACACCTTGTTATCAGTAATGAAATGTTTCGATTAAGGACTACAGTTTGATAGGCATTTGATTAAACTTTTGTTTAACCTATTCCCACTCAATGGAAAACAATGTGGAAATGAAGAAAATACTAGTTACAAGCAATTTCTTCATTACCCACAATGTTTTCTACACAAAATATCCAAAATTTCATAACTTTGAATTGTCGTCTACAACTCCTTTCAATGCCAACCTGTCTATTATTTTGCCGTCTGGTAATAGGTTAAAAAAAAGAACTTCCTTTAGTGAACCGGCAAGCAGAAAGAAACCTTGCGGGTAAAGCAAACACATATCGACCCTTGTTAGACTACCAGAAACCCATAGTCTGAGGATCGTTTTGGTCTATTTATCAATCAATTAAGATCATTGCATATATCGCAGTTGGGCGACCAAAATGTTGTTAATATAGCTTTATTCAAGATGTAATTATGACATTTTTTCACCAAACAAGGGTATATGAGTCAATGGTGGTCATTCTATGTCACAATATATTTAATGACTGAAATGTTTCTTTTCTATTTGTCTTACTTTGCGGTTCCACGTATTGGGCCATATATTTTTTTTATTTAAATCGGTTTACCTCGTCTAAAATCCCTTCAAATCCACCGAAAGCTTCGTTTCCAATTCTACACAGATTTCCACCAATGTTCAAAGCACCGTGTCTCCGTGCTACGGGGCGACCTGAAAAGGTTACAAAACGTTAGAAAATCTGATTTTTACATAAACCTTATATGGTATTGAGAAGTATGTCATCGCATCGATAAATCGGAGACATATAGTTTTTACCCTGGCTGGTTTTTTCATTTATACGGTTGATTGTTTGTCTCTTACTCTGTAACTCAGTTTGTCCGTAAAAAAATAACAATGGCAATAACTATTGATTGGCAAGTCCTTGAATCTTCATATTTTACATGTTCGACTTTGTTCCAAGACCTGTTGGTACAAAGTTCAAGGTCCCAGATAAGCCAAATTTTATTTTCAAGGTCATAGAGATTCGAGTGAAAAACTTAAACATTGACCATGACTTTATAACTTTTTTTTATAACTATGTTATATGGCTGTCATATTTCACGTGTGTACTGTTTATAGCAAGAGCTTTTCCGTTACGAATGGCTCCAATATCACCAGTCAAGAACATATTTCAAGGTCAAATTAAAACATAAAAATTATCTGTAACTTTTGATTCGTAGCTGGTATTACCATAACATTTTACATGAATGCTCCTTATTCTAAGGCATATCTGTCAACATCAACATCAATGACATATGTCCAGACGTAGGTAATTTTTCAGGGTGTCATTTAACTGATTCCCATGTGAAAGAATTTTAGACTGGTCCAAACTGAAAAAAGTTGCAGACGACAATTTCAAGATGGTGATATTTAAAAGAAATACTTTATTTAAGGGTAGAAAACATTGCGAACACTGGCGGAATTGCTCGTTTAAAGCAATTCTTCATTATCCACAACGTATACAAAGCTGTTTTCTTGGGGTGCGTAAAAGTGCTGAATTGGGTGGTAATGAGCTAAAACTTAACTTTCGCACTAACTTTGAAATGGTAGGTAGCTTGGCTATCATAGTTCACATACATGCTCCTTGTGGTAAGACGTTTCTGTTGGTGTCAATGTTAAGGTCATTCATAAAAGTCAATATCATTTTTCAGCACTAATATACTATTTCAAAACTGGCTATAGCTTTTGATGGGATGGTTATAATCAACACAAATAATCCTAGTGAAGAGACTTTTCAATTTTGTCCAAGCGAAAGGACATCTCGATGCCAATTTCTGTTCTTCCTTGTCCAAATGCATAATATCTTTAAGAGAGACCACCATTTGAATGTCAAAAAATTTAAACCTTCGTGATTCATTTCTATATTTCAAATGGCAATATATCTCACTCGGTATAAAGTTCAAGTTTATTGTTTCAGATTATATGTCAATATCGTTATTAAAATAGCAGTTGCGGAGACATTCGTGTTTAAAAACACGTTTGGTTTCTTTAAGACACTTTAAAACACTACAATCATATTAAACTTAATTTAAAAATATCCATGAAACAAGGAATCTTCAGAAATTATTAAGTGCCAGGTTTCACGGCTATCACCAGATGTGCAATTTCTGATAAGTTTTTTTAAGGATTGCACGACCCATACCTGGAACCTGAAGTTCAGCCACTATACCATCTACCTCTGCCCTAAACTGTCCTTGACCAAATTTAAACCAGGCATCAACCAGCTTGTTGTCCTAATTAGAAAAAAAATAACGATAAGTAAACATTTGTAACACAGCGGAATTTTCGATTGGTTCAAATGAAAAGTTGAACAGAGATCAGTATATTACAATTTGGTTTGTATCCATGTTTTTACCGGTATTTTAGAACTTCAATGACAAATATTTTGATTGACCAGCGAGTTTCCCTAGCGAATTGTCCTCTTAGTTAAAATTATACAGCAAGAAAGATAGATTTGACTGATCAGTAGATTAACCCTTTCCTTTAAAATCAGTTGTTTTTATGTCTGTGTGATTTTGTGCTTGAGAAAATATCGTGGGAAAGAATAAAATGCTTACAACAAGCAATTTCTTTTTTTCTCGCCTTATTTTCTACCTTGTAGGTTGGTTACTTTTAAATTGCACTTTCTTTTAATTGTCGGTTGCAACTTCTATCCAATTGGATAAGACTAAATTTTAAACAACGGGAAAAGGTTAACCTATAACCAAACGACAAATGCCGAAGACCGACTTACGTCTACGCTCTCATAATGCAGGTTAAAAAGTAAAAAATGTATGGCTTTTAAAACCAGAGCACTTAAGAGTGACCGATATCAGCCCATCGGTTAGAGCAACACTCTCGCGGTTGTTGTTATTTTAAAGGACCCAGCATTTTCATTATTAACAACAATGTTTGATCAAAATTCATCACTTCACCACGGTGGCATAGAGGTGGCATGTGCGTTTTTTTGACCTAGGAAAAAACTCGAAAATATTAATAGAGGTGTGCGGTTTTTTATTTAGTAAAGAAAGCAACTTCCAAATCATTTTCGTTTTGCGGTTTTTTTTTGTTTTTTGTTTTTTGTTTTTTTTTTTTGTTTTGTTTTTTTTTTTCGTTGTTGTTGGTGGTGGTGGTGGTAGTGGTGGTGGTGGTGGTGGTGGTTTTTTTTTTTTTGTTGTTGTTGTTGTTGTTTGTTTGTTTGTTTGTTTGTTTTTGTTTTGTTTTTGTCTTTTTAGTTTAAACAAAATCTATTTAAGGACCGATTATAACACGTCTTTCTTTTTCATAAGAATAAAAGAAGAAAGAAAAAGAATTGCTATCTCGTGGGAACGAGTTACACAATATCTGACCAATTCTGGCTGTGAAGGCTGATCTTTGTCCATACCTCCTGCTTAAACAGGAATATTCCGGGTTCTAAATGACAGTGGTTAAGATGTCATATAATTCAAGATAGAGAAAACTATAATCTTTGGAAAACTATTTAACCCATTCCCACACTATTCCGTTTTATGCCCCCTCGGGAAAAATAAAATGCTTTGGAAATAATTGTAGACAATGAAGAAATTGCTTGTATTGAGCAATTTCTTCAATCACTACTAAGTTTTCTAACCCACAAGGTAAAGCTTTCATAAATTTCACTTACATGAAATTATCGTTTGCAAGATCTTTGTAATTAGACAAGCCTAACATTTTGTTGTGTGGTTATCGGGCAAGAAAGAAAGAAAGGTACAGCACTAGAGGCACCGAAAAACACTTCAAGTTAGGTAATTTAAAAGAATGACTGAACTAAGATATTTTCGTCGTCGGGCGCGCAAAATATCGTAAATACAGCTTGAATAAAGCTGTATTTAAGACATTTTGGTCGAACAATAACTGATAGACTTACGGGGACAGTTATGTTGACAAACTCATATCTCAACTCAGGCATTGTCGGCACAGCCGCAAACTTCATCATCAGTTTATCTTGTCCTAATCCAGGCGGTCGATCTATACCCATGAAAACTGACGGCCCAATATCCGACGGTCCACAACCAGAGTTATGAAGTAATCCTTGGTATTGACCCTTCCCACCCGGCTTAAATCGGATATATAAATATACGTCCGTGCCCCATTCTGCATTCGAGAAAATATTTGAATTGATAGCCCCAGTTCCATCAAACAGCGCGGTACCATCGCCGAGATATGTAACATTCTCAATGTGTATTCCGACATTCCGATCTAAATCTTGTTGTAATGTATCGAATGTCAAATGAAGTTCCGGTAAGCATTCTGAAAAAGGGAGAAATGAGAAAGTACGATTATCCAGTGCACGGCTTTCATAGCACTGGATTTAATGATAGACTCTTCTAACCCTTTCCTATTTGGCAAAATTTTAGACCTGTCCAAATTCAGAGGTTTTGCAGACGAAAATATAAAGTGGATTCATTTTAAAAAAAATAAACATTCAGTAGGGTAGAAAATATTGTGGAAAAGAAGAAAGTGCTTGTTACACTGGCGTGTAAAACCAGGGATTGAACAGAAAAGGCTTAAAGAGAATCAAATCTTCCATAGGTGGACAATGGGATCAATTAACCAATCCATGAGCCAGGAATATTCTAGCTGTAGTTACTAGGTTAAACCCTTTCCCGTTTTTGGAAATTTTGGACTAGTCCAAATTGAAAGAGGTTGCAGACGACAATGAAAACTGGATGCAATTTGAAAAGAAACCACCCTGTGGTAGAAAATATTGTGGAAAAAGGAGAAATTGCTTGTAACAAGCAATTTCTTCTTTTTCCACAATGTTTTCTTGAGTATACAATCACAGGAACGTAATATCCCGTATTTGAACGGGAAAGGGTTAAGAAGCCAACCAACTTTTCTACTTTTTTTTGTTGCATACTACCCGCCATGAATTTTGCAAAATAACACTGTTTAAAATCGATGCGGAACTTCCTGTTGGAGTCGGTGAGCATGACTTACAGAGTATGTGGGCATGGCCAGCGATTGGTCAATTATGTCCTTTGTCTCTAAAATTCAGAGTGATCACAAAAAATCAGTGATAGATAATATTGATATTGGTAAAGAGGTAAGTAGATGTAGATTCTCTTTTCGTGTAGACAAGCTTTCCGTTTAACCCATTACTAGACGGCAAAATTTTAGACTGGTACAAATAGAAAGGAAGTACAGACGACAATTTAAATTTCATGAAATTCTATTTTTTTATTGAAACCTTCTCGGTAGCAAATATGAGCAATTTCTTCAATTTTCCCAATTGCTTTTCTTGAGGGGCATCAAAAGCGTAATTATGTCGAAATCGGTCAGGTATGCACATAGAAACATATTCACACCGTATGAATACGTGAAGCGGATTCATACATCAGTGTGATAACCTTTTCAGGTTCATATCTTAACCCCTTCCTGTTTTGCAAAATTGTAGACCTGCCCAAATTCAAAGGTTTGGCAAACAAAAATGTAAAGTGGATTAAATTTGAAAAATTCAGTTGGGTAGAAAATATTGTAGAAAAAGAAGAAATTGCTTGTTACAAGCAATTTCTTCTTTTTCTACAATGTTTTCTCAATCATAAAATCACAGGGTCGTAAAAATCAGAGTTTGAACACTTTGAACAGGAAAGGATTAATGGAAATAAAACTTATTCTCTTTCTTTCTTATAATCAACATCATCAAACAAAATAAAGCAAATAGGTTACTAGTTTTGAGAAAAATTCTATATATCTACTGTGTTCGGAAACATACAAAGTAGTTGCTTACTAAAACTTTTATTCACTGAAGTATGAAAAAATAGGCTAACTAAAACGCTTGAATCTTGACAGAAGAAAATTATATTGTTACGAAATACAACGACAAATAATTTAATTGCTAGTTTCGTCTATCAAAAACGAGCGTTCTGATTGGTCGAAAAATTGAATTCATACCTCCATGAACAAAATTTTGAGCACGCAGTGATTTTGTATGCTTCCACAAAAAATAGTCCCATGCAAAAAGGTATCAAAAGATGTAGGGTTTTTGCTTTTTTCGCTCTATACCATTAAATAATAAGAAATGAAGAGAATATTGTTTGTTTTCATGGAGGTATGAACCGAAAAACCTAATCACACAATGTATGAATCCGCTTTGCGTATTCATATAGTGTGATTAGTTTTTTTCGGTTCATACCTCCATGAAAACAAAATATATTCTCTTCATTTCTTAATTGAGAGTTGTAATAGGTTTTACCTTCTTTGACTGCAATAGTTCCATTAGTGCTTGTTATACACCCACACATATCTTTAGAGAAAGCTGTTCCACTTCCACAGGGTCGAGGTGTCCAGACTCCACCAATCTCTTGTTCGTACCAGGAGGGTCCGAGTGATGAGTCCCGAAATAAACAAGGCACTGAAAACAGATGTTCTTAGTCTTTTTGTTTCATAAGAGTTATTTACATGATTCAGGGGTAATTGACCAGCCAACTTAATCCGTTCGCAACGCCCATTAACCTCAACAGGAAGTCCCGCTTCGATTTTAAAACGCGTTATATTTAAAAATTTATGTCCAATATCGTGCATCAAAAAATGGTATAGTTACTTATAAAGCTTGAATAACGTTTAAATCGCCAAACAACAAAAATGTATGAAACAGATGGCGGCCAATATCGAAGTTGAAATCTCATTCCGGACTGAATGAATGATTTGATTGGTTGATATATTCCTTTATTGACAACCGCGATTAGTCAATTGTGAAGAATTGGGCTAAATAGAGTTACTGTTGTTTTGCGAAATAATGTCAAGAAATTTATTGGTGAAGGATTTGAAAATTGAGGATTTAAGTAACGACTTAATATAATATTGGTATGTATCTCTGGTCAATGCTGTGAGACTCGGGAAAGTCTCGTTATGATAATGTCACGCAGCCTCGACTAGATAATACTGATATTTTAGCTCATGAGCACACAGCCCCGCTTTAAAACGCCCCTCAAGAAAAAAGCTTTGGAAAATATTGTGGAAAATTAATTTCTTCATAATCTACATTTTTTTTTAAACGAACAGAAAAGTATTTCTCAAATTTCATCAACTGGGAATAGTCGTCTGCACTCTGTTTTGAATTTGGACTAGCCTAAACCTTCGTCGTCTGGTAATAGGTTAAGACAAGCAACTTCTATTATCAATGTTCAATTTCCAACTAGGTCGTAAAAATGCACTATAATCTTAATTCATTCACCATAATGAATCTACTTGTATTTTTTATAACGTGATTGACCGGTCTAGATTTGTGTATAAAATGATGAATGCTGTACAATGAACTTAAAAGGCTTAGGGTGAAAAATGAAAAGAAGTTATACAACTTACCTTTATCAGGTGGTAAAATAACTTCTTTAGTTTCAGGTGGGCAGTCATCCATACAAACAGCCTGTATGTCTTGGACACAGATTTTACCGACAGGATCGAATTTGTGTCCTTTAGGACAACAGTGTGGGTTCGGTAAACCGTTGTTACAAACCCAGTAACTACGGCACGTGAGGTAGTAAGGTAATACTGTACCATCGGGGAGCCCAGCACACATCTCTGCAATAAGCCGTATCAATATTGCATGTACAAATACTACAGTGGGGCCATTTATGACTTTTTAATAAGTTCAACGAAAGCCAATGACGTTTTTACAGAGAAAGCTTGATTAAAACTCAGACACAGCGTGGTTTACTCATAACGGGTAGGGAGGGAGGTTGTGGTATTGAAGGGATGTCGGCTGCCAGTGAATGAGAAACAATATTCAAGTAATTAAATGCTTCTATTTCCTGGCCTTCTATTCTATTTGAAATCTGTTAAGAAGCAATATTAAAGAAGGATTTTTTCTACTATGTGATAGGACTTTTGCATGTTCTACCAAAAGGAAAATTGAGTGGAAATGATAACCATTTTATCCTCTGCTCATAAAATACTGTCAAAAAGGGGATTACACCAACAAGGTATCTTACTTGCTGCAAATTAAGTGTCAAATATAACCTTATAGACTTTGTCAACGAGCTGGAGGCAGTCTCAAAAAGAATAAGCAAACAATCTCTTCATTTTCCATCATATTTCAGTGGGTTTTTTTTTTCTTGAAAGTCTTGAAACGGCAGGATTTCGTGGAAACGGGTTCAACATGCACACGCCGTATTCAAACAATTCAGAATATAAATAAAGGTTACTGTAATGGCGTTAAAACTCTTCAGGTCTTCGGGTAAGGATAGCAGAATGACAGTGTGATTGTCAAGTGGATAGGTCATCCACTGATAGCTTTATCCAGATCAATGTAACCGTAACTTACTACATTCTGACATTTCTGGAAATACACATTGAAGGATTTCTAAGCTGTATATTAAACCCCAAGGACATTTGTGTACCCTAGGCTCTCCAAACAGACTATCACACTGGATAAACATCGAGCAGTCGCCAGGGTATGGGGCGTACCCGATACCATTGTCCCATTTACACTCGGTACTGCAGTTTACATCGACCGCTGTAAATAGAAAAGAGATATTTAAGTTAGTTTAACAAATCTACTTGACGTATGATTTGATTGGTAGTTTGATTCTTTGATTGACAGTCGCGATCGGTCAATGATTTGAAAACTACTTTTCGTACTGATTTTCATTGATAAACTCAATCACTTGGTCACTCAGCTATACAATACATTAAGCTTTATTGCCTTAAAGGCCTAGTTTAATCCTTCTTTATTTGACCCCCCCCCATATTTGAGATATACAATTAACCACCCACTGAGAATTTAACGACCTTATCTGATACGGAAGCTGTATACACTACACAAGGAATTAAACCTTCTATAACCTGGATAAGTTTGGCATATATTTGCACTCCCTTTGCAACCAATTTGTGTCTTGAGATAAATTATGAATTTTATTTGGTTATTATTGTTAGTAAATAATAAAACCTCATTTTAAAGACTTTTTCAATGTGAATAAGAAAGTAAAAAAAACACAATAAGAAGATAGTGTTTTCATAACAGATCACGAATAGCAACTGGAATAACTTGGATAGACAACGTTTACAAAAAAGACGAAAAGATTGATTTGTTTGATTTCCCATTTTGTCTCAATATTTCTCTTTCTCTTTTAGTTCATCAAACCTTTTAGTTTGTAAAATTGCTACAATATTCAGGAAATGCTTCCATATTCTAAGGCAGGCGATAAATCAAAACGGAAAAAAATATTTTTACTAGAAAATCTTACTTTACCACAATGTTTGAAGAAACTGTTTTACCCATTAAATTAAAAAAAATAATGTATTTAAATTTATTTCAATTTCATTCAATTCATCATTCTGCAACTTAGTCACTTTTCATTCAATAATTTGAAATTGATTCAAAATATTAAAGCATAAAAAATGATGAAAAATGAAATTAAAAAAATAATCTTACTTCGGTTTCTATCCAGTCTCATCAGCATAAAGCTAAGGTGCAGCTATTGCATACTATTGACAAACTTTGACCATGGTCATCAATGGAATATACAAGATAATTAACCCCCTGGTGTGATTTACACATAAGGCAATTAGCTTATCAGTAGGGGTCCAACATACACAAAATTCCTTAAACTAGGTCTTTAAGCGGTAATAAATGTATTGTAAACTGCAAGCAAAAATATCATCGAAATATATGACATCGTCTACAGTTCTTTTCGATATTTTTTTCAAAATCATACCAACAAAAAGAATACATTTTATATCACATCACTTTTGTAGCTGCGCAAACAATCAATGTTCGGTATTTTAAAACGCTCTATACAGTTAAATTAATTATCAGCACTTTATTATTTTATCTTCTCTTTTTCTTTAGTAGTTGTGTGTGCACGTTAGAATAAAATCCCATTAGATTAGAAAGGTTTAATAAGGCTCTATGTTCGCTTAAAGACAACAGAAATATTTACTCGGACAAGGTCTTTCGAAACACGTGACCGTCTGTATGGCGGCGCCCTCACAACCTGAACTCGGTTGTCCGGTATATTTGTCCACACACTGTCTGGTACGTTCTGAAATACCATCACCACACTCCATAGAACACGCCGTCCATCCAGTCCACGGAGCCCAAACTGTGAGAATGTGAAATATATGTCTTCAGAGAATACCAGTGTCTATTGCTTCTTCAGAGAATACCAGTGTCTATTGCTAAGTGAAAGATTCAAGTGACGAATCGCTGGCCCCGAAAACCGAATCCGCTGGTTACGATCATTAACTTAAACAGAGAGTTCCACTTCGATAATAAAAGGCCTTATTCTGCAAAATATATGGCTAGTAACATGAAACAAAAGGTAAAATATGTAAGCTGTTGTTACGACGTTTAAGTCTCAAAATTGCCCCCAAAATGAGTCACATAAAAGTCGGCCATTGTATAGCCCAAGTTTAAATGACTAAATTGATTGGTCAACTGATTCTATATTTGACAGCCGCTATCCGTCAATGAAATAAAGAATGAAACCGAAGGAAATCAACACAAAACAGTGATTCTTCACAACAACATCCTAAATATATACACCTTGACGTTATTCATTGTAATACAGAATCAAAACACTATTTGCACTCTCTTGTCTTTCTCTCATCTTTGAAGCTCTTCCCCTTTTTATTGTTTATAGATGTGGTTAGACTAAATAACTTAACATTTTATTTTGATTGGCATTTCGACTTTGAAATATTGTTTCATATCAATCAGAAGATGAATAGACATGCTTTTCCAGAGAGTTGAAGATCTTACCTGGAACAGCGCATGGCAGGAAGTCGAAACACTCCACCTTGTCAATATCACTTCCTGTGCAAGGATTTCCGCCATTTTGTGCAGGTGGGCTCTCGCAGAAACGTTGCCGAGTTTTAAATCCTCGGACTTTTGGACCTGTAATGTGTACGTTGTATGTTATTTTTTATTATCTTTCTTAATTTTGTTCTTGTTCTTTTTAAACCCTCTCCTGTTTTGCATAATTTTAGACCCGTTCAAATTTAAAGCTTTTGCAGACGAAAATTTAACGTTGATGTTATTTAAAAAATTACCTTTCAGTAGGGTAGAAAATTTTGTTTGTTTGTTTATTTGTTTGTTTGTTTGATTGACAACTTTATCGTTAAAACTACACCTTAATCAAGAGTGTAAGGCAGTTTCCACCGCAATCAGTGTCTCAAACTCAATTAGTCAAAGTTGGTTGTTGTGCTGAAATTTTTAAACTTATTAGATAAATAGTGATATGGCTACTTTTTGAATAAATAATGTTATGGCTGTGTATTTGTGCAGCCTGACCTGAAGCACAATCTGCTCTACAGAGACCATAGTCCGTCCAGGTAGACCAGCTCCCATGTATCGGACACGCCCTATCTGTGTTACACACTTGGTTATCTTCAGCCCAGCCCTTACAACTTACACCCGAACCAGCTGAAGAGTCACAACGTCTTGTTCTATACTGAAATGGGATATCGAGTGTTTAGTTAGTGCCTATCATTAAAACAGCTGCATGGATAATTTTGACTTTTACCAAGTAATTAGTATGCAAAAATCTTCTGCCAGTAATACTATGGCAAAACGCTGTTTTTACTTTATATTTTACCCCCGCCGTTAAGCAAATAAATATTGTTGTTGTTTTTTTCTCTCTAGTCCGACCGTCTGTCATCCACCAAAGCTTGTTCGGAGCATAGGTACGTTAAAACTTATTTATGGATTTTAAAATAATTTTACAGAAATGTTTTCCATTATGCATAGACGTACCTTATGAAGCCTATTTTCGATAGCTTTAACTTCAAATTTGAAGGGTATGTGTGGATTATAAGTTTATTCACGGAGTTAACCAATTGCCAGACGACAAAATTTTGGAATGTTTCCAAAGCTTTATCATTGAGGGCGTCAAAAAGGGATTGTGTGGGAATGGGTTAAATAGGATTTTAGTACATCTCAAGCACCTGTGTCATTTTAATTAATTTTTTGTGAAAGACTAAAATGCATGCTTTATTTACATAAGACATCCAGTTGAAATTAGTAAATTATTTTCATCGCTTTATGAAACATTTTTCAGATCTCAAAAGAAAAGGATTTGAAATAAAAATTGTATATAATCACATCTATTAAAGAAAACATGATAATTCGCTTTTTACTTGATATTTTTCTGAGTTGGCTGGTACGGTTTTTGATAAGAAATGTTTTATCGAATTTTGAATTGATACATCATCTGTGTATTAGTCCATTGTGATTGACCTTTGACTTTTAAGATGGATCCATAAATTACAATTGCTGTTCAAACCTGTTCTGTTCTATACTTACAAGATGATTCCGTAAAAAAGTGTGTTGTTTACAAACCTGGATTCCCGCACCACAAGAAGTACTGCACTGGGTCCATGGTTCCCAGGACATCCATTCAGCGGGCAGGCTACACGGGGTACCAGTGTCACAAGCTGTACTATCCTCTTCCGGTCCGGTACACGGTTGGCCATAGTTCTTCGGTATTGGACTATCACAGCGGCGATACCTGGTAAGGAAAAAAAGTTGATTTGTTCGTTCATGTTTTGATTTCGTATTTTTTACATTCTAAATTACAATTTTTCAATTTATCTAATTTATCGCTGGCCACGCCGACTGAATCCGACAGATGTTTCACTTCGATATAAAGCAGAGTAAACTGTTCACTTTCGGTTAACCCATTCCCACTCAATCCCTCCTTTTTACACCCCTCAACGAAAAGGCTTTGGAAAACATTGTGGAAAATGAAGAAATTGCTTGGATCAAGCAATTTCTTCATTATCCACAATGTTTTCTATCCAAAAAGACGAAAAAAAAAATAATAAAATTCCATCAATTTGAAATTGTTGTCTGCAGCTCCTCTCAATTTGGACTGGTCTAAAATTCCACTGTGTTGGAATGGGTTAAATAGTTCATTTGACTGGTCGATTGATTGTTTGATTGCCATCTCTATCTGGCAATTGTTATCTGAGGGATTGGTATCAGGGGTTTATATTATCTTCGAAAGTATTCTATTTCGAAGATAAGTCAGCCCGATTAGCTCAGTTGGTAGAGCACTTGACTTCAAACCTCAAGATCACGGGTTCGAGCCCTGGGCTGACCATATCAACTAACAAAACTAATTGTCTTTCGGATGAGACGTTAAACCGAAGCCCCGTGTGACGATGCTACCCATCGAGCTCGTTAAAGAACCAGGCGGAGCTCTCAGCAGTTTCGTCCTGTATCCTTGCACTATCCCCCGTAACAACTGACCGTCTTCTGGGGGCGTCGCTCAAATGGGAATGTGCTACGGTAGCGACGATAAATAAATGGAAATAATCAAATCAAATTCTATTTCATAGTATAAATAGGGCTACGATTAAGAAAAATTATAAATGACTTCCAAATATATGTTATTATAACCGTTTTCTTAGACCAAGAAGGCTTTGAGTATCTAACAAAGTAAAAAATATATGTCAGTGAACTAAAGAACAAATTTCACCTAAACATGAGTCCTTGACCACAGGTCACCGAACATCCTGTCCATTTTCCCCAGTTTGACCAACCACCGTTTACTGGACATCCTGTCATAGACGTACATACTCGTTCCTCCTTGCTTACACCTGGACAGACGGTGCCAAGAGGAGATGGTTTTATCTCCATGCACTGACGGGTTCTGCGTTTTGTTGAAAATGATATAAAGGATAAACTTGAACTTCTCGAAAAAAATCTTATTCGTATGTTAGCATTCTCATAAATGACCGATCGCTAGCTCCACCCACTTACTCCTTTGGTCACGCCCAATGACTCCAACAGGAAATTATGCTTCGATTTTAAACGGTTATTTTGAAAAAAAAACATATGGCCAGCAACATGTAACACAAAAGTAGAATGGTTGGTTGGCGAACTAAACGCCGTACATACAGCTTGAAAAGGCTGTAGTTACGACCTTTATGTCGCCAAACAAACAAAAAAGTTTCGCAAAAACGACCGCCAATGTCGAAGTTCAAATCTTAATTCCGGGCTGAATGAATAATTTGATTGGTCGATTTAATCCTTGATTGACAGCCGCGATTGGTCAATTGTGCAAGTCTGTTTAACCCATTCCCACACAACAAAATTTTGACTGGTCCAAATTGAAAGAAGCTGCAGACGACATTTTCAAGTTGATGGAATATTAAATTTTTTTCATCTTTTTGGAAAGAAAACATTTTGGATAATGAAGAAATTGCTTGATCCAAGCAATTTCTTCATTTTCCACAATGTTTTCCAAAGCTTTTTTCTTAAGGGGCGTAAAAAGGAGGGCTTGAGTGGGAATGAGTTAAATAATAAGCATGAATATTTTCCTTTCTGACTGAACTTCACATATATGAGCAGTTGTGTCTTTCTTTCGACAATTCAACTTGTGTGCGAAGTAAAGACTCAGATAAGCCTGTGCATCCGAACAGTCTGATCAGAGTCTATACTATGCAATGTTTTGATAGAAACTTACTTAAAGTTTCACGAGATAATAAGCAAATCGTCGCTGGGCGAGCAAAATGTCGCAACTACAGCATGGTTCAAGCTGTAGTTGCGGCACTTTGCAAGGCGATCAACGAAACACTCTGCATTCACTATTTGACTATGTAGCACTTCGTCCATACGCAGATGTGTATGAAATGTCGCGAATGTCCTCATTTTATTCAACTCTCAAAACCTAAAAAAAATAATTTTTGTTTGGAGACTTGAACGCAGTAGCTACAGCTCGAATAACCGTATTCAAGCTCTAGTTACGATGTTTAAGTCGCCAACCAACCATTTACCTTCTTATTACATGTTAATGGCCATAAATTATGCAAAATGACACCGTTTTATTTCGACATGGACCTTCTCTCGGTGTCCGTAGGCGGGGCCATCTATTTCATTAATTCTTGATACACATAGGACGTCGTAAGACCTCTTAACCTATTCCAACACAAGAAATTTTTAGACCGGTCCAAATTGAAAGAAGCTGCAGACGACAATTTTAAGTTGATGAAATTTTAATTTTTTTTCGTCTTTTGGGATAGAAAACACTGTGGATAATGAAGAAATTGCTTGTGACAAGCAATTTCTTCATTGTCCACAATGTTTTCCAAAGCTTTGTTCTTGTGGGGCTTGAGTTGGAATGGGTTAATCAAAGCCATTACATCCCCGAAAACACAGCACAAAATGAAATAAAAAATCAATACTCTCATGACTCTAGGCCTTAAAACATAAATAAATTGACGACTGAAATTATAACGTGTAAGATCAAAATAATT
Organism: Fragum fragum; assembly: GCA_946902895.1. Lineage (NCBI taxonomy): Eukaryota > Metazoa > Mollusca > Bivalvia > Cardiida > Cardiidae > Fragum > Fragum fragum. Next base: position 10,305,285 of record OX336369.1, read on the forward strand.
CTACGCGGAGAGCCTAGAATTCACCTAAGAAGTTTCAACATTTTAATTTCTAAGGGTTGTGTACATAAAACTATGACGTCAGTAATGAGGGATTAAATTCGCTAGTCATTCAAACAAGTAGCTCCCTATCGTAGATCAGCGGAATTGTCCGTAAAGTTAAATGCATATAACAGTCAATGCCGAAGATAAGCGAACATTTCCGGTGAAGATTCGGGTACTTTCTCTATCTCGGAATCTAAACAAACATGATTTCAAATCGATATGAAAAACACAAAATAATATTCCCAGAGAACTTTACTCAAACCCTCTTTTTGTAGACTGATATTAAAGGGGCTCTTTTTAGATTTAGTGACCAAATAAAGGATGCATTTTTTAAACTGTTTTACTTTCTCTGGTTTCAAAACTCATCAAGGTCAAACAAACTGACGAGGTTTTGATCGCCAAAAGACGATGAGTTAATCAATGAAATAAGGGATCATTTGATATATTATGTGTGAACAAGCTTTTACGAACAACTGAAATGCTGGCATCATCGATCTACTAACAAAACCATGTGACTACAGCGATTCTACTAAGCTGTTGCTACGACGTTTTGGTCCCAAACCGACAATATATGATAAAAATACACAGTCGATCTTGCTCGAGTGATTACCTCTATTAAACGACCAATGTTATACAGCGACCACAATCGAAATCGATTTTCTTAAATCAAAGCTAACATAAAGACGTGTTCTTAGCTCCAACATATCATACCTAAACCCGATATTGTTGAACTCATTAGAATCGTCTCAGTGAGACGATTCTAACGATTCCATCAATATAGGGCTTAACAAGAATTCTGTAATAATGCGTATATGCAATCGAATCAATCCTTCATATATTTCACAAAAATGTGTTTTCAGCGACCATTCTTTTATGCGGCCAATTATAGGCCGTCCCATGAGTGGTCGTCTAATACAAGATTCACTGTATAATATACCTTATTTGTATCCCATTCCCACAGTTGGTATTACACGTACTCCAAATGGTCCACTGTCCCCATTCACCTGGTACAGTACATGGTACACCTGTATCACATGCCTTTTCCTCCTCCGGTACACCAGCACACAGACGTCCGTTGTATATCGGCCTCGGATCGGTACAAGTTCTTAATCGGACCTGTCGTCCCATACCGCACTCGCCGTGACATGCTCCCCAGCTTGTCCAAGCGGACCAGTTACCGTCGACCGGACATGGTTTTCCACTATCGCATATTCTACTTTCCTTGCCAGGTCCGAGACATGGTTTACCTCCATATTTCGGATTCACGCAGTATCGTACTCTAGCTTGTGCACCATCACCACATTCCGCTTCACAGACGCTCCACCTTGACCAAACCTCCCAGAATCCGTCGACAGGACAAGGAATAGTCGTATCACAATCGATATATTCCGTGTCTAAACCAAGACATTTACGCCCTCCGAAAGCTGGGAGTGGATTGTCACAAGCCCTTTGACGCATCTTCTGTCCCACACCGCATTTGCCCGAGCAAGCACCCCATATTGACCAAGGAGACCATTGGCCATCAACTGGACACGGTATTCCCGTTTTACACTCGCTGGTCTCATGATCTAGTCCTAAACAAGCCTTGCCTCCAACAGAAGGTGCGGGATTAAAACACTCGCGTAAACGGACTTTAATGCCCAACCCACATGTACCTTGACAACGTGACCAGCTATTCCATGGACCCCAGTTACCATGAACAGGACAGGCATCTAGTATACATTCAACTGAATCAGTTTCAGGTCCGTCACATAGCAATCCACCGAAAGCAGGAGCTGGATTCACACAGGACCTGGATCGTTGAACAACTCCTATTCCACAGGTTACTGAACAAGGACCGAAATCTACCCATGGCGACCAATTACCGTGGATTGGACATTCACTGAAACATTCTCTAAGTTCCTTATCAGGCCCCGCACATGGAAGACCTCCGTATAATGGCATAGGATCAACACATTCTCTGACACGCAACTGAGAGCCTTTACCACAAGTATGGCTACACTTACTCCATGGGCTCCAATTCGTCCAGTGACCATGAACGGGACATTTTACATCAGTGATGCATTCTAACTTTTCAGTATCGGGTCCAGTACAAATGAGGCCCCCATAAGCCGGTTTGGGGTTGGAGCACGTACGTACACGTTCGCGAACTCCCACACCACATGACACAGAACAAATAGACCACTCTGACCAAAGCGTCCACATTCCGTCGACAGGACAAGGTACACCTATTTCACACGGCATCTCTTCTTTGGCGATGCCGACACATGGTAAACCTCCATACTGCCTTTGAGGACTGTCACAATGTCTAAATCTTCTTTGAAGTCCAGTGCCACACTCAGCGTCACAAGGTAGCCATTCCTGCCACATACTCCAGTTTCCATCGATAGGACAAGGATTTTCTGCGTTACACACTAGTTCCTGGTATTCATCTCCAATACAATCTTTTCCCCCATACAACGGAGAAGGATCCGAGCACACCCTGTGTCGTTTTTGAATGCCGATGCCACAAGAAACTGGACACATAGTCCAAGGAGTCCAATATCCCCAATTTCCGTCAACAGGACAGAACACTCCACTGTCGCAAGGCTGTATATCAACATGATTGCCTTCACATTTCAAACCTCCATACATAGGAATGGGTTGGTCACATATTCTCACCCTCTCACGTACACCGAGCCCGCATGTTACAGAGCATTTTGTGAACCCGGTCCACGGTCCCCAGTTCCCATGCACTGGACAAGGAGTTTTGGCTAAACATACCCGTTCATCAATTAAATCACCAATACATAATTTACCCCCGTACATCGGAATAGGAGAATCACATGATCTTACACGAATTTGGAAGCCTTTACCGCATGTCTCAGAACAAGCGCTCCATTCCGACCAGAAAGAAAAGCCACCATCCACCGGACAGTGACTATCAACATTACAAGGGATTCCTTCGACACTGTCACCCGGACATGAAACACCGCCATATTGAGGAACAGGCGAATCACAGATACGAAATCGCTGTTTTACCCCAGACCCGCATGAGGTTGAACAAGAATGAAAACCACTCCATTGGCCCCAGCCTCCATTTATTGGACACGCAATACCTGTTTCACATATAATCTCTTCCCGATCGCCTCCTTTGCAAACGTGTCCGCCGAACATAGGAGGTGGACTTGTACACGTTCGTATTCTTTGACTCGTTCCAAGACCACACAGTTTGGAACATAGGGACCATTCAGACCAGGGACTGTAACCGCCGTGTACCGGACATTTTATACCGGTAAAACAAGGTTGATCTTCAAATGAGGGACCGTCACAGTCCAACCCCCCGTACATCGGTATCGGATTTATACACTCTCGAAATCGACGCTGAAGTCCTTCCCCACAACTAACACTACACATTCCAAACTCACTCCAATTGGACCAGCCTCCATTTACAGGGCAAGGAGGGCCAACACATTCAATTTCCTCTAAAGGGGCCCCAAAGCACATGGCGCCGTTATATAACGGAGGTGGGTTATTACAAACACGCTTTCGTATCCTAATCCCAATACCACATTTAACAGAACAAACGCTTGGTTCGCTCCATGGAGACCAGTTACCGTTGACCGGACAATTTATCGGTGCTTTACATAAAACCTCGTCGAGCGAAAATCCTGGACAAGGACTGCCCCCAAACTGAGGTATAGGACTATCGCAAGATCTGGTTCTCATCTTCACACCTTCCCCACATGTAGCACCGCAGGGGCCGAAGTCCGACCATCGACCCCATTCACCGTGAACTGGACATGGGCCTAGATCTGTACAAGGTACCATTTCTACTGCCTTTCCTTGGCACGTATTTCCACCGAACAACGGTGCAGGTGAGTTGCACTCTCGTATTCGCTCCCTGACACCCTCACCACATGTTGCGCTACATAAAGAAAACCCACTCCAACCGGACCAGCCTCCATGAATTGGACAGTCTATATAAGTATTGCATATAATGTCCTCTTTAGATAGGCCTAAACACAACTTTCCGTTATATAAAGGTTCAGGACTGTCACATGATCTAACCCGAGTCATTATACCGATACCGCAGCTGACAGAACAAGACGAGAATTGGCTCCACATAGACCAGCCACCATCGACAGGGCACATTTTACCAGTGGAACATTCGATTTCCTCCTTTTCAAGTCCTCTACATGGTAACCCGTCGTACATTGGTGCTGGAGAATCGCATGTTCTTATTCTCGATTTCAACCCGGTACCGCAGTCTCCCATACAACCTGTCCACGTAGTCCATTTAGACCACAGACCGTCTATAGGACAAGCCACTCCTGTATCACAGGGCCTTTCTTCAACACTCTTACCGAAGCAATCAAGACCAATGTTCAATGGAGCAGGGCTATCACACAACCGTATTCTTCGTTGTATTCCCACACCGCATTTGCCTTCACATTGCCCCCATCCGTTCCAGAGAGACCACCCACCGTTGACGGGACATTCAATGTTCATTTTGCAGCGGTTGAACTTCTCGCTAGGACCATAACACCCTCTGCCGCCATTCATAGGCGTCGGTGAATCACAATATCTTACACGTTTAGTAAATCCATCACCACAGGTTACCGAGCACGAGGCTGTCTCAAACCACTCTGACCAGCCGCCATCGACTGGACACGGCCTACCTGTATCACATTTGTCATCCTGTACTACGCTTCCAGTACAAGAACTACCATCGGGTAATCCAAGAGGGTTACTGCAGTATCTATAGCGCCGTCTTGTACCCTCGCCACAATATACCGAACAATACGTCCACGCTGACCAGTTTGACCAAATTCCCCTTCTAGGACAGCTCTTTCCCGTATCACAAATTATTTCATCAACACCGAGACCATAGCAATATGCGCCTCCATTTGGGACGGGATTGTTACACCGTCTGTGTCTAGTCATAATCCCAACACCGCATTGAACAGGACACGGAGAAAGCTCCGACCAAGGACCCCATCCACCGTCCACGGGACAAGGTTTACCAGTATCACAGGGTACAACATCCGTTGGTGATCCAAAACAAACTAAACCACCGTTAATAGGTGCTGGGTTGTTACAGTATCTCACGCGTTCCATGTATCCAATACCACACTGCACAGAACAAGCTGAACTTTCAACCCAGTCTGACCAATGGCCATGGATCGGACACGTTATGTCCGTATTACAAACACGCTCTTCAACTGCCGGACCAACACAGAAGTGACCGTTATGCATCGGTGCAGGAGAATTACATAATCTCCTCCGAACAGTGATACCGACACCACAGTGTGCAGAACAAGGACTAAACCTGCTCCATGAGCTCCAACCACCAGGAACAGGGCATATGACACCCGTGTCACAGGGTCGCTTCATAGTAAATTGTCCTATGCATGTCATTCCTCCGAACCCTGGTGCGGGGTTATTACATTGTCTAACAAACCGTTGTTGACCACGACCACAAGGCACGTTGCAGATGCCATACTTTCTCCATGTACCAAATCCACCATGCACTGGACAAGTCCTCGATACCATGCATACACGTTCTTCCACTGATGGGCCTGTAAGATATTGTGAGTGAAGTAAATGTAGGATAGTCCCAGAAAGAGAGCATCGTTTATGAAAAAATCAAGAATACGCAAACGGGTGCCAAGCGCGAATGCCGGCGCTTGATAGTGAAAAAATCTAAGTTCAAAAGGGCATAATTCTTACATAGGTGCACTTTGAAATTAATACGTCGACAATGCTAATCGCACACAGAAGGTTTAACCCATTCCCACACAATCACGCTCTTCTACTACCCTCAATAAAGAGTTTGGGGAAGCTTTGTAGAAAATGAAGAAATCGGTTGTCACAAGCAATTTCTTCAATATCCTCGGGTTTTTTTTTTCACCCCTAAAAGACTAAAAAAACATCTATTGAAAATGCTTTTTCAGCTGTTTCAAATTTGGACCAGATATGTTGCTTGGTAATGGATTAGAGTAATATTTTCAATAATAATCGACGCTTAAGTCGCAACACCGACGTCGACAGATTAGGGACAATACCTCGATTTTTCGTTTCTGACAGCCAAAGGAAAATTTTATCAGTGAGGTTTACTGTATTGAAAAAGAATTCATTGTGGAAAAAGAAGAGTTTTGAGCATTTTTCCCGCATATTTCTTCTCTTGATAAATTCACGTACCACTTGGTAGTGGAAACAAGAATATGTTTTTATATTTCATAGGTCATCGAACATCTTAACCAATTTCAACACAACGAGAGTTTAGACCGGTCCAAACTCAAAGTTCAAATTCAACGACAATCTTAATGAAATTTTGAAACTCTTTGTTTTTTGGGATGGGAAAAATTACCCCCTAGCAATTTTTTTTATCGTTCATAATGTTTTCCGCAGCTTTTTTTCTCCGTCGCGTAAAAGTGCAGGATTGTGTGGTAATGAATTAAAAAATAGGGTCTGATCATCACAAAACATTCCTTTGCTATCAAGATTCAGTATTTTTATTGGCTGGAATTTTCTTTTTATACTTCCTTGAACAAGTTTTTGAGCATGCAGCTATTTTGTGTGCTTGCGCACCAAATAGATCTATAAGACTTAACCTATAATTTAGTAATATTTTTTCTGTATTTTGTTGGGTGGGATTAAATAATAAGAAATGAATAGAAAACATTTCTTCAATAAGCAACCGGCCGCGACCAAAGTGCATTTTGGTAGAGCTTAGGTCACCTGATCATGGAGGGAATTGTTTGATCTCATGCCTCGGCGAATATCATTTCGAAGATTTGTCTCCAATTTGCTGGAAAACCTTAGCATTGAGTGGAATGGACGGCTGCATGTTCAGGAATGGTGTAGTGCTGATGTGAGAAATACCAGGATTCCATAATTCAGTGCATAAGCCGCTGCGAAATGACTGAATTACTGTTAAAAGTGGCACCAAACTGTATTCGATCATTTTGACCGATGTGCTTGATCCGTTATTTTATGAACTGTTCGAGTGGTATGCCACATGGCTCATGAAATACATACAGTCAGATGTATATACTGATAGCTACTCACCTTGACAAAGGACCCCTCCATATTGGGGAAATGGTTGATCACACACTCTGGTTCGTGTCTGGATACCTGGCCCGCAGGGTGACGAGCATACTCCCCATAGGGACCAGCTTGACCAGCCGCCTGTAACTGATATGAATAAAAGGAGTTTAAAACAATGTATGATTTATCACATATTTTGCTTTCAATTTTTCACCCGAATGATGATATTAACCCTTGCCATGCTGAAACTGAATATTCCTTCTTTAGCAAGAGGTATAAACTAAGATCAACCTGCAAATATATATAGGCTGATCTTGGTCTAAACCACCTGTCTTTGTATTTTGATTTCATAGTTTCAAATCTAATCAATTAACAAAAAATATGGACCAAAAAGTCGACAGGGAGACGAGCACACGCCCAATAGAGACCAGCTTGACCAGCCGCCTGTAACTGATATGAATAAAAGGAGTTTAAAACAATGTATGATTTATCACATATTTTGTTTTCACGTTTTCACCCGAATGATGATATTAACCCTTGCCATGCTGAAACTGAATATTCCTTCTTTAGCAAGAGGTATAAACTAAGATCAACCTGCAAATATATATAGGCTGATCTTGGTCTAAACCACCTGTCTTTGTATTTTGATTTCATAGTTTCAAATCTAATCAATTAACAAAAAATATGGACCAAAAAGTCGACAGGGAGATGAGCACACGCCCAATAGAGACCAGCTTGACCAGCCGCCTGTAACTGATACGAATAAAAGGAGTTTAAAACAATGTATGATTTATCACATATTTTGCTTTCAATTTTTCACCCGAATGATGATATTAACCCTTGCCATGCTGAAACTGAATATTCCTTCTTTAGCAAGAGGTATAAACTAAGATCAACCTGCAAATATATATAGGCTGATCTTAGTCTAAACCACCTGTTTGGCATTTTAATTTCACAGTTTCAAATAAAATTAATTAACAAAAAAAAACTATGGACCAAAGATAATAGGCATTCCAGTGCTTTCAGTCCTTTGATTTTAATGTAACTCTGAGTAAGGTTTTAATTCAGCATGACAAGGGTTAGGATCTGCTTTGGACTCATTTCGCGATTATGAACGTCATCTAAGCGGAAAAAACCTGATGTCATCAAATTGCAATATCGTTCCCGTACCAAATTGACGGATCTTCGCTGTCAATCAAAATGTCGATTGACCAATCAAATCATTCATTTGAACAGGACGTGATTTCTGAGCTCTTACATTTATATGGTGTATTTTATTTGTTTGGCGACTTGTTCAAGCTGAAGTTACGAGTTTTAGGCCGACAAACCATCCTTTAAATTTACAGAGCACAATTTTTTAGAAAATTATCGCCGTATTACCCATTCGAACTTCCCGTCAGAGGACATTTGGCGAGGCCAGTGATCCGTCAATTGCGTGATTTAAGAAATTGTTTGTGTAATTAGCGTACGATCGATAAGTCTTTCATTAAGTTTGAAAATATAGCTTTTGTTGTTCACTCAATGAAAGATAAACGAAACAAAAACTATCCGAGATATACACAGAGCATCTAGGTGTGTGGTCTCTGGTCGACAAAGTTTGCATGAAGTAGAAGCTTTTCACTATTTGGCCTGTCATGGATAACGCAGAGACTTTCCTGTGATCACATTTCCACGCGTACTCCTCGATGTTTTCAGAAAAAGTTGACTGTCATCTATAAGAACAACTCTGATTGATTGAATGAATGGGGTTAAACGCCACTTTAACAATATTTTAGTTACAACGCGGCGGCGTGAGCACCTAACCATGGATTCCTGGTATTTATCACACCAGTACTAGCCTCCAGCTGGTCATCCCACTTCGATTTACGATAATCCATCAAGTGGTGGGAGACCTCATGATTGAGAGTTCTATGTGACACCAAGTTTGAGGGAGCAATTATCTAAATGAGCCTGTGCGTGACATTTCCAACCATTTCGCATGTGCGTGACTCGCACACATTGAGCACAAAGAACAACAATTCGGGGCAATTAGAAAATTCGCTGATTGTTTAAAGAGGCTTTGGGTCAGTATCTTTTTACAGTGCGCAGAGTGAAGTCTCTGATCAGACTGTGCGGATGCACAGACTGATCTGAGTCTTTACTTGGCGCACATGTGTAATGGTTGGAAATGTCACGCACACGCTCTAAATATTGTATATAGAAGACCTTGATCAGACTATGCAGACTGAACTGAGTCTTTTCTATACGCGCTCGAATTATTATTGAAAAAAATCGCGCAAATATTCATTCATCTAAATTCATATTTGGCGGACCAGTCAGATCTGGAATTCTAACATTGGCCGACATTTATGTGAAATATTTTTGTTCGTTTATCGACATAAACATCGTAACAACAGCTTATTTGAGCTGTATCTAAGACGCTTAGGTCGCCAACCAACCATTTTGTATTGAAAAATATCGAAGTCAAACTTTCTACCGGATGTCAGTCGGCATTTTCAGCTCTCGGTTAATAAGCGTCGGTGATAATGGTTATAAAGTCTTCATTTCGATAAAACAATCCCTTGTTTTACTCATTTTTCACCTCATTGTTTAATCCTTTCCCGTTTTGCAAAATCTTAGACCTGTCAAAATTGAAAGGTCTTGCAGACAAAAATTGAAAGTGGATTTAATTTGAAAAGTAATCATTCAGTTGGGTAGAAAATATTGTGGAAAAAGAAGAAATTGCTCGTTACAAGCAATTTCTTCTTTTTTCTACAGTATTTTCTCAATCATAAAATTACAGGGACGTACAAACCAGGGAAGTAAACAGGAAAGAGTTAAATAACACCTTTTGTTATCCATCGATATGTATAGGTAAAAATGAATTGGTCATCCGTCACAATGCTGTTTACAATTTTACTGCAAGGCGACTTTTACACCAACGCAAAGTCAGATGTTTTCATTTAATTTATTGAATGGGTTAAATGCCACTTTAATAGTATTTCAGTCACATCGCGGTGGCAGGAGCACCTAACAATGGATTCCTGGTATTTCTCACATCAGTACTACCACTACATCATTTCCTAGCCCAAAGCTACTATCCCACTTATGTTGACGATTGTCCACCACATTGGTGAGAGACAAATGTCGGAAAGGATATGTGCCGCCGCCTTGGATCGAACCCATGACATCTCATGATTGAAGTTTGGGAGTCTGATGCGCTACCGACTGCGCTATAACTGCGACTTGTTTTCATTTAGAAATATAGTATTATCTGAAAGAAATTACCATTAACCCATTAACCCAAGGCACCATTTTAGACAGGTCCAAATCGGAAAAAACAGTTGCAGACGACATTTTCAAGTTGGTTGACTTAGAAAATCTTTGCCTTTTAAAGAAGAAAGAATTTTGGACATTGAAGAAATTGGCCAATCGCGTGAGTCAATCATATAATCAATAGACCAATGAAATCATTCATTTAGACCAGAAGTGGAATTTGAACCATTGTTGTTACGTTTTTTGTGTTGTTGTTGTTGTTATTGGAGTTGGATTGGTGACTTAAACGCCATAACTACAGCTTATTTAAGCTGTAATTGCGGCGTTTAGGTCGCTAACCAACGATTGTACTTTTTGCATGCCATTGGCGATTAATTATTCATAATATTGCCGTTTGAAATGAAGAATTAATAGGCGAGACCAACGTAGTAAGTGAGCGGGGCAAGCGATTGGTCAAATGCTTGCAACAACATTTTTTCAATTGACCACAATGTTTTACAAAGTATTTTTCCTGGGGGTGTGAAAATTAGGATTGTGTTGGGATTGGTTAATTGGTTTATGATACCATTCTTTTGATTTGCTTTCCGATCTCTGTTATGGTTTAAAAAACGGGGAGCTTTCTAGGGCCTATTTTGATGGTTCAACCCATCTTGAAGTCGATGGAAAAGTGGATAAAAGAAAACCCTTTCATGTACTAAAGACAGTAACAATTTTTGAAAGGAAACGAAAATGCATACACGACCCTCAAGGGTAAAAGAGGCCACTTCGAAATGAAGGCATCACTGGACCCGCCGATCGCGATATTAACCGACTACTTGATGACAAAATTTTAGACTGGTCCAAATTGAAATAAGTTGCAGACGACATTTTCAATCAGATGAAATTTTAGATTTCTTTAACTTTCTGGGTAGAAAGCATTGTGGTGTAAAATATTACGAGCAATTTCTTCATTTTAACACAATGTTTTCCCAACTGTTTTTTCTCGAGAGACGTCCAAAAGCTCCATTGGGTGGGAATAGGTTAAACAACGTAATTTTACAAAATGTATGACCAGTAACATGTAACGAAAAGAAAAGTTGTTTGTTTGCGACCTAAACGTCATAACTACAGCTTGAATGAATGGTCTGATAGGTTGATAGGTGCGATCGCCCAAATCTTTAAAGAAGGAATTCAAAATATAATAATTTAATTTTCAGTTTCGTCTATCATTATGGGGCGTTCTGAACGGGCGAAAAAATATTCATAACTCCATGAACAAAATTTTGAGCACGCAGCGACTTTGTATGCTTCCGCACCAAATAGTCCCATACAAAAAGATATTAAAATTTGTAAAGATTTTGTTTTGTTTTTGTGGGGGGGGGGGGATTTTTTTCCCCGCTCGATGCTATTAAATTATAAGAAATCAATAGAATTTTTTTTGTTTTCATGGAGGTACGAACCAAAAAACCTAATCACACAATGTATGAATCCGCTTCGCGTATTCATACAGTGTGATTAGGTTTTTCGGTTCATACCTCCATGAAAACAAAAAAAATTCTCTTCATCTCTTAATTGAATGAGGTACCGAGTATGCATTGGTTTTTTTCTTCATAATGTTGTTTGTTTGTAGTTTGTTTGTTTGTCTTTCAAAGGAATTCACTGGAAGGTTAAAACCATTGTCTATTTAGAAAATGTATAATAGGCATTTTTGTCTGTCGTGATAATACTGCGTGATTTATGAAGTCGAACCAGGGATGATAAAATCGCATTTTTAGGTGATTTCCCATAATTACCTGGACAGTTGTTTACTGCACACTCCCTTGTTTGGACGTAACTTCCGGTGCAGGATGCAGTTGGCTGTCCTTCAAATGTCAAACACATCCGGGTTCTTGTCATGGTGCCCGGTCCACAATTTGAAGAACACGGCGAAAACATACTCCATGGGGTCCAGTACCCTTCAACTGGCACTGCAAATAACAGAAAACTAATGTTTAAATAGTAATATAGAAGTTCAAAAGGTTTTTGTTTTTGTTGTTCTATTTGTTGCTGCTGCTACTACTGTTGTTGTTGATGTTTTCTTTTTAGATACACCTGTTCACTTTTCATGAATCCATGACCTAGCCATAAGCGATTCAAGCACAGGTAAATTTTAATCCAAATTGAAAGAAGTTACAGGAGAAAATTTCAAATTGTTGAATTTCAATTGATCAGTTTTGAAAAAAAGGTTAGGGTTAAGTGGTATTCGTGCTCCTAAGTGGGACAAGTTCCGATCGAATATTATGTTTGTACTGGTGTGAGAATAATAGGAAGTAATGGCTTGGCTCATCTTTCCGCCGCGGGAAAACTGATAAATAGTTAAAAATGAAGTTAAACAGTATAAAATCATTCCATGTGTTTTTTTCGTTAAATAGAACAAATCAGAATTATTTGTTTGAGGGGGTCGGCAAATGCATTTTAATTTCCGAAATTGTTTTGCATTTTATTGGTAATGACTTAGGTAAGGTTGACAATAGGGTAAAATACAACGAACTAATAAAAAATAAATAATTAAAGTATTCATTTATTCACAGCAGAATGAAAATATTTTTATAATGAAGTTTAATGAAAAAAAAAAAAAAGATCGCGTCATAAAGCCTTTACGCTTTAAACTTTACCTTGTATATTGTTTTTCACTTTAACATCCTGATTGTGCTTTGTCACCTGACTTAATATTTATTTTCATGAATAATTATTTGCATATATGTATAATTAACCCTTTCCTGTTTTACAAAATTTTAGACTTGTCCAAGTTCAAGGGTTGTGGAGACGAAAATTTAAAGTAGATCCAATTTGAAAAATACCCATTCAGTAGGGTAGAAAATATTTTGGAAAAAGAAGAAATTGCTTGTTACAAGCAATTTCTTCTTTTTCCACATTGTTTTCTCAAGTATAAAATCACAGAGACGTAAAAACCAGGGATTGAACAGGAAAGGGTTAAGCAGCAGGGTTTATTGTGGGGGGTTTGTTGTTTGGGGGGGGGGGGGCATTACTAATTCCAAAATGTGTAATAAGCAATTTTGATTCTAGATTTGAAAAGATGAAACTTTATCTACCTAACAACGTGAGTTGTCATTTGTCCGCTTAATATGAGGAATTGACCAATCGCTGACCCCGCTTACTTACTCCTTAGGTCACACTCATTGACTCTTACAGGAACTCCCATTTAGATTCTAAACGGCGTTATTTTTCAAAAACTATAGTCAGTAACAAGTAAAAAAAAGTAGAATCGTTATTTAGTGACCTAAACGTCGAAACTTCAGTTTGAAAAAGCTGTAGATACGACGTTTAAGTCGCCAAACAACAAAAATATTTCACACAAATGACAACCAATGTTGGAGTTTAAATCTCAATACCGGACTGAATGAATAAATTGATTGGTCGATATACTCCTTGATTGATAGCCACGATTGGTCAATTCCAAGCAGATTTTAGGGAATAAAAGCGCAATAACACTGGTAACGGAAATCGTTACGTAAGAAACAAAAACGTTATTGTGACATGTTACCACAATGATGTAGGGATACTCCTACATACAGCTGACAGTGACAAGACATTGATTGATATCAAATATTGTAAAATAAAACACTTTCACTTTGATTAAATGACATTAAATATTTCAACCTTGTTGAAATCCTTTGAAATACCATAGGTTCGTTATCGATGGTAGGATCTGGTAACCTTGACCTAGACGGTTACAGTATTTTAGTGTTGCTGTTCTTGTTTATTACATTGGCGGGTTAATCGTATTATAAGCCTTTAGTTTGTCAATATTGTAGAGTTGTCCAATTTCAAAGTGATAGCAGATGACATTATAAAGTTAGTGCACATCACAAAGTAACCGTTGCATATGAAACAAAATATTGAGAAAAAAGAATAAATTGCTTGCTACAAGCAACTTCTTCTTTTTCCGCAAGGTTTTTTCATCACAAAGTAAAATCAGTGATCTGGTTAAAACAAGAGCAGTGCATACGGGTGCCTGATACTCGAAGGTTGGATGCTTAACAATTGATGAATTAGAAAGTCGCAAAAGGGGCATGATTCCTTAAAAAAGCGCTATGGAGTAACATCTCTTGATAGTTTAGATTGATCTTTTGACAATGAACATATATTCCAAGTTTCAAATGAATGCCTGCAGTTATACCAGAGACAAATGCCAAATTTTAATAACGAGACAGATAACGACAGCAATGCAGACAACGAGCAGGCCATGGCAAAACCTTCGATTTTATCAGAAAACAGCGAACTTAGGAAAAGGTATTATTCGTTGAATTTAAAAAAAAATAAATATCAAATATTTGTTAACTCTTGTCATGCCGAATAAAATCCTCTACAGAATTGTGTTAAAATCAAAGGCATGGAAGTACTTATTATGGGTTAATAATCAATTTGAAAAAAAATCAAAATCTACTCCTTCTTAAGAGGGACAGGCAGGTGGTGAAGACCAAGTTGTCTATACCTTTTGGTCCATTTTCCTCAATGTTTTCCAAAGCTTTTTATTTTATTCAAAAGCTGATTGTTTTGGAGTGGGTTAACAAATAATCATAGAAGGATTCGCATGTCCTTATATAGTAATACCTGTGCAATGTTTCATGCGACACAAGCGTGTTTCCGTTGAAGGACCATCACACGGGCGGCCCCCGTAAGCTGGATACGGGCTGTTACATATTCTAAATCTCAGCTGGAAACCAGCCTGACACGTGCCGTACGACGAACATCTGTTCCAACCGGACCACGTGGACCAGCCACCGTTACGAGGACCTGAAATAAGTAGAAAATACATGTTTATCACGGAAAAAGGGGAAATCGAGGAAGTGCCAAAAGTATCAACTGTGTCAGATTACACAGTCAGTGCAGAATTTCGAGGGTCGAGACTTTTATAATTTACGGACTTTTTAAAATGGTCTTTCAACCCTACTATACCTTGTGGTTTAGACAGTTGCGACAACACAATCCTTATTTTTGATACCCTCAACAAAATGGTTTTTTGGAAAACATCAAGGAAAATGGAGAAATTGCTTGTTTCAAGCAATTGTTCGTTGTCCTCATTTTTGTCTAACATAAAAGGGAAAGATTAATTGAATATCGTCTGCACACCTTTCAATTTTGACAAGTCCAACATTTTGCCGTGTGGTACATGTAATTTGTTAAAATACCAGACCTAACAGGCGTAGGCTGGATCCCGTTAACAAGTTGTTGTTCATGTACGTTACTCCTAGAGAGTCCTTTTACAAGACACACGTAAGACATTTGAACAACATATAACTGACAAAGTATACAATTTTGGAAGTCTTTGAGCATGAGTGGATTCCAGAGAAACACTATGAGTACACTATGAGCAGCCAGGGTTGAACGACATCAGCATTTGAGTGAAAAGAACGATGTATAGTATCTAGTATTTTGTTTCGATAAAAGATATACCTCTTTTCTTGTGGTCTATAAGAAGTAAATTATTTTCCGTCTATATAACATATCTATGGCGAAAATTATCAGATATACCTTAAACCATCCCACACAATGACGCTTTTTCCCCAAGAAAAGTAATTTAAAAAACATTGTGTAAAATTAAGAAATTGCTTTCAACAAGCAATTTCTACATTTTACACAAAGATTTCTGCCCAGAAAATTGAAAAAAAATCTAAGATTTCATGAACTTTAAATGGTTGTCTGCACCTCCTTTCAACAAGCAATTTCTTAATATTGAGCCATGAACAAACAAAACTGAATTTTTCTTACATTTTGCACGTATACGTTTAGTTTTGGTTCATATCTAATTTCACAGGTTTCTTTATCTCATTACCACACGATAAAATTTTAGACTGGTACAATCTTTTTTTTTTTTTTTTTTTTTTTTTTCCAAGAAAAAATGTGGAAAATGAAGAAATTGCTTGTCACAAGCAATTTCTTCATTTTTCACAAAGTTTTCCAAAGCCTTTTTTCTTTGGGGGCGTTTAAAAGCGTCAATGAGTGGGAATGGGTAAAGTAATGTTCTAGAGGATATAATATTTACAACAAATATTAGATGTTATATTGAAAATGAAGACACTAATAAAGTGCTTGAAAATGAATACATTGATAAAGTGATAAAGTAGCTCGATGTGAATTTTATTCGTTTTTAATGAAAATCAACAATGAATTTATCATTTCTACATGACTTAAATAGATTCACTACAAATTGGCAATTCATCATGGTAGTTAAAACAGTGTGGTGGTTGTTTAAAGGTTTCATATTAACATTTTGAGCGTATTCAAAAGAGTGAAGACCTACATGGTTTCATAAGATATCAGTCCACTTATACACGCTGTAGTCGCCGCCATAACGATGACGGTAGCAGCTGGAGGCTAGAAAGGATGTAGTGGTATATAGTACTGGCGAGAGAAATACCAGGAATCCATTGTAAGGTGCTCCAGCCGCCGCGATATGACTGAAATACTGTTAAAAGTGGCGTTAAACCCCATTCAACCAATCAATCATTTATACACACCGTAAGTACTTGTAAGAAGGGGGTACAGTATCGTAGATATGTCCAAAGCCCCAAGTCAGGAAAACTATCTCAAACGTGTGTGCGCATGCGTGCGTGCTTGCTTGCTTTCGTGTGTGTGTGTGTTTTCAAACAATATCTGTAACGGAGAAATGTGAGAACCATCGATCTATTAAAAACAGAGATTCAAACTCTTTTTGAAATTTGGATTTCAGTTCTACAAGTTACTAGCTGATCATTCATTTTCATGATTACATTTTGGCCTCCAGTGCATCACAGAACAGCTTCTTTCCCTTTCAAAATAGTTTACAGTAGATGGATTTTCAAGACAACTCTCTAGGCTCGTTTTAGTGCCGGGGTATTAAATGTATTTGCCCTAGATTTGTAAATACATGTACTATACTTCCAATGAAAATGGGTATATCTGTTTTGTATTTTTTTTTTTTTTTTTTTCGATTTTTATCCTTCAAACCGTGAAAATTGTGTCAAGATGGAATACCCGTAAAGCGCCATTTTCGAACATCGGAATTTTTCGGGTAAATTCGTATCTTTTAATTTGCTGGCGGAGGGTTGTAAAATGGCAAAGTAAATAAGTCATTAGAGTCGGAACACACTCGGCCATTCCCGCAAACTTAGGAACACACCTCGGACTTATAAGTGGAGGAGCATCATACACCAAATCAGTGCATTTTTTTAGTCGGAAACATTGATAGAAACGTAGGACGTAATCTCGGTAAAGCCAGTTGGTTTGGAAATCTCAAAATGGCTGAAAAGCTAAGTTTCCTTTTGTTGTTTTATGTTTTTCACTGTTTTGCTCAGATATCAAGTTTCCTTCAAAGACCAAACAGAGTTATTACAGAACCGTTATTAGATGAATTTTACCACAGTTTCATTGCATTACAGAAAGTGCCATTTCGGAAGTTTGGCACGTGAAGCTTTGAAATACGATGTTATTCTAAGATTTGTTTCATAGAATTGAACGAGAGGTTCCGATTGATGTCATTAAAGTAATCCTAGTGAAACGGAAATGTTACGACATCATCCGAGGTATTCCGATGTCGGGCCGATTCCATAAAAAAGGACATTACGGGTACTCTTCATTATATTATCTTACTCGTTGAAGTCGATAAGTTATTCATAAATACACAATCACAATATGAAATGTAAAAGCTGAATAATGCAACATGCCTATAGATTTTCGTATTCTTTGTAGCAAAATCTTATGGTAAGTGATAAGTTAAAGATTATATCAAGAAGACAAATGAAAATGTAACTTTCACGGAGGGATATATACGTTATACGAACACATCTATTTCTAAACCAAAGGACCTGGTTCATTAAGATCCAAAAACGCCCAACGTCAAAATTTCTTTATTATTTCAAAAATTTAAATGCACTGTATATACTTCATAGCACAAGTTTTTTTTCCTAAAAAAATACCATGAACTTAAAAATATCTTTAGTTTAACATACCACCATAACGCACAAAAACGGCGCGTTTTTTTGACGTCGAAAAAATGATGTTACGTGTATTTTTCTTACACTGGTTATTTAGGTTTAATAAAGACATGCCAAAACATACAGAACAAATAAAAAAGAAAATGCTACATTTCTTTCTCCCTCTACGAAGTTTACATCTGTCTTCCTTCTGCCTTCACAGAGTCGACTTTGTGCTTTGATAAAATAAATAAACATAGACCATAGTGTTTATGTAATAGATATCTTGTTAATGTATGAAATCACACTTGCGTTTTTACCTCCATCAATCACATAAATGTATGCACTTTGATTTTGTTACACTGATAGAGGATCTAATTAAATGTCCTGTAATTGTTTTTAATCTATCTTTCTCGTTGTAACGTATACTTCAACGCGTATTTGCTACTTTACTTGAAACCGAGGTCTTCTTTCGGGCGCCAACATTGTTTGATGTTAAAATGAAAAACAATTTTAACGAAGTGAAAAGGCAATGAGAAATTTCGGTGTTTTCTACTTCCTATTTAAATATATAGGAAGAGGATCGTAGATAAGCTTTGTATATTTAACTAGGCTACGTGTAATAATAATTGACGTCTTTATTTACTGAGGCTACACATTTGATTGCCCCATCTTCCATGCTTGTCTCTTGCATTAACAATTTACAAAGTTAATACCTGTATACAAGAAACACCAAAAATTAACGATGAACACAACGTAGTTAAGACAAATTTATTTAGAGTTTAAATCTTGAAAAGATCAGATTTCTGTACTGGTCCACACTGGCTGCAATGTGAGTCTGCTAATGTGTTTCAGCTGTTTAGAATATTTTTTTTTTCAATTAATGTTTCTGTCTTTTATCAATAGATATTTCTTTATCTACTATTATATTTCCCTTTATGAAACTAAATTTAAGACTCTATGTGCACAATATATATTTTACTCGTCATCAGATTTGTTAATAAATATTTATATTATAGTGACACGAAGGAATGGATAAAAACCAGTCCGGATATATTTGATAATTTGGTAATTTCACTAGAGGTTTAAAGATTCTATAATATTGAAAAAGCATACTCCAGTTTTGTTTTACACTCATTGTTCAATTTTCGATTTTATAAAGACCTTCGTCTAGGGGTAAATTCATTACCATTCAAAAAACCCAAATGGTCCTCAGGTGATATCAAAAACACGTTGTCTTATAAGCGCATTTCTTAGAAATCGTTGTTCTGAAAAACAGACTTATAAAATGGGCAAAGAAAAACTCTAAGGCACTAGAAAAACAGAATGGTTTAAGAAAAATATGTGATACTGTCGTTCGTTTGTTAGCTTGAACACATATTATAGAAACATAACAAAATGTTGGGAAGTCCACGTTTTATTGAAATAATTTTACCTAATTGATGCGTACGGTTATCAACAGCATAAATCTGCTTTCGCCATAAATGATAGTTACAAATTGTATTAAGAATTCTTTTAATTTCCGTTCACCATCTATGTAAAAAATATGTTAAAAAAATTAGTTTGGTTGTTATGTCTAGGGGGTATTGCCCTAGTTCCCCATTTAGCATATATTAAGTTGTGCTATTCCTAGTGTTGCTTAATTGTCGAAGACAGTTAAAATGGAACTATTTTAAAATATCGGTTTTGGAATAACCCTATGCTTCGCATCGGTAAAATAGGGTAGGAATAATTTTACAATCAAAAAGTTTCATCTGTAATTGACTGGAAGGTTAATGCTAAACGAAAGGCAAAATAATGCTCTCCTAGCTTGCTTCTAACTGTTTTGGAATTATTAATCATAAGTGTCGCCAAGAAGAACTGTATCATCTACATAAAGTTATACTAAAAGATGTATTTAGTAAACTGTGCCAACTAATTTATTTGTGCGCCTTTGTTAAAACGTCTTCAGGGTCATTCTTGTAGAGAGAAAATAATATCGGTGAAATGTTCTCTCCTTTTCGTACACCACTATAGCTCGGAAGAACAGAAGTGATACAAAGGGTTTTATTCTTGAATAGGCATTACGTATAGCAATTTAAATTCTACCTTCCACCACTTGCAAATATTATTTTGCAAAAGACCGGCTCTTCTTATGCTACCAAAGCCGATGAAAAATTAGTAAATGAACAAAAAAAATCATATGAATCGTATATGTTTTCGACTAAGACATGGAACGCCTAAACTTGGTCCACTTTCGAGTACTTTTTCAGAAACCCTGCTTAGGTCTCTAATTGTAATTCATATTCATTTAAAATTTACCATTGTATCCTTTAAGATTGCTGTAAATATGTTACTACGACTTCTTGAAATTGTTACAGGACGATAATTATTTAGATCAAATAAATCGCCATTTTTTACTAAATAATACCGATATTTCCAATAAGCCAAGAATCACGAAGTACACCTGTATAAATAATCTTTGATAAGTAGGCGCTTTTAGATATTCGTGATATATTTTATCCTCCTGTTAACTTGATTTACCGGGTTTGCTTTTACTTACATTCTGTCAATATCTTGTTCACTAAAAGGTACATTCAGACAGTTCATATCAAAATATAAAAATAAGGCACTATACTCACAATGATAATTCACTTGTGTATAGTCAGGGGCTGGCTATTTGTTTCTTTGAAATGGTTAATGGTCTAAATCTAATCGTAGCGGACCAAAACAACGCGAGTCTAATTTATCGTCAACAATCAAATTGATATTTTTGTGATCTTCCGATCCAAATAGCAAGTCTCGGGTTCGATCCCCGGTCGCATTATATATTCTCTCCCACATTTGTCTCCAAACAATGGGTGGATAATCTAAAACCTAAGTTGGATGAGTAGCTTTAAATACCAGAAGTCTATTGTTAGGTGCTCCAGCCGCCACGATATGAATAAAATACCGTAAAAGGTAAAGTTAAACCCCTTGTAATTAAACCGATCTTAAAAGATTTGTGGCTTGTTGGCATGGGTGGTACTTTTTCTTTGACGCGTCACTTGATGCACCTTCGTTTACGAGAGTTTTATATGTAATTTTACTTATGCAAGGGCTCGTAACATATATTATTTAAGATTAGGCAAAGCTAAACAATTGTTCTTTATTATTACAAATAAAATCACGGATTGTGTTTAAATTTCATTTTAATATTTTGAAGCTTGTGACAATTATTAATTTCTCTATTCAAACATCGTTTTTCTAGATTTTATGCTTGTTTTCTCTGTATACATATATAGTATCTCAATTTGACATTAAAATTGTGTGGGTATGGGTTAAGGCATTTTTTCGTATAACTTTTTGTGGATATATAAACACTACATAAACATCATATGCAAGATTAAATTCTGCTAAAACAATCGATTTTTTCTTGAATTATCTCATCTTATAGGCGGATCTTCCCTGTCAATGAAAAAATGGATTGACAAACCAAATCATTCATCTTGACAAGAAGTGAATTGTTAACTCCGACATTTACGATAAGAATTTTTGTTTATTTGACGACGTAAATGTCATAAGAACAGTTTTTTCAAGCTGGTGTTATGACGTTCAAGTCATTCTTTTTCCAATCTTAAAGAGAGTTATCGATTGGGCCTAGTGGTTTCATACTAGACAATTTTTTAAATTTACAAATTATTAACCCCTTTTGAGGCCTCACATCCAAAGTGTGCTTTTGACCGAAAAGATATTGGCAATTCCGATAAAATGTCACCCAAGGAACATTTATATGAAATTATTTCAAAATTTTACAATTCGTTTAGGATGATATGTTGTTTGAAGCAATTGCTGATGGACGGCAGACGAGGAAAAGAAGATTCATATTGTGTCCCTTTGCCAACAAATTGGCAGATCTACGCATAATCGACAGTAGATCTGGACAGAAAGTGACACCTATGATAATCCGAACAACACTGTTTCTGCTCAGGTTATATTTATCTCGAGTATTTATGTTTAAGGCTTTCTGCGCTTTGATTTTTTCATTGATCTTCGATCTAATCATTTTTGCTTATATTGCTTATTAAACACTTTAGGACATCTCTAAGTGCCTGTGAAAACCTGATAAGACCAAATAAAAACATACAGTGTAAATTTCTTACTTTCGTTACCCAGAACACCTTGCCTATAGTTCATCTGGAGATTTTGGCACTTAGGAATGCAAAATCTCGACATTATGAGTAAATAATACTATAATTAAATAGCTTTTCAGCTAACTTGACATCTAAATGCTCAATGTTAGCTATTGCGGTCGTGTCCGGTATCGTCGTCGTAAGTCGTGCATCCCCTCAACATTTTATGTAAAACTCTTTTCCATCTGAACCAGTGTCCAGTCTTAATGCAATTTGGCAAGAATGTTGCTTTGATGAAAGTCTTTAAGAGTTTTAGCTCAAATCTAACTCCTGCTGTTATGGCGACAAAGGGGGTAAACTCTTGAAATCTTTAAAATCTTCTTTTCTGAAACCGTACGACCGTGAGCTTTTTATCTTTTGTTTACAGCACCTCCAAGGGGACATTTATCAAGTTTGTTACAACGATGCCCTTTTAATTCATATTTGGCCAGACCAGGACCAACCCAATTTTACATTGAAACAAAAAAGGAATACTTTTAAAAGATATATTCTCTGACACTGGATAGCATAGAGCATTGATATTTGGTATAAAATATATCATTGGAGCCCTTTATCAAGTTTGTTTGTACGAAGCCTCTTCAGTCTTATTCTGACTCATCCTGTTTTTACAGGGAAAGAAAACCTTAAAAATCTTGATTATGGGATTCTTCTTTGGTCTTATTTGAATTCACCCAAAGATCCTACCTATTTACATAGGAATAGAAATGGTAAACAAATTTCATTTTGGGACTCGTCGAACACACCTTTACTTATGTAGAAACAAAGAATAAAATTTTGTTCAAAATCTTCTTTCGACAAGCACCGAGCTTCATCTAAGGTACGGTGTTATCAACTGGTGACTCTCTTCAAAATTGCCCTGTGTTCGATATCCCTAAGCTTTGTCTCAATGACACTCTTTTGTTGTAAAGATAACAGAAAGAAGCCATCTTCTGCATTCAGATGATTCTACTGGGTTCTTTATAGAGCTGTCGATTGCTAGAAGTTCTCCACAAAACTTTGTTTGGTCATTTTCTATATCCTAAACCCCAGTTTTCCCTCCCAAATATCAAAAGTAGAACGGTCATAGGATCTTACAGCTTACTATCATTACATTGGGAAAAATCCAATCTATACTGAAAATATTTGATAGTACGTATAACTCTTTTGACTTGAGCGATAATTTTGTATTACAATGCGGCCATTGACAACTTTGGTGTAGAATGAAACTTATATGATTCGCAGTATCATAATAATGTTCCTCAGGGAACTGTTTAAACACTATATAAAATCACTCTTATCTTCAATATTTCGGCAAAAATGCCTTTATCAAGAAAGAGAAAATAAATCTTATAACTAGAACATAATTTTATGAACACTCTCTATAGCCACTTTGTTTTATCTAATAGAGGATATGATGTCAACGTCGTATGGTAACGTTTGCGCGACGTTGACGTCATATCCTCTATTAGATAAAACAAAATGGCTATAGAGAGTGTTCATAAAATTATGTTCTAGTTAAAAGATTTATTTTCTCTTTCTTGATAAAGGCATTTTTGCCGAAATATTGAAGATAAGAGTGATTTTGTATAGTGTTATATGATTCGCTTTGAGTAAAACCTGCCAAAATGACGTTACTCTATTACCTTGCAAAATTCTAATTTTTGGTGACGTCATTATATTAGTTATACGGTTTCTTGCCAGGATATATGACGATTTATTCCCGGCTGGAGAAAACGTTGTCACCCCAGCCGCAGGCGAGGGTTGACATCGTTTTCTCCAGCCGGGAATAAATCGTCATATATCCAGGCAAGAAACCGTATAACGAATTTATTATACTACAAAGTTTGAAACTAAATTTTTACACTTGGGCCATGTAGGACCTTCATAGCTACCAAAGTTAACGATTGTTATCTATCTCCCCTTTTTCCCCTAAGGCGCCCCAAATAAAGGGTTGTGACGTCACGCCGTGACTTCCACGAAATATGTTTAACGTTTCGGGAAAGTGATTTTAAAACTTTGACTTTTAAATGGATTTAAAACTATAAAATGATAGGTAACCATTTCATGTGTGTATTTAATAGTATATTTATAAACATCTTACTTTAAAATTATTTAGAATTTATCAAGAACCAATCATTACATTTGAAATTTTCTTCTATTGAACAACTGTGTTTTACATTGACAAAGTCAAAGAAAATGTGAATAATATCAGGGAAAAGGAATATACCCTTGTATGGTTTGCTGCTTCATATGGATTAACACTTAATTGCAGAAACTTTTGCTGTACACCACAAATAACGCTTTACACATTTCTATATCAACACTATGTATTCTACGAAAGATCAATAATTCAAACATTTTAATTCATAAAATATTGAGTGAACAAGCTACTTCTTCATTTTCCAAAACGTTTTTCCAAGAACTTTACAAGGGGTTAAAAAGGTGGGAATAAGTCAAAACGAAGTAATCATTCGGCGACAACAGTTTTTATTTATTTTTTCTACAATTTTCAAGTGTTTGATCTACTTGGACTTTGTTGATTTCCCATGAATAAATATGACAATGCTTTAAGAAGCACACCTGCAGGATCTCAAAATTACAGTAATCAATCACTTCTTATATTAGTTGGAGGTTATTAATGTTTCTTTTTTAACTGTTTGGCTGATTTTAATTTTAAAAGTCAGGGCCATGGAATTCACACCCCCTTCCTACTCAAGATCATGTATGGGGGTTCGATTCCCTCCCCAGACATAACAAATAGCTGGTGCATAGGGATAAATTGTCCGGCGGTCCACATGATTTTGAAAGAAACAAACCAAAATGTAGAAAATAAATATACCTGAATGAAAGATTTTTTTTTCATTTGAAAATTAGAAAGACAATTAATAGAAGTGATTGATTAAACGCCTGATTTTAAGATTTCATTTATCTTTTCATATAACCCAGCATTTTTTAAAAAAAAATGATTAAGAGCTACATGGAAAAAATAGTGCATTTATCCGTGTGTATTCCAGTTTTCAAATCAATTTTTGCTTAAAAGTACACTCTCCCTTATGCAGGCACCCACTAGGAAATAAAACAAAAATATTCTCTAATTTAAGGGACATTTCCTCTTAAAAGTCATTGTGTGTAAATGTCCCAAAAGATTGGATCTCCTGTGATGAACAGCCGTAATTACATAGTATTGCTAGTAAAACCTGCCAGTAATACCCGAAAGGGGAGTTGGGCAATATATATAGATAGAGCAAAAACATGATCCTCTTTTTAAAAAACAGCAACATATTTTGCAGTCACAGTAATACATTTTGAATACTCGCGATGACGAGCGGAATTAAATATTAATCAAATTATGTCTATCCTGTAGCTGAAATCAGATTCACGGAATTTTGACAGCGATCGTATGCAAATTGTGTTTGTAAACAAAACATGTACATAGCTTATACTAGTGACCTTTGACCTTCAGTTACACGCAAACTACATTCATATAAAAATCGCACATTTCGAAAAACAATTAACATGAAACCGCTGTCTTATCAATACAAGAACTTTATATTACAAATTGCAATTGATATGTAAACGATTACTCGCTTTATTGTGTGTAAACTCGTCAATAGAACTGACGAAGCGAGAGTCAAAATGACCGCCATTAAAAAATTGGGTTCTATCACCGGCAAGGCTCCTTAGGGAAAATACGCGATGTATCACTGCAGCGCATTATGTATACGTTTATGTCAGGTCTTTATTAACCAATCAAATCGCGACAATTTTCTTTGTAGTATAATAATTGTTATTGTCACGCCCGTCGAGAAAATCAAGCTTTAGAATAAGTTAAAGTGTATGTGCCTAATCCCGTGCGCTTTTCTAGTACCAGCAATTTGACAATCACATTTTGAAATATCCTGACAAATAAGCCAGCCCTGAGTGTGGTCAAGACGAACCTGAACACGACAGAAAAGAATGAATCAAACCTCGTCAATGTTTGATTTGTAAGCTTTCTCAACCCTCATTTTAAAGGACTGTACTTCTCAAGGGTGTTTCTCATCTTTAAATGTCGCACAAGCACTACCATCACATCCTACCATAGGTTCCAGTTGATATCCCACTTAGGTTGAAGATTATCCACCCATTGGTTATAGACAAATGTTGGAAAGAGTATGTGCCGCCGCCGGGGATCGAAGCCATGACACGCAGTTGTTAGCGCGCCGGACTCCATACACGGGTTCAAGGGTTCGTCCCCGGTCGCGGCGAAAATTCTTTCCGACATTTGTCTCCCACAAAATACCAGGTGCATGGTTAGGTACTCCAGCCGCCGCGATATGACTGAAATGCTTTTAAAAGTCGCGTTTAACCCCATTCAATCAATAAACCACACCGCGCTTTACATGACTACAAAAATGCATGTAAGATACTTTTAAGTTATTTGACTGGACTTCTCTATAAAATTCGGAATACAGTGTAGATGTTAAATTGCGTACTCTTAAATCTTTCGACAGACTTATTAATTATCTTAAATTGTTTACAATTTTCCGGGAATTCAGGAATTGTTTTTTTAAGCTCACAACACCAAAGCAACACGTTATTGAATATAAGTTCTCTTAAGTCGAAAAATGGGCATAATCCGATCAAAAACTAATTGAATATAGAGTTATAGCCCTTGTTTGTACAGATTGTTTTTTTTTTTTTTTTTTTTTTTTTTTACTAACATATAATCCGAGTTTCAAGTAAATGTGTTCATTTACTAGAGATATAACAAAATGCCGAATTGTTCAGACGACGAGGGTGACGATTGCCTCGGACTTTATTCGAAAACGCCGAGCAAAAGCTAGAAAATACATTAACATAAATATGCATATGAAAATAATTGAAAATGTTTGAGCCAAATAAAATTTTTGAAAAGGTCGAAAAAATATCAAAACTAGGTGGTGAATGTAGGTTATACCATATATTTATTCTTTTTCACAGCTTTTCTCCATCATTTGATGAATCGTCCACTGACTCCGCTGGCCACGCCTTATTATTCCAACAGGAAGTTCCATTTCGATATTATACTGCGGGAGTTTTTTGTTGTTGTTGCTGTTGTTTTTTTTTTGTTTTTGTTTGTTTTTTTTTTTTTTGTTGGTTTTTTTTTTTTTTTTTTTTTTTTTTTTTTTTCTTTTTTCTGTCTTTTCTTGGTTTCATCTAACAAAAAGGTAAAACGGTTGGTAAGCGACCCAAACATCGTAACTGAAGCTTGCCAACTCAACAAAGACGCTTCATATGGACAATGACCAACGTCGGAGTTAAATTAAAAATTTCACTTCCGGTCTTACCGAAGAAATCGATTGGTCGATTGATTCTATGTTTGACAATCGAGATTATTCAATTTTATATATGATAAAATACCTTATGAATTGTTTATTTTTTAGTTTCAATCGACCTCATCTAGAATTCTAACGCTTTGCGAATAAACTTAGTAAAAGACTAATCTTATAATAGTATCATCCGCGGCACAGTGGTATCCACCTTAGATAATTGTTGTGAGCTGTCAGATAGAAAAGGACCTCGTGTAAATATATAAAAGATATATTTGAAAGACAGAGATAGGGGACGTGAGTGAGAGAAAAAGAGAGACGGGGTCCAACAGTGATCAATCACATAAACTATTTTGATATCGTCCTTCGCGATCATTCTAGACCAACACTCTCAATAGAATGAAAAGTACGCGCAACATCACTAGGATCAATTTTTTTATACCTTGTTATGCTGAAACCCGAAAATTCCTGTATTGACCTTCTACTTATCCCTTTAAAGCCAGCATTGTTTATACCATTTTAAATAATTACCAAACCAAAATGAGAGTCTTCTGTGACCCAAGTCCTTAGTTTTTTACATGATTATGTAAAGTATTTCATTCAAAATAATGAAATACATGAACACCTTTTCAATGGGGTCCGCTTTATACTTGGCGGGTCTCACTCTTTTCGTAAAGCCTACTGCCAAGGAGTGATCGAATTGACCCGAATGAGGATAAGATCCATTGTCTTGTAATTTGAAAAAATGTATTTTCAACAATACGAAATTTAAAGTATGCTTTTATTTATAGGTATGATAGATAGTGATATAGGTCATAAATAATTGTTTTTAGGTCAGCAGTCAACATATGTATAATGAAACTCTCAATCTTAATTCATCTTTTACTTTGCCGAAGTTTTCCCTTTATATAGCCTCGTTATATTAACGCTTATACATGCTTAAGTCGTTTTGTTGTTTGAGATCCCGGGTTCAATTCCCTGTCGGGGCATGGTTAGCAATACCTCGGATTTTTGTCTCCCAACAATGGGTGGGTAATCGTTAAGTGAGCATTGGGGTGAGCAGCTAGAGGCTCGGGAAGGATGCAGTTGTAGTACTGTTGTGAGAAAAATAGGGAATCCATTGTTAGGTGCTCTAGCCGCCGCGATATGAATGAAATACTGATAAAAGTGGCGCTAAACCCTATTTAATCAATCTTTTTTGTTGTTGTTGTTTGTTTCATTTTGACTTATTTTATTTTGACACGATGAAGTGCATTAGCATTTTCACTTACTCTTCCGTGGTATTATTTGGAACTATTTTATTATAATTTTCTATTGAAGAAAGTGGGACAAATAAGTGTTCAGACAAATTCCTTGCAGTCAATAAGACTTTTTTAAGACCCTGGGTGATTCCAAGTGAGGCATTTCATCTTGTTCAGCATTAGTGAACTAGAGTGGGAATAGCGACGATGAATGTGTTCACTTCAACATTAAGTCGTTTTTCACAACTTCTAAAAGGTCAATATAGTTTTAATTTTCATCACAGTGTAATCAGATTATAAAGTACAGACAATTTATAAAACAAAAAATACTTTTTACCAAAGTTGAATGCATAACATAACGAGGGTATATCTGATTATTATAAGAACGGTGTACTATATCAGAGATCTTAAATGTCCTTCTATTAGTCTCGTGGTAGGAGATTTGGCCTGAATACTATGGATACAACTCTTCTATCTAAGATGGAAACAGATAGACTAAGCACTCGGAATATTTTCCCTACAACTTCCTATGAAAAAGGCCGAGACCAAGAAAACTTTTTTCTGGGATCAAATTGATGTTCTGTGGCATTGAATGTATAAGCGAAAAGATAAATTATACTAGCTTTTCGGATTTTAATTTTTAAATTTGACATTATAGGTCGAACAGAGACCGGGTTAGACAATCATGATACATTAGGAGATACACGTGCTGACTACACGATTTATTTGTGTTCAAGTAAACGGTTTCAGAAATAAGATAGAAGTACGCGTGGTGTTTGTTTTATTGTCAAAAGCTCGCTTGTAATGGCAAAAGAGTTTTTAGTAATTTTGAACATGGCATGTTTTAACTACATGAAAGGTCAATACTTCTTTTTTTATTATGATGCCATTAATTGATGCTTGTACATTCCTCGAGAAGTATCCCCTTTATAAGACAAAGGTGTTGAAAAGGGTATAGTTATTTTTGAAACATTGATTTGAAATACGTATGTCAATTCCAGGTTCTTATTTTATAGTAACATGGAGATATTTATAGTAGAATTGGTATAGAACAGATCAAATTATTGGTGTTAATCACGAGTTAAAAGATTAAAAGAGAAAATCGCCTATGCATCTCGGGGTTACATGAACAGTTTACCAAATAGAAACATACAAGTTAAACCAATGGTATGTTTGCTGTTATGAAATATACAATAAACAAAATCTAAATAACGACATGAAGCTGAATGAAGTTTTATCCATCGATCATAACTGTGAGATAAGCGGTACTATATTGTATGGAGAAATCACTGATAATGAAATTATGCCAGCAATGAATTCATTAAAGTTTCGTAAGCTTCGGGTGGTGCTTTAATAACTGAACATTATGTTTGCGGAATCCATCTTATTTTGCCATTCATGAGAAATCGTATGACACCGGTGAGTTTTCTAAAAGCTTGCCGATCTCCGCCACGATTCCTGCGCAGAAAAAGGAGACACATCCAAACCCGGATAATCATTGAGGCAAAATATTTGTAATAAAAAAAATATTCGAAGACCTTTCAATTTTCGTTCTCAATTATTCAATAACACCCAGGGTTTTGTAAACAGTATTTAACAAGAAAGTATTTTTCTATGACACATAAGCAACCTTTAGCTGCTTCTTTTGTTTTCCGAAAAGCTTTGATTCAGTGAACAGAAACAAGCTTTATTCTTTAATTTCTAGTAGATTAAGCGGGGAAATATATTTTGGAGATTAAATCAACATATAGATCATAAACAGGTTATTAGTAAATTAATCGAGTGTCGGGCAGGTTTGAGACAAGGCTCGTCAATTAGCTTGATTTCATTTGTACTTCTCATAAATGAGTTAAACGAAATCATAAAGAAGGATGGTATTCAAGATGTGCACTTATTCCCAGATTTACTCAAAATTATTATGTTAATATTATCTGATGATATCATGCTTCTTTCTGATACAAGAAATAGTCTTCAGAAGATATTGAATTTATCACGAATGTATTATAATGTATCTAGAAGTAAATCTGTCAAAAACAAAGATCGCAGCATTTAGAGACGGCGAATAATTATCTCAATTGGGTGATGCAAATGATTAGTTTGAATGTGTCAATTGTTTTACTAATAATTTAATTGTTAGTTTCGTCTATCAAAAACGAGCGATCTGATTGGTCGAAAAATTTAATTCATACCTCCATGAACACAATTTTGACCACGCATCCATTTTGTATGCTTCCGCACAAAATAGTTCTCTACAAAAAGGTATCAAAATTTGTAAAGTTGTTGCAATTTTCGCTCGATGCTATCAAATTATAAGAAATGAAGATGATATTTTTTGTTTTCATGGAGGTATGAACCGAAAAACCTAATCACACACTGTATGAATCCGCTTCGCGTATTCATACAGTGTGATTAGGTTTTTCGGTTCACACCTCCATGAAAACAAAAAAAATCTCTTCATCTCTTAAATAGCTATGGTCTGTCTGTTTATGAAATGGTAGAATATAGACCCTACTTTCTTAAAAGTAAATAGGACTTTACTTAGTATTCCTTCTTTAGTGAGTTTCTCGATACCAGTAACTTGAAATACTTTTTCTAAAAATCTGTGCTACAGAAATACGATAATTGTCTCTATTCTGTTTTATTGGTCTGCAATATTTCAAAAAAAGAATATGCATGTATAGATTTTATGGACGATTTCAGTTGCATAAACATACTTGAAAAAATTGGTATGGTACTGGTTAGAATTCGAAGATATACAGGAGAATAAATATGTGAAAAATTGTTGCAACATGTCAGTATTATATGCTTCTTTCTGACATATTAGCTGTATCATAATTTCTATGAAATAGGTTTGGTTATGTATGGGAAATCAAGATGTTGACAATGGTAAAAACTTTGTTTCCCGGTACATATAGCGGCAAAAAGATCATTGTCTGCAGGTATGGAAAAAAGAAACGTCCTTTTCAGTCAAAGCTATAGTTTTGAATATGGAATTCAAAATTTTCGTGAGAATACAATTATCATCTAGATGTTATTAATCTATATAAGTTTCGAAAAGCTATGACTTATTTTAGAACGGGATGATTGGAAATCGGCAATAGATTAGGGTCGTTATGAAGATATTCATGAGTAACGTTTAGGCTTCAGTTGAAATTGAAGATATGATAACTTCTTACTGGTTTGTATTCTAATGTTCGTTATCAGTATTCGAAAAAGACATATTAATAATGACACGAACAAATATTGCCATTTTTATCTATTATGCCTATGAAATACGTAGTTTTACTAGAAAAAGAGTAATAATTTCAGCAGTTGATTTTAAGAGATAAAGAGAATATTTTTTGTTTTTCACGGAGGTATGAACCGAAAAAGCTAATCACACTGTATGAAGGGGCGAAGCGTATTCATCCATTAGTGTGATTAGGTTTTTCGGTTAATACCTCCATGAAAACAAAAACATTCTCTTCATCTTTTATAATTGTATGGCATAGAGCGAAAAAAGCAAACACTTTACAAATTCTGATACTGAACTATTTTTTTTGAAAGCATACGAAATGCTCAAAATTTTGTTCGTGGAGGTATGAATATTTTTTCAACTAATCAGAACGCCCAATTTTCATACGAAACTATAAAATTTGATTATTCATAAATGTATTAAAAGTTTTCGTTGATATCCTTATAAAGAGAGAGTAATCTAAAGGTAATACTATTCGTACAAAGAATTGTTAAAAATATGTACATGTATATGTAAAGGCCGGAGGCCAATTATCGAACTAATTCAAATTGAGCTGGGCATGTGTCCATTTGATTAAAAAATGGTAATAATTTGTTTTGTATGAACCGGTTCATTTCTCTCATTTCTCTTATTGAGAAGTAGCAGGTTTTGGAAAATTATAAAGATAAAGAAAAGTATCAATTTATTGCTGACCATGACGTCCCATGTTAATCTTCCTTCTACAGTCACCTATTTATCGAATTGAAATCCATTTACTTTTTCTTTTCAAAGTAAGCACATTTTCCTGTGATTTGCAACACTTGTGTATGATCTCTGCACCAATCAATCGACCATAAATAATCTGTCAACGTTTAAAGGTTATTAAGATGATTAAAGCATCACCAAGGGTTATTTATATTCGTCTAATATCCCACGATTTCATTCATCTTGGTATTAATTAGCAATAACGTAAACATATAAATCAGTTATTAAATACAACCAAAGTATTAAAGTCATGCAAGAATAAATGCGTGCTTTTAAAAAAAACTCTTTATTCTTCGTATTTGAAATAGATGCTAGCACAAATTATTAGTATGCAAAACAAAAAAAAGTTCACTTTCAGGATATCTTCATTGGGCGACCAAATTATCGTAAATACAGCTTGTATAAAGCTGTATTTATACAATGTGTTCTCCCAACGACAATATAATGAGTTCCACGAAGCTCTTCAATGTAAATACTTTCAAGTTCATAAGCTTATCACTTTACAAATATTCTTAATTTATAAGAATACGTAAAATTTTATTTTATACGTTAACCCTTTCCTGGTCAATCCCTGGTTTTTACGTCCCTACGATTGCTTGTCACTAGCAAGTTCTTCTTTTTCCACAATATTTTCTACTCTACCCAATGGTTATTTTGTAAATTAAATCCACTTTTAAATGTCGTCTGTAAAACCTTTGAATTTGGACGGGTCTAAAATTTTACAAAACAGGAAAGGGTTAATTTATAACATATTAGATTAAATCCTATGTTTAGCAGTGATCAATCGAGGAACCGTCTTTGTACATATTTGCTTACATGCGTGAAAAAAATGGTAATATTCCTGCATGAAAGAGATCTTGGAAACGTATCTCAATTGTCTGAAGACTCATATTAAAGAGTCCGACTTTTCTATGACTTGTCCATTGCAAATTTTGATCAAATTGGATATTTAATATTCATACTTGAATTGGCACCTGCCTCCTAAAACCTTCCTCACTCATGTGACGGCCAGTATTGAAGAATAAGATAAGGGTTTTTTTTATCTATTTAAATGTTTTTATCGATCTACAAATTATCTGCTATTATGTGATCCGTAACGTCCTGCCGTCTTATACATCTTAGATTAAAGCATAAAGACTGCAGAACAGTCGCAAAAATCCGATCCTATTTATTTATTTACTATTTCCTGTCGTAATAATCACAGATTTCATTTTGTCGACTTACAATTATATTCGGTTTATAGAATGGTGTCTGTCTCTATGTTTGTTTGTTTGTGTTTTTAAGAAAAAATGTTTCTTAATCATACAAGGGGCCCATAGGGTCTTATCGGTTAACTGAGTCCAAAAGGTACAAAAATAGATAGAAGTCCACCAGATGATCCTACATTCCAAATATTAGAGCTCTAAGCCTTTCTGTTTGGGAGAAGAATATTGTTTAAAGTTTTCACTATACAAGCCTATTTTACACTTGTGTCATCCGGAAACAGGTTAATTTTGAACCACGGGCCATACTTTTACAATCTTGATAGGGGTCCACCAGATGATTTTGTAAACCAAATATCAAAGCACTAGGTCCTCTAGTTTAGAAGATGGTTTTTAAAATGATCACTATATAAACCCTATGTAAAACTTGTGACGTCCGGGAATGGACTTATTATGACCCTGGGGCCAAATTTTTACAATCTTTGAAAGAGGCCAACCAGATGATGCTAAATACCAAGTATATAATATCTAGGCCTGTCTGTTTGAGAGAAGAAGATTTAAAGTTTTCTCTAAAAAGACTACGTAAAACTTGTGATGTCCGGGAACGGGCTAATTCTGACCCTAGGGTCATTTATGCAATTTACACAATCTTGATATAAATCCACCAGACGATGCTTTATTCCAAATATCAAAGCTCTATATCCTCCCTCGGGAGAAGAAGACTTGTAAAGTGTTCACTATATAAGCCCTTTGCAAAACTTGTGGTGTGCGGGATAGGGCTAATTCTGAGCCGGGGTCACAATTTATATAACCTTGATAGAGGTCAACAAGAAGTTGCCACATACCAAATATCAGAGCTGTAAGTCGTTTGTTTTGGTAGAAAAAGATCTTCAAAGTTGTCACTATGTAAAATTATGACCCACCCCTAAACCGTGTACGAATGATCAAAACAAGGGTTAATTGCAATACTGTTCGAAGTGCAAACAATGTATAGACAGACCAGTATCGCTATAAACCCTCGAAAAGTAACCGTTGTACATATCGCCTTTGTCGTTCTAAAATGTCGTAACTACAGCTTGATTCAAGCTGTAGTTACGACGGTTTAGAACGACAATGAAGATATACGTGTAGGTACTAACCCTTAAACTCTTGATCAGTGATGTTGATAAGTGAATAAATCGTGGGATAAATGTTATAATAGCTTCAATTCTTTAAAACTGATTAAGCCAAACAAAATATAGTTTGCAAAAAAATGACGGATAAGGGTTGTCAGTCAAAGAAACAACCGAGCAATCAAATCACTCATTTAGCCCGGAAGGTAACTTTGAACTCCGATATTAGCCGACATTTATGAGAAGCATTTTTGCTGGTTTGCGACAAAAAGCTGTACTTTGCGACGTTTCGGTCGCCAAGCAACTATTTTACATTGTGTTGACTGTTAAATGTACTAGCCATGAATTTGGCAAAATTACGCCGTTTGATATCGAAGAAGAATTTCTTGTTGGAACTCAGAGTGCGGTACCAACGATCCCTTGATCTTGATCAAAATAATAAGAGGGTTTATAATTCAAAATACTTTTTAGCTAGCAAAGCGTTAGCTTGATAGCTTAAGTTAACAGACAAAATATTGAGGTCTTTTCAGAGTTCAACGAGTGCAAACTGCCACTGAAGGCTTAATCTCCAAAATCCATTGAATGCATATGCCATAAATAGTAGTTCTAATGTATTTCACTCTATTCAAATAGTAGAGACCTCTGTCAAAAGCATGCTATTTAATTTATTTAATCTATTCCTACTTATTACCGCTTTTTAAGTATCCCAAAAAAAGCTTGGGAAAACATTTTGACAAATAAGAAATTGCTTGTAACAAGCAATTTCTTATTTGTCAAAATGTTTTCTATCACACAAGGGAAATATTTTCTAAATTCCACAAACTGAAAACTGTCATCTACAACATTTATTTCTATTCGAATCAGTCTAAGATTTTTTCATGTTGTAAAGGGTTTGCTCCCGGGTTACCTTAACCTCGTTTATTTATCATATAACCTTATTTAACAAAGAAGGTTTATTAACAAAACCATGCTTATCTAGCTTACAATAATTCGAATACTTTGATTTTACAGATATGAAATCTGTTAAACAATCAAGTTGTTGAAAATATTATGACTTACCAAGTAAAATTCTATTTGTGATCGGCCCTACGTAGAGTTCAACATTTCCCTTTATCGGTACATCCCAATATGGACGAAATTCAACATCTACTTCCGCAGCTAACCCTTCAGAAAAAGTTCCAAACTTGATATGGACAATATCAACACCACACTCTCTCGCTAGAAGTGTACCAGGCATGACCGAAAAATCGCAGTTAGCAGTCCCATCAGTTAAAAGTACAATCCTTTTGACAGCCATCGGTCTACCGTACTGGTAGAATAAATTCTTGGCTACGAGAAGGCCTTTGTCCGAACACTGACTACGGAATGAACTTTGAAGCCGAGCCAGATTCTCGAGAAAGTATACTTTATCGTACAGCATTGGAATGAAAGTCTCGACACCATGTACCCCTATGATAACTAGTCCGATCCTCGTATGTTCTGGTCCCATGACTGCCGTGTCCACAAACTTGTTGATAAAGTCTGCGAGTCCATTGTACCAAATAGCTTTACCCCGATGACTGTAGCCCAGATTTGGAGTGGTATAGATCACGAAGAGGACGTCGACTGGAACAGTCATTGAGGCTGAAATTCAAAAAAGGGTATGATTATTCATGAATTATTGATTTTATCTAATGTACCGCTCAAGCGAAGATATCTGGCAAATTTCAGGTGACGGTTTAGGAATCTATTGTAAATTGGGTCACCAATAGGAAATACACCTGGCATATCTCTAGAACACCTCCATGTGATTAGAATAGGCATATGATACACTGGTTACTAACACTTGAAACCCCAATCATTCTTATAATATTTCCAAGTTATAAGACATCAAATTTCCATTACGTAAAGTAACTTATAATTTTTAAAACAAAAACTCAAGACAAACTTTTCAGACACTTTCTGTAAAGTTCTTCCTTGCATTATATTACTCTTAGGATTGTTGGGTATTATAATTCTTGTAATGGAGTACATACCTTCGATTTCCATATTAGGATAAAGATAGAAAGGAGGCGGTGTTTTATAAAGTCTGTGATGATGATGATGAGTTTGTTTTTGATGTACTATGATGGCGCCACCAATCATAGAGTCCTCGTTAATTAGTGACAGATCGCCAAGCGTCTTGGATTCGTCATCTTCATCCTCTGACGATGATAAAACAACGTTGTCCAGGTCTGAATTCACAAGATTGTTTATAATTCCTATAGGAACTACATTTGGAATGAACACAGAACCTCGGTTCAAAGGCGGATGTCTATTAAAGATGTTAGCGTTCCCAACTGGGACTTGGTGTACTGCACCAGAAGATGGTGGCTGAATACCACTGTATTTAGCAATGTTAGGAAAGTTTAAAACCCCGGTATGAAGTTGTGATGATAAAGGCTGTATTGTGAGGAAATTCCTAGGATAACTATTGCCTATAAGAATCGGAGATCCAAGATTTAGAACATTTAACGGAATAATTGGTGGCGGTCCAAAGTTAACTACTGTCGCTTCCACTACTACAAAGAACTGTAGAAGAAAACACTGGTATAAGGTTTGAAGTCTGTTGTTTATATTCATCTTGTTTTGGTTCATTAGCTCTCTATCGTCGTGCCTGAAATAAAGAATATAATTATTTCAAAAGAAATAAGACAAAGTTTTTTTAAATAACTTTGGTATATAAATATTTATTTTTATATGTAAACTTAGTCAGTTATTTTCTTGAACAGAAAAGAACATCATGGAATCGACAATTTTTTTAATGGAATCGAAAGAGCGAAATAAGCGAGTTTCGGGGAAACTATTCTTATAATTAAATGAACCATATGCAATTTCCAAAATATACGCATTGTCCAACAAATTGCAAATATCCGATTATACACATTGTCCGACAAATTGCAATTATCCGAATATACGCCTTGTCCGACAAATTGGAAATATCCGAATCCAGGTCAGCGACTTATCCCTTTCCTGTTTTTCAAAATTCTAGACCTGTCAAATTTGAAAGAATTTGAAGATAACGACTAAAAGTGAGTGCAATATGAAAAGTAACCCACAAACATGGTAGAAAATATTTTGGGAAAAGAAGAAATTGCTTTTTACAATGTTTTCTCGGGTATAAAATCACAGGGACGTAAAACCAGCGATTGTACAGGAAAGGGAATGTTTTGAGCGATGTGAGTGGAGCTGTGAAATGTTTGGAACGGTTTAGTTCAGTTATTAGAATGATATCATCACTGGGCGAGAAATATTTCGCAACTAAAGCTTTTTTAAAGCTGTAGTTACGATGTTTTGCTAGCCCATCGACGATATAAGAGGAACGGTGAACGAGCGATTACATGAACTTGTGTGGGATTAGCGTAAATTTCATTACTTTGATTGATTGGTTAATTGAATGGGGTTTAACGCCCACTTTTAACAGTATTTCTGGCGACTTGAGCCCCTAACAATGGACTCCAGGTATTTCTAACACCAGTACTACCACTATATTCTTTCCTACCCTCCAACTAATATCCCACTTAGGTTTACGATTGTCCACCCATTGGTGAAAAACAAATGTCGGAAAGCATATGTGCCGCCGCCGGGGATCGAACCAATGACACCATAATCGTTGAAGATTAGGAGTCTGAAAATGTTATGTTATCTTGTATCCTGCTTGGCACAGGCGATTTTATAAATGTTATGTCATAAGTCAGCATTAACAAATATTACCTACCGAGTTCATCAAAGACCAACTCGAATTGACCAATCGCTGGCCCCGCCTACTTACTTTGTTGGCCTAGCCCTTCGAATCAAACAGAAACTCCCGCTTCGATTTTTAACGGCGTTGTTTTGAAAAACATAATGGCCAGTAGCATGTAACAAAAAAGTATAAGAGATGGTTGGCGACCCAAACGTCGTAACTGCAGCTTGAATAAGCTGTAGTTACGACAATAAGTCTCCAAACCAACGAAAAAGGCCAACAAAAATGGCGACTTAAGTTGGATTTGAAAGCTCAGGTCCGGGCTGATTAAATGGTTTGATTGGTCGCTTGATTCCTCGATTGACCAACCCGATTGATTAATTATGTGTAAATATCTATACTTTTATTCATCGAGATTGGCACGCATTGGTCTTTTTTTTCTTTCTAACGGATTATCTTGAAATATTTGGAATTTACTGTCTTCTAATGCTTCGGTGAAATAGAAATTAATCGAAAAATCCTCTTACTAAAAGGGATGAAGCTAATAGAAATAGTTCTCCAAACATAAAAATTACAAAATCTTTAAGGTCCCTTTAAGTAAAATCAATGACAAGAATTTCTAGTCGATATACTTATGAAAAATTACTCACGATAAAAAGAAGTTATGTGACCTAATTTACTTATATTTAATGATTATTGATATAATCCATTTGTCTTGAATTCACGTTTATGAGTAATCGTTCGACTAATCTTGATGGATTTTTCGGCATAATTTATTTTTTTTCTTTTATATTTCAGGGCTTAGGAATTTTTACATCAAGGAGTAAGGGTCAATGTATTTAACTCGATGCATGCAAGTCTGAATATGTTCGACCGTTCTATTTGAAAGGTTTATATTCAAAACAATAAACTAAAAACAAATGTTGATTGTCATATTTAAAAAGATCTAAAAGGATCATGAAAAGTAGAAATATACGTGAAATATTAGTTGAATGTGTCTCAATATACAAAGATCTTTGGTTTTAAAACTTGCTACTCTTTGGGGAGTGAATGCTTAAACGTTTGGTTAGAGCGTCGGCTTTATGGTCAAGGGGTCCCGGGTTCGATTCCCGGGAGCGTCTTTCGATCTTTGTTCTTTCAATGGCCCATACAAACGTTGCGAATACTGGTGCGTTGTCGAGACGGATTAGCTGAGAATTCCCCAAATCCATGTAAAATGATAAATGTAAATGAATGAATAAAAACTTAGTCCAATCCAAATTCAAAACGTGTTCAGTAAACGTCACAATTCAAGGTTTCGACACAGAAACACGTTTCAAAGTTGTGAATTATTGGGCTAAGTACAACAAGATTTTTTTTGTGGCAGAAAGGGTAAAGCATATGTCACTATTCAAAACACATTTCGATGTTGAAACTGCAAGATAATGAAATACTCAGCAAAGGAGTATAACAAAAAGTTTTGTGGCAGAAATGTTTCAGCTTTTGTCACATTTCAAGATTTTGACTCCGAAACACGTTTCAATGTTGGAACTGTAAGGCTATTAAATACTCAGCAAAGAAGTACAGCAAAATATTTATGGCAGAAAAGTTTTAGCATATATCACAATTCAGGGTTTTGACTCCAAATCACGTTCTACAAGATTATGAAAACTGAGTAACCATTCCCAATCAATGTCGCTTTTGGACGCCCCTCGGGAAAAACAATTGGGGAAACACTGTGTTAAATGAAGAAATTACTTGTTACAAGCAATTTCTTCATTTGACACAATGTTTTCAAAGAAAGTTGAAAAAATTAAAAATTCTTTAAACTTTAAATTGTCGTATGCAACTCCTTTCAATTTGGTCCAGTTTTTTGCTGTCTGGTAAGGAGTATAACAAAATGTTTTTGTGGCAGAATAGGTAAACAACAAACCACGTTTTTGCCAATTACGTAGGAAAACCACAAAACATTAATTCAAGACACGATATTGCATTATGTGTTACATGCAATATTGTACATGTATCTGGTACATGGACAGTGCATCTTATCCGGTTGAGGGCCGCCGTCATAGCGCAGTTGGTAGCGCGTCGGACTATCAATCTAGAGGTCCCGGGTTCGATTCCCGACGGCGGCACTCATCCTTTCCGACTATTTGTCTCTCACCAATGGGTCGATAATCGTAGACCTATGTGGGATAGCAGCTGGAGGCTAGGAAAGGTTGTAATGGTAGTACTGGTAGGAGAAATACCAGGATTCCATTGTTAGGTTTCCAGCCGCCGCGATATAACTGAAAGATTGTTGAAAGCGGCGTAAAACTCCAAGTAACAAGTCAAAACTTGTCGCTTTATCTGCAGCTTTTCGGGTAAATCAACTTTTTTCGGGTAAATCAACTTTCAACATTATAATTGATTTGTTTGAATGGGGTTTTACGCCGCTTTCAACAATCTTTCAGTTATATCGCGGCGGCTGGAGCACCTAACGATGGATTCCTGGTATTTCTCACACAATACCGCCATCACATCCTAGCCTCCAGCTGCTATCCCACATAGGTCTACGGTTATCGACCCATTGGTGGGAGACAAATAAATTACAAATGACGGATGGCTTCTGTCAATCAAAAACCGATCGACCAATCAAGTCACAAATTAACCTTTGTCATGATGCATAAATTACCTTACTGAATTGCTGAAATATCAAAGGGCTGAAAGCACTGATAGAACGTGTTATTAAAAAATCAATATTTCTTTTACAAATCAACTTCATAAACAACTCTGAGAGGAAAAATACAAGCAGGAGGTGTAGACCAAGATCAGACTGCACTTATGTGCAGGCTGATCTTGGTCTACACCCTCTGTCAAAAACCGGAATATTCCGGGTTCAGCATGACAAGGGTTAAGAACGCTCTATTAACCGTGAATTCCCGAAATGGTACATATTTATGCTAGCCTTTTTGTTGGTTTGGTGACTTAAAGGTCGTAACTACACCTTATTACGACGTTTGAATCGCCGACCAAACCTTCTGTTTCAGTGTTTTGCTACGTTTCTGATCACATTTTTTGTAAAGTAACGCCGTATGATCTCTTAGTCGAACTTCCTGTTGGAGCTCAGAAGACATGGCTAACGATCTGTAAATTAATAGATCGCTTGCCAAGCCTTCTGCCGTCAGACAAGGCAATTCTACTGAAGCGCCAAACGCTGTTTGCTCGAAATATATGGTCAGGCACGTAACTCAAGAAGCAAGTGTTTGATGAACTACCTAAACGTCATAACTACAGGCTTATTAAGCTGTAGTTACGCCCATATAATAGAAATGTGTATGAGGTCAATAATTCATTTCCTGTATGAATGATTGAATTGGAGAATTGATTTTTCGAGTGACAGGGGTGACCCGTCTATAACGGATGGTACGGTAGAAACCCTAAGCGGAAATAATATGGTCTTAGCTGATATCGTATACTACGGACGGATAAATTAAAAATCGATTGGCCAATCAGATCATTTATTTAGACTAGAAGTGAACTTTGATAACCGTCTGTTGTGTCAAGCATTTTTGTTGGTTTTGCAATTTATTCAAGCTGTAGTTTCGATGTTTAGGTTGCAAAGAACCATTTCAATTCAGTTGCACGTATTGACCATAAATTTTGCAAAATAACGTCATTTCCTATCTATGTCAAACATCCAATCAGAGGTCGGTTGAGCGCGGTCAGCGATTCGTAGTTAAATGACCTTGATCTTGTCTTCGTCGAAGATATCTTATATAAAAAAAATATATAACAAAACCATTCAATGATTTTGAAAACTCGACAGGTCTTTAAATCTAACGATTTCAAAAAAATAAGCTTATAGCCAATTTTAATGAACTCACCATTAACACAGAGTGAAGCTGATTAGCCAATCATTTTATATACACTGTCCACAAATGTCCTACTATTTCCTACCATGTTCATTTCATGGCACACCATTAAACAGTAGAAGAGTTATGTCTGAATACATCTATATAGTGCTTCATCATCAACAACCTTTACCTTTTCTATCCCCAATTTTTCGACCAAAGTCGTTCAAATACTCAAAGGGAAGATGATACTTTCAGACAGTATTTCCTGAGACGTTAATTAACCAATTACCAGACGTCACAGTTTTAGGCTTGTTTAAATTGAAAAATGTTCGAGACGACAATTCAAAATTTATGAAATTTTAAAAATCTTGGTATTTTGGGTTAAAAAAACATTTTGAATAAGGAAGAAATTGCTTGTAACAAGCAATTCAAACTTTATGCAATTTTAAAAATCTTTGTATTTTGGGTAAGAAAACATTGCGGATAATAAAGAAATTGCTTGTAACAAGCAATTTCTTCATTTTCCAAAATGCTTTCCTAAACATTTTTATTGAGGGGCGTCAAAAAGCGTCACTGCATGGAAATAGGTTAATACAAAAGAAAACGAGCCTTACTATATCTTTGCTTTCCACGAGGA
Source organism: Fragum fragum (assembly GCA_946902895.1). Taxonomy (NCBI): domain Eukaryota; kingdom Metazoa; phylum Mollusca; class Bivalvia; order Cardiida; family Cardiidae; genus Fragum; species Fragum fragum. The sequence continues at coordinate 10,348,658 of OX336369.1, forward strand.
ATTTAAACAATAACATTTTTTTCAACATACCTGCCTCTCGTAACTGCCTTACCGGACAAAGAAAGGGTGCTAAACGCGTGGTTAATGAGTTACGAATTAGATTTTGAAAGGTTAAAATGACAAATAATAAATGGCTCGTTTTTATAGCTCGTTTGGACGTTTTGACATCGACGATGGGAAATAAAAAACAAAAAAGGTCGAATGAAATTTATTTTTGAAATTTAAACTTGAATTTTTAGATTAAGATTAATTTCCTCAACCACGGAAGCTACTTTTAACGAACGAGGAGCTATAAAAAATATCCTTGTCTTTAACGCGATATTTCTTCTTAGTCAGATTCTCTAAAGCGATACTTTCTTGATCATATTTTTCAAGCGATACTCTATTCTTGATCTAACAGATTCTATTTAATCCAGCCGCCGTCATAGCGCAGTTGGTAGCGCATCGGACTATCAATCTAGAGGTCCCGGGTTCGATCCCCGAGCGGCACTCATCCTACCCGACTATTTGTCTCTCACCAATGGGTCGATAATCGTAGACCCATGTGGGATAGCAGCTGCGGGCTAGGAAAGGGTTTAATGGTAGTACTGGTGTGAGAAATACCAGGATTCCATTGTGAGGTGCTCCAGCCGCCGCGATATAACTGAAAGATTGTTGAAAGCGGCGTAGAACCCCATTCAAACAAACAATCTATTTATTCTAAATGTCTGTAACATTTATCTCCGAAAACCGAAGGTCCATCGAGCTGTTGTCATGAGCTGTTGTCATGATAATGTGTCTTTTGTCTGTCCGTACACGTTCGAATAATTATCTCCTCCTAAACTACTGAATGGATTTCAATGAAATCTCTCGAACATATCCCTATGGGTGGACACTTGACAAATCGCAACTGTAAATCAAAAATGGAAAATTCTGTCTCAAAAATTCGGTCACTTGACCTTTATCAAGAAACAAATTAAAACTATTGAGACTTAAAAACTACATCTTTCCTCTATAACTTAGTACTATGTATAATGGAGGAAAGATGTAGTTTTTAAGTCTGAATAGTTTTTATTTCTTTCTTGATGAAGGTCAAGTGACCGAATTTTTGAGACCGAGTGTTGTAATGCCATATTATGTTGTAATGCCATATTATGAATTCCCTGTGGAATATTATGTGGAAAAGCTTATCATAATTAATCATAGTCATATTTAGACCAGAAATGAACTTTGAACTCAAACTTTAGTTTTTTTTTTTTTTTTTTTTTTTTTTTTTTTTCCTTACTCTAGCTATTCTTACGACGTATTAGTAGCCAACCAACAGTTTTTCTTTTTTGTGACATATTACTTGCCATAAATTTTGGAAAATAACGCCTTCTAGTTCCTATTGTAGATCAATTTTAAACGCTTTCAGGGACTTGTAATCACAAACAATGTTACCATGATCGCTTATTAGAACTCACCATTATGTTTGAGAATTGTTCCTCAGACGACGCCGTACAGTACAAGATGTCAGAAGAAAAAATAGTCGGAAAACAGATTCAGTGAGACTTGGTTTGACAAGATATAGAGTAAAGTCTGTGACTCTCAAAATTGCCAGCATAGCTCCATTTTGTTCACCTGAGAATCTTTTTTAAGTAAAACAAAATCTTATCAATTCTAAAAAAATGGATCGTAGACAAAACACAGCTTTTATTGTGTTTATTTTCAATCCAAGTAATAGGAAAACTAATTCAAAAGATATTTTTCTATCAAACCGCTCATTTCATATCCCTTTTGTTTTCACAAGTACGCACTTCGACGAACGTCTTCCGAAATTATTATGAAATATTATCCGTCGAAAAATACGCCTGTTATGGGCTGTATTTATTAACTATATTTGTTATGTGACATACAGTCAGGTGACAAGATGTATGATTTTGGAATGATTCAGTGAGAGGGTGGGAGAGATTTGATTGCTTTGAACGTTTGAACGAACTGAGTAATATTCTGTTACCTCCCTTTGATAGATTTAAATAGATTTGTGTGTCTTCACAGACCAATCAGAAGATTCGAAATCCAGGTTAGTCAATGAAATCATTGCATTTTTTAGCGATTTGAATAAGGTTGTGGAGCGTTTTGAAGGATTTGGGTGAGTGTTTGGAGTGCTAAAATTTGAACGTCGAGTGGGCGATTTTGAATGACTTTGAGTGGAATGAGCGTCAATTTACGATGCTCTTAACTGTAGGAGTCCAATAGACCCGTTAACCCATTCCCAGACAGCAAATTTTAAGACTAGTCCGAATTGAAAGGAGTTAGAGAGAACAACTTATTGTTTATGAAATTTCAGATTTTTCAACTAATTGAAAAGAAATCATTGTGTAAACAAGCAATTTCTTCATTTTCCCAAATGTGTTTCTTGGGGGGCTTCAAAAAGCGTCACTCTGTGGAAAAGGATTAAATATTTTTGATGTAGGATTGCGATCATTCACTGGTATAATCTTATGCAAATGGTCCGAATTCTATGGTAACGCCTTCCGTTACGTTGAAAATGACGTCATGTAATGCATGCAGTCACCGTATTCTACAGACAGAATTTCTCGGGATGTAATCAATCGGTACATTTCAAGAATGCTATTGAATAATCGAAATATTAAGGTAATACTATAAACAGAATATCGAATTCATATTTATATCACAAGAGTCATCTACAGTAGAAAAATACTTGACATAATCTAGATTGTATCTGTTTATATATTGACCTTTTAATATTTCATATTTCATTATAAAATAAACGAATAATAATAAGATAATAACAATAAGTTGAAGTTACGACGTTTAAGTCACCGAGCGAAGAAAAAAACTTCAAATAAATGACGGCAAAAGTTGGAGTTCAAAGTTCACTTCCGGTTCTGATAAATGATGTGACTGGTCGATTGACTCTTTGATTGCCAGACTCTCCAGAAAAAGGCCTTTAAAATCATTGCGAAATATAAAAAATGTGCTCAAAAATATATTTACGAAAAGACAAATTTTTGTTGTTGTTTTTGCTGCTGTTTTTGTTCTTTGTCAATTCCATCGACTTAAAATTGTCGTAAAATAATTTCTTTCAATTTGGCCCTTTCTAAAAATGTGTCGTCTGGTCTGAGAAATCTTAGACGTCAATTTTAGTCTGAACCTCCTTCTCAGGCAATTTTCATTCGTTGATATCGTCAGTTTACCAATTGACAAATCACGTTTGTCAATCATATCAATGAAATCGTTCAATTAGACCGGACGTTCCAACATTGCCTGCCATATTTATGAATCATCTTGTTGATTTTGCGACTTAAACGTCGTAACTACAGCTAATTAAAGCTACATTTCCGATGTTTAGGTCGCTAACTACCCAATCTACTTATTTGTAACATGCTATTGGCCATATATCTGTATATATATTTTTTTTCAAAATAACGCCATTAAAAATCGAATCGTATATTCCTGTCGGAGTCAATGGGCTCGGCCAAAGGAGTCAACGGGCGGGGCCAGCGATAGGTCAATTCCCACACAATCCCCCATTTTCACGCCCCTCAAGAAAGGGCTTGATTGGGAAAACAGGTTGGAATTGAAGAATTTCGTTGCTACAAGCAATTTCTTCATTTTCAAACGTATTTTCTACCTAAAAAAACAGAGATACTCAAAAGATTTTCAACTTGAAATCGTCGTCTGCAATTCCGTGAATTTGAACCAGTCAAGAAATTCATCATGTTGGAAAGGGTTACAGGATAAATAAAATGCATTTCGATCCACAACGCGACTTTGAACTATCCGGGAATTTGCTGGTTTAGGGATTTAAACGTCGTAACTACAGCTTATTCAACATTAAGGCCACCAATCAACCATTCTACTTAATTATTACATGCCACCGGCCATAAATTTTGCTACAAAACGTCGTTTACAAAATCGAAGTGGAACTTCCTGGCGAAGTCAATTGGTGAGGCCAACGGTTTTATTTGGCGCGGCCAGCGAATGGGCAATTACACATCCAGAAAAGATGTCAAGCGCTAAAATCTTAGACCTTGGCGACCTGTGCAGTCTGATCAGGTTCTTACTTTTCTTCCAAAATGATCCATTTTTACTAGATGGATGCATACTGAAACGCTTTGTTAATCTTCCGGTTTACTAAGAGGATAAACGACGTTGTGATGCAAAGTTCATAATCAGGATTATTTTTTCACAAAGTAAAACAGCTGATTGACGAATGTAACGTCGTAACTAAAGCTTGGATAAGCTGTAGGTACGACTTTATAGTCGGCAAACCAACGAAAAATCCTTAAAATAAATTTTTGAGTTCAAGTTTCACTTTCGCTCTTAATTACTCATTTGATAGGCCAATTGGTTATTTGGTTGACAAACGCGATTCGTCCATTCCAAAGATAATTTGTCGGATGAAATAGTTTGTGTACCGTTCACATATAAATCATGTTCTTATCAGTTCTTCATTTATTTGTCATTCTGTCTTCATATTGATGGTTCAGCGCGAAACTGTTGTAACTGCCTATAAACTTATAGGCAGTTACAACTGTTTCGCGCCGAAACATCGATATAATCATCTTACCTTTGTTTGGTTTAAGCTTCTTTTGACTTCTGTCTCTACACTGATGCACTTCCGTCGGTATAAGAAATAAAATACAAAATTATCAAATAATCCAATAACCTATGGGTATTGCTCTCTAATATAACACCAACAGTCCAATATTTCTATCTAATTCCGTTTCATTTTGAATTATAGTCAAATATAGTCACAAACCTTGAGAAACTGACACTTTGATAAATTCTATATCCTTGAATCCTTTTTAAAATTTCATAACTAGATAAATGTGTGTACGAAAATAAACTCACGATATGCTTTTTAAGGTGTGTTTACGACAAGATTCGAGAATTCAAATAGTTAAGCGCAATACTATATCATGCAATTTCAAATTGTTTTTTAATGACCACTTGGTCATTTTACTCCTTTCTTTCCCCGTATGAAATAGTTTTCAAGTTTTAAAAGGCATCAAACTTTTATCATAACATGACCACTAGCATATAATTAACTTTTGTCGACTTTTAGCGCATATTATTAAAGTTAGTAAGAAAAGTGAGAAAAGTCATAATTTTATTTCAGTGTATTGTCAAAGAAAATACTTCTGTACCATAGTAAGCAAGGGTGAGATGGATCACTTTCGTTATTCAACATTCCGCTTTGAATTCATGTAATTCATTGCGCCTACTATACCAAACCCAAATTACTAATGACCCTATGTGACATGGGCTAACATTCATTTAACCCATTCCAACACATTCCCGCCTTTTATGCGCCTGAAGAAAAAAGTTCAGGAAAACAAAGTGGAAAATGAAGAAATTGCTTGTGACAAGCAATTTCTTCATTTTTCACATTGTTTTCTACCCCGAAAGACAGATATATTCAAAATTCCACCAACTTTGAAATATCGTATTCAACTTCTTTCACTTTGGGCAAGTCTAAAATGTTGTAGTTAGGGACTAGGTTAAGAGATGAAGATTTTTTTGTCATGGAAGTTTGAAACGAAAGAAATTGTCACACTGTATGTATACGCGAAGCGGATTCTTAAATAAGTGTGATTAGGTTTTCTACCTCCTTGAAAACAAAACTTTTTTTCTTCATTTCTTATAATTCAATGACCTCGAGCAATAAAAGGCATATTTTTACAAGCTTTAATACAATTATTGAACTATTTTGTGCACAAGCGTACTAAATAGCAGCGTGCTCAAAATTTTGTCAATGGATGTATGGTGGTTTTATTCTGCCAATCTGAACTTTCGTTTTGATAGACGAAACTAAAATTTGAATTATTCTTTTTTCAACTAAAATATGATTTTCTCGCATTATCCCTCTACGTGACAATTTTTGTGTATATCGGTCATGTTCAGACAGTATGCTAGGGGTTTTGTCTATCAATGGCTCGAAAAACGGTTTGTTGCAAGTGAAGCTAATAGCATAGTTTGTTGCAGTTGTCGTTAGATAGTTGATTCAAGGCTGTTATTTCCCGTATATGGAGTAACCAGTTAGTCTAACCAAGTCTAACAAGCCTGCATAGATTCAAAGAGTTTAATACATCATAAGTGTCTATATAAACAATTGTCGACAGATAGAACCAATCATGCGAAAAGGCACCATTCAGGAATTCCGTAAAGAAAATATTTAAAAGAGATCACCGCATGCGCTACCAACGCTCGGTCACAGATTTTGGATTGTGAAACAAGAAGGTGCCATATGACCTTTAATCACGTCTATGACCTGTGACCCTACTTAAGTAGAGAAACCTGCATCAAGCGTAGTTCAATTGGCCATTTAACCCTTTCCCGTTTTTGGAAATTTTAGACTAGTCCAAATTGAAAGAGGTTGCAGACGACAATGACAACTGGATGCTATTTGAAATGAACCCATCCTATGTGGTAAAAAATATTGTGGAAAAAGGAGAAATTGCTTGTTACAAGCAATTTCTTCTTTTTCCATAATGTTTTCTCAAGTATAAAATCACAGGAACGTAAAATCCCGTATTTGAACGGGAAAGGGTTAAGAGATAAAGAGAATAATTTTGTTTTCATGGAGGTATGAACCGAAAAACCTAATGACACTTATGTATGAATCCGCCAAGTGTGATTAGGTTAATTGCATCCAGCGCAAAAAGCAAAAAACCTTACACATTTTGATACTTTTTTGAATGGAACTATTTTGGGCGGATACATACAAAAGGGCTGAGTGCTCAAACTTTTTGTTCTTGGAGGTATGACTTATCCTTTTCGACCAATCAGAACGCCTATTTTTGATAGACGAAACTAAAAATTAAATCATATCGATATGAACGATTCTGTAAATTCTTGCTCGCATTTGAAAATCTTACCAAAGGGGCAAGAGCTAACATTTCACTTTCTGCTGTGACGTCGACTTTTGGAGTGGTAGCTTTATTCAAGTGAAACGATAATTGATATGTACATGTATGCAAAATATGAGAATTACATTATGAGACCAAAAGATAAAGGCACGGGGGGAGGGGGGGGGGGCTGAAATAAACACAGCTCACCAACATCTTGCAATCGTCAATATCATTTAAAAAATATGTAGAATATTATTAGAATCAGACCATAGGACTAAGAGATGAAGGCAAGATCAAAATTATAATCGTTAGTTGTGACCTCGACCTTAAGAGTGAGCGCCTCGATCGAATGAAGCATTATTGCTTTCATCCAGATACACAATTGTGTAGAGTACTATGGGAATCAGACTATAAGATTAGAGATTTGAACTTCTGATATTACCTTGATATTCAGAGTAGGAGCCTGTGGTAATGCATTACATTACTCTTATATATATATATATATATATATCTACAAATTGGTAATGTATTTTTAAAATCAGTCATTAGTATCAAGAGATTTAGGCAAGATAAACTTTGGCCTTTTGCTGTGACCATTACCTTTTGATTAGGCATCTGAGTCACGTGCAGCACACTTGCTCTCCTCAAGATGTAAGGTATTTGAAATACTATTAGATTCAGATCACAGGTTTCAGAGATATCACAAAAGTTCAAAGTTTTAGCACGACGACGCTAAGGACACAAACGACCAACAGGCCAAACTTATAAAAAAGTGGAAATATCACGTAACCGACATGGTCGCTTATTTTGCAAGCGGGTGCAAAATGAGGAAGAAAAAAAATTAATGCCACATAAGTTCTGAAAGTGAGTGGCAATGAGGTAAGACACTGAAATCGAATAAAGATGTGACATGACCGGTTGATATAAAGCATGAATATATGGAGAGAAAAAATGATAAACTAGAAATTGTCGCAAAGCGGGCTAATATCCCCCAACAGCGCTTGTCAGTATAAAAGTGTATCCGCCAAAGGGCCGTAACAAAAATGGACTTTTTAATAAAAGGGCCATAAATCAGTCAAAAATAAATGGACCACAACCCAAATAGGATATGCACATGTCTGACTTATAACGAGTCTTTCTGTGAAATTTGAATCAAATCCGTCCAATGATTGCTGAGAAATTGAGCGGACACGATTTTTCTCCAAAGGGCAATAACTCCCTCAAAAATCAATGGACCGGAACCAAAATAGAATATGCACATCTCTGCTTGATACTGATTATACCAGTGAAGTTTGAATAAAATCCGTCCAATAGTTGTCGAGAAATCGAGCGGACACGAAAAAGCTACAGACAGACAGACGGACGGACTGACCTACCGACAAGCTGAATCCTATTCAACGAATTCGAAGTAACGATAGTACGGACGGAGAAAGAGAAAAAGATAGAGTGATTCGCCAAACACAGTAAACGTTAGCAAAGTAATAGGCGTGGCAAACATTTTATTATTCTTGGGGGAGGCTGTTGACTAATCGCTGATACCGCCCTTTTTTCACCACTGGCCCCGCCAACAGGGAGATTTTAACAGGAAGTGTTGTTTCAATATGTAACGGCATTATTTTGCAAAATTTGTAACCGGAAGCAAGTTACAAGTAAGTACAGTGCTTGATTGGAGAACTAAAGGTCTTAACTACAGCTTGAATAAGTCGCCAAACAACAGTGAATGTTGGGGCTCTTTAACTTTAGTCTAAATGAATAATTTCATTGGTTCATGACAATTTGATTGACAGCCATGATTGGTCGACTGAACAGACAGACCAGGGTCGAAGTTTTCGCTCCAGCTAAGTTTTCCGAATCTTAAATGGCAATTCTACCTTCTCGAATAAATATATGTATTATATACCTATAAAATATACATTCCGCAAAATCGGACTTCTATCTGACAGTGTCACATATGGTCCCATATTGGTTGTCTAAGATGACGTCATTTTTATTTCTGTAAATGACGTCACAATATGAATGAACGTAATCAAAATGGTAAAGGAGAAAGAGAAATACTTGTAGGAATACATATTTGGTCAATAAAAGACAGGTATTGACTTAAAGGAATATTATGTTACGATTGCGATTATGATTGTCACTCGATCTTGGGTCTCATGGAATATTAAAATTTGTCTCCGCAGCTCAAGCAAATACAAGACATTGTATCGCTAATATATAGGGAATATAACAACAGTGTATTTTTCTATTTGTTGTTATCGTGTTCGAGAATCGTGTGTAGGTATTTTTATTCGGTCGAATCCAATAAAAATACCTACACATGGTTCGACAACACGATAACAATAACTAGAAAAAAGACACTATTGTAATATTCCTTTTATTATATACCATGACATAACATTAAGAAAATTCTCTTAAATGATTAAGACATAACCAACTTTCCGAAAGAAAAACGTCAATACACAAAAAAGTAGCCCGTGTTTATCGGTACTAGACGAATACGGTTTTTTGGTACACGCCGAATATTGATTTTTTTCTGTCGAGTTATATTTAATCCATATCTTTTATAGGTATAGGTATATAATAAATAATAATATTCCCTATGTCTTATTGTTTTCTGCAGGAACTTGTCTCTTTTTCGTTCATTGTAGGGAAGTTAGACGCAAACAGAATTATGTAATTCATGCATTCAATTGATGGATCGCCGTTGAAAGTCAAAACATAGATTCGCCATTCAATAATTGTTCGTTTTGTCTATCAAATATGAACGTTCTGATTGGCTACAAACTAGTTGCATACGCGTATGCTGAATACGCAGCTATTTTGTATGCATGTGCACAAAGTTGTTCCATGATATTGTCTCAAAAAGTAAATAATTCGCTTTTCTTTCAGTAGATGTCATTGAATAATAAAAACCCAATCACGCTAAGGTATGAATACGCGAGGCCTACTCATACAATACGTCTGTTTTTTTTTTTTTTTTTGGGGGGGGGGGTGCATACCTCCATGTAGACAAAACATATTCTCTTCATCTGTTAAATGTGTTCATATAGACTAAAAATGAATTTGACTCCAGCATTTATGACGCTTTAAAACGCCCCCTAATATGAAAACTTTGGAAACATTGTGGAGAATGAAGAAATTGCTTGTTACAAGCAATTTCTTCATTATCCACAATGTTTTTTACCCTAAAAGATTAATATTTTGAAGAATTCATCAACTTACAGCTGTCGTCTACAACTTCTTTGAATTTGGACTGGTCTAAAATCATATCGTGTGGGAAGGGGTTAAGTGCTTTTGTTACTCTGGGGTTGCTTTGTCGGAGCTCATTGGGAGAGGTCAGCGATAGTTTACTTTATCAAAGTCCTCTTGGGTATTACGTGATAATGCACGCGGGCCATGATGCACGGTATATTGATAATAAGGCTTATCCGAGTCTTTACTAAGCGTCCATGTGAAATTGTTGGAAATGTCATAGGCTCAAATATCAAATATCTTGCTCTCATGATGGAACTTGATTACAAAGTCGTGGTTATACAAGGGTGTCTATACTTGTTTCACGAAAACGCCCATCAAAATCATTTGGATAGTTACTATGTGATGTCGCGAGTGATTTACCAAAGTATTGCTGTGTTCGATGACTCGATTGTGGTTGTCTATAAGTAGATGTAATATTATCAATATATTGTCTCGTTCGTTCTCTTTGTGGTATTTCATCGACGGTTTGTCTTTTTAGTGAGTCCGTGAATGTTTTGGAGAAGTTTTTTCCCGTGTAGTAGACTGTTTCTGCTCCTTGCTGACTAACTTGCTGGAAGCGCTTTTGTGGTTCTTGTTTTCGACTGTCTTGGGAAACTACTGTATTCGTTCCTTGTGCCACACCTTTACATAAAACCGGTCCATTCTCGTGCAGGTAAAGCGCTGGCCAGACAACGTATGCTACGAATGGCCCTTTTTTAGTGTACTCTCTGAAGACATTCAAATTGAACTTATTCTGTGTGCTGGTACTAAGTTCCAGTGGTGGGTCTTGCACGCTCATAAGCCACGACACTTCAATACATTTTCTCACGTATATTCTAGTTCTTTCGTTGGTGTACGGCGGTTCATTCAGGTGTAAAAATCGTTGATGACGTAGTAAACTCTACAATAATAATATTCACATTTTAAAAAGATATTATGATTGTAGCATTTCTTTTCGTTAACTGACGGATCGCGGATATCAGTCAAATAATCAGTCGACCAATAAAATTCTTCATTTAGACTGAAAGTTAACTTTGAACTCAATCATTATCCATCATTTATGTTCGTTTGGAGATTTAAACATCATAACTACAGCTCATTCAAGCTTAAGTTACATTCAGGTCGCCAACTAACTATTCTACTGTTTGTTACATGCTACATTCCATTAATCATGAAAAATAACGTCGTTACATATCAAAGCGGAACTTCATGTTGAGTCAGTGGGCGTGGCTAGTGGAGTAAGTGGGCGTGACTGTCGGAATAAGTGGACGGGTTCTAGTATGGATCCTACTAATGTTATGCCAAATAAACATAATTAGTAGCAGCTATTTGTCTCAAACGATTAGCATTGGAACCCGTGATTAAATATATAGTGCTTTCTAAAGGCTCCTCTACGGCTCTCGCAATGACAAAATTTCTCACCAAGAGGAATCCTGAAATTTTAGTTGAAATTATTTAAATCGCCTTTACGTTCAGAAAAAGACACAAGCCCTCTATGAAAAGCGTTGCCGAACAAAAAACGAAGGTAAATTTCAAAATTATTTAAGTTCTTGATTTTAGTTTTCTGTTCGGCGACGGTTACACTGAATTTTAATTCGTTTTGGTGAGAATATTTTTCCCTTCTAGAGCCGAAGAGCCTTAATGGTTGTTTGAGTTTAGCGTCTTCGAGATGTCAGAAACATGCTTTACTTCGTATATATGAGATGTATATGACGTTAAAGCGACCTTTTAATAGATGTTCACGCAAACTTGATATACAAAAAGGATCTGCTTTTTCAATAGTGATTAATGTCATTACACGACAAATGTTCTTTATTCTTGTAAAATCTACTAGACTCTTTCCTGTTTTATTATTCATTCATTTATTTTTTTAATTTTAGACTGGTCCAAATTGAAAGAGGTTGAGGACGACAATAAAAAGTGGATGCAATTTTAAGTGAATCATTCCATGTTGTAGAAAATATTGTGAGAAAACTGATTGTTACAATCAATTTCTTATTTTTCGAAAATGTATTCTCAAGTCCAAAATCACAGAGACGTAAAATCCTGGGTGTGTAAAGAAAAGGATTGATTCAATTTAAGTTAGTACACTTCGTATGCCCTTTTTTTAAAACATCGCAATTCATCGTGCGAGGTCGTTAGTTATCAGTTGAAGTCAATAACGGCTGTATTAAATGTAAGATAAACTCGATCCCCACGCCAGCTGAGCACCGACAAGAGGTTCCACTTGGATATCATAGATCCCCAAGCCAATAGAGCACCGACAAGAGGTTCCTCTTGGATATTATAGATCCCCACGCCAACTGAGCACCGACAAGAGGTTCAACTTGGATATTATAGATCCCCACGCCCACTTAGCCCCGACAAGAGGTTCAACTTGGATATTATAGATCCCGACGCCAATTTAGCACCGACAAGAGGTTCCTTTTGGATATTATAGATCCCCACGCCCACTTAGCCCCGACAAGAGGTTCACCTTGGATATTATAGATCCTTACGCCAATTGAGCACCGGCAAGAGGTTCCTCTTGGATATTATAGATCCCAACGCCAATTGAGCACCGACAAGAGGTTCCTCTTGGATATTATAGATCCCCACGCCCACTGAGCCCCGACAAAAGGTTCCACTTGGATATTATAGATCCCCACGCCAATTGAGCACCGACAAGAGGTTCCTCTTGGATATTATAGATCCCCACGCCAGCTGAGCACCGACAAGCGGTTCCACTTGGATATTATAGATCCCCATACCAACTGAGCCCCGACAAGAGGTTCCTCTTGGATATTATAGATCCCCACGCCAACTGAGCACCGACAAGAGGTTCCACTTTGATATTATAGATCCCCACGCCAACTTAGCACCGACAAGAGGTTCAACTTGGATATTATAGATCCCCACGCCCACTTAGCCCCGACAAGAGGTTCAACTTGGATATTATAGATCCCCACGCCAATTGAGCACCGACAAGAGGTTCCTTTTGGATATTATAGATCCCCACGCCCACTTAGCCCCGACAAGAGGTTCACCTTGGATATTATAGATCCCCACGCCCACTTAGCACCGGCAAGAGGTTCCTCTTGGATATTGTAGATCCCCACGCCAATTGAGCACCGACAAGAGGTTCCTCTTGGATATTATAGATCCCCACGCCAGTTGAGCACCGACAAGAGGTTCCACTTGGATATTATAGATCCCCACGCCAATTGAGCACCGACAAGAGGTTCCTCTTGGATATTATAGATCCCCACGCCAGCTGAGCACCGACAAGAGGTTCCACTTGGATATTATAGATCCCCATACCAACTGAGACCCGACAAGAGGTTCCTCTTGGATATTATAGATCCCCACGCCAACTGAGCACCGACAAGAGGTTCCACTTGGATATTATAGATCCCCACGCCAACTAAGCACCGACAAGAGGTTCATCTTTGATATTATAGATCCCCACGCACACTGAGCCCCGACAAGAGGTTCCATTTGGAGATTATAGATCCCCACGCCAATTGAGCACCGACAAGAGGTTCCTCTTGGATATTATAGATCCCCACGCCAGTTGAGCACCGACAAGAGGTTCCACTTGGATATTATAGATCCCCATACCAACTGAGCCCCGACAAGAGGTTCCTCTTGGATATTATAGATCCCCACGCCAACTGAGCACAGACAAGAGGTTCCACTTGGATATTATAGATCCCCACGCCAACTAAGCACCGACAAGAGATTCCCCATGGATATTATACGGCGTTATTTTGTAAAAATTATGGCCAGTAAAATCTATTGCCAGTAACATGTAACAAATGTAAAATAGCTTGTATGGTTGCCAGCTGAAGCCAATGACGTAATAGAAAGCACAAAAAAGCAAAGCTGGGTGAAATCGAAATAATTCATATTTCCCCGATGAATTTCGGTTCCATTCGAGTTGTACTGCTTTGCTTCTTGTCTGCCTTTTTTGAAGTAATGAACAGTCTTTTTCATTATGAAACAAGCTTACCCCCCCCCCCCCCCTCTCTCTCTATCTTTAATTGTCTGAATGGATTTATGTTAGAAATTTGGAATTTGAGAGCCAACATTTATCAGCTTTTATCTGTTCAATAGCCGCTTTAACCTCACCTCCACGATTTCGGCCATTATCTTCGGAGCTCTAAATTTTCTAAATTCCACAATTTGTTGTTTCAGCAAATCTGGTAGTACAAAAGTGTTTGAATTCTGTGTTATCTGAAATAGTAAAATGTCTTATCCAATGAACTTTTGTTTTCATTTTCAAACAATCTAATTTATTATATATATATATATTAATGATATGAATTAGAATCTGGCTATTCAATACAACTCGACAGAAAACAAATACCAAGTACCAAATACCAAAAGACCGTATTCGTCGAGTACAGTTAAACACGGCCTCTTTTCGTGTATTGTCGTTCGGGTTTGTTTTTTGTTTTTTTGAAAGTTGGTTATTTCTTAATCATTTAAGAGAATTTTCTTAATGTCATGTCCTAAAGGTATATAATAAAAGGAATATTACACCAGTGTGTTTTTATATTTGTTGATATCGTGTACGAGAATTGTGTGTAGTTTTTTTTTTATTGGATGAGACCAAAGATCTCTTAAATGATTAAGAATGAGTTAAAGTGACATTAAATCCCATACAATCAATCAATATCTCGAGTATAAGTATCGCAAAAATATGGGGATTAAACAACCTGTTAATTTTGACATGAAAAATCTCTCACGAGATTGCGACGGAACGCGTTGAAAAACGAGTCCGACGGACGTGTTTAGAAGACATTCGAGGGAGAGATTTTTCATAGTTTCTAATTTGACGGAGAGAAAGTTGAAATCGAACATAGTAAAGACATCTTTATTTATTTAAGATATTTTGTTAAGATTAAGGTATGAACCTATATGAACCAAATCACACTACATGAATACGCGAATTCGTTTGCCTCTTGTTAAAAGAAGATAATTAGAAGCAGGATACCAATGTTACCAACTGGGTTATCGTTCTTGTGCAATCTTACCGGGGACTTGCTTTTGGCTGTTTTCATTTACCTTGGTACGAGAATAATATTCCTCATACTTTTAATCTATCAAAATGTAAGAAATTTATAACTCCTAGTAATTTTTTAAAATTTCGAAGTTGATTAGTGGTAATTTCCTTTGTGTTAACAGTTAAGTCACATCGTTCAAAGGTTTTTCCCAGTAGATTTAACAGTAATTATACCATATTGGAGGACTCGATACATGTCTGAATTCTCATCATGGATCTACTACCATTAATCACCCTGCACTCGTCATAAATATCCTGAAATAAAGTTAAGAATGTCAGCTTAGGTACAAATATTGGATGACGCAAAGTTATATATTTCGCAAAATTATATATTTCGCAAAATTATATATTTCGCAAAATTATATATTTCGCGAAATTATTTTTAACTATATAGCAGACATATCACTGGCCCCGCCCACTGAGCACTGACCAGAAGTTCATCTTGGAATAGCATTCGGCTTTTTTTTTGCAAAATTTATGACCTGTAAAAAAAGTAAAATGGTTTGTATGCAACCTAAACGTAGTAACCACAGCTTGAATTGACTGTAGTAACTGCAATTTAGTCGCCCATCCAATATAACATTTACCATAAATTTCGAACTTCCTTTCCGTCCAAATGAATTATTCGAATGGTCGATTGATTCTTTAATTGACAGTCGCGGATCGTTTATAAAAAAAAGACACAAAAGCGTCAGAGAAGCCTTTTCCATCAACGTGAACAGATTCCTACCATGAATGTATCCCGAAGAAGATCCACGATTTTCTCGTCACTGTATCCGATCTGCTCCAGTTCATCAAAGGCTTCTGTCCACTCATTATCATACATCTCAGAGACTTCTTCTGTAATTTTAGTTGGGCGATTCTGGTCATTTAGATCAGCAATATTTGGGTTGTTGTCACGTAATTTGCAGGATGCAATTTCGCTCAATCTTAAATATAGTAGTTCAGATCTTGGTAGTGTCTTTCAACATATGGATTCTCGAGTGTTGTGAGTTCCCTTTGCATGCCCGTGTGTGGGTGGGAGGGTGCGTGCGTGCGCGTGTGTGTTTTGAGTTTTGTTTGCTTGATTTTCAAATGTTAGTGAAATAATGTTTTGTGTTGTGTTATAAGGTTTTTTTTTGCGTTTTAGTCTTATTGCTGTTTTGTTTCAAAAGATATGTGTAATTTTATTGGTAAACTATTGTGTTCTTGGTAAATTTTGTTTTGGATTTCTATGTACGCATATGAAGAAAAAAATAAATGTAAACATTTTGTTGTCGTGCTGTTTTGTTTTCATTGATGTATGAATGTAAAAACTTGATGACACTGAAGGAATCCACGCAGAGGATCTGTACATTCCGGTAATTAAAATATTATGTTCATACCTCGATGAATATTAATGAAGACAAAAATAATCTCTCCATTTCTTATAATCTTATGCCATCAAGTAAAAGAACGCACATTTTTACTCAATTTTATGGAAGTACTCTCTTTTCAAGCATTAAATAGGTGCGTGCTCAAAGTTTTATTCGTTGAATAGTGAAAAAATGAAATAAAACAAATGTGCAATAAATCACATTCTTTCCTTTTATATTCACTCCTTTTACCCCTGCTACATTAATTTACTTGTGCGGATGTTGCGATTTACTTTTCGAATATTCATAATTTACTAATTTTTGTAAGATTTAAAAAAAGATTGAAATATTCAATAGAAAACTTAACAAGTGGTGTTTATCAAGTTCTCGATATACTTTGTTATCTATATTTTCTTGTTAAAACCCATTCCAACTCAAGCCCTCCTTTTTACGCCCCACAAGAAAAAGCTTTGGAAAACATTGTGGACATTGAAGAAATTGCTTGTAACAAGCAATTCCTTCATTATCCACAATGTTTTAATCCCAAAAGACGAAAAAAGTTAAAATTCCATCAACTTGAAATTGTCGTCTGCAGCTTCTTTCAATTTGGACCAGTCTGAAATTTTCTTGTGTGGGAATGGGTTAAACCTGATGGTGTATAAGGATGAAAGCCAAAAAAGCTAGTTCATTTAACGGAGAGTAGCAAAGGGGCATAATCAACTCCTTTCTCATATTGACGGATCGCAGCTATCAATCAAAATATAGACTGACCAAACATTCATACATTTAGACTGGAAGTTAACTTTGAAGTCTGACATGTGAGAAGTAATTGTTGGATTGGCGTTTTAAATGAAGTAACTACAGTTTAATCAAGCTATACATACGACTTTTGGTTGACAACCAACCAAAATATATTTTACAAGTTACCATAACGCCGTTTGATATAGAAGGCGAACTTCCAGTCGGAAATCAGTGGGCAGCGAATTAACCCATTCCCACTTGACAAAATTTTAGACCGGTCCAAATTGAAAGAAGATGCAGACGACAATTTCAAAATGGTGGAATTTTAAATTTTTTCACCTTTTTGGATAGAAATTATCGTGGATAATGAAGAAATTGCTTGATACAAGCAATTTCTTCATTTTCCACAATGTTTTCCAAAGCTTTTTTCTTGAAGGGTGTAAAATGGAGGGATTGAGTTGGAATGGGTTAACACCCATCAAAACCTTTTAACTTCGAAATACTTAATGCTTTACCTAAGAACTGCTTTTTCTTTCTCAACTTTTTCTTCTTTCAGCTGTCGTTGCAAGTTGTCTATTTGCGCTCGTAAGCTTTGTAATGTTCAAAAATAAGAAGAAAGGTATTTTAAGCAATTTTGTGCAAAGCACTGGTGAAGATTTTAAGTTCAACATCTAGGGAAAACAAAAAGATAATTTCATTTTTTAACATTTAACCCATTCCTGCACAATAACGCTTTTTGACGTCCAACGATAAAAAGCTTTGGCTAATATTTTTGGAAAATAAAGAAAGTGCTGGTAAAAAAAAATGTTCATTATTCACAACATTTCCCAATCAAAAGTAACAAAAAGCAAGTTTTCATCAAAAGCATTTTGTCGTCTAGTCTAAAATTTTGTTGCATGGGAATTGACTAATGTCAAAAACTGTTTAATTTAGCGATAAAAGTTCGTGTCTTAGGCCGATAATTGTATCATATATCAAGAACTATGTATCTTTGAACAACATAATCTTTACCTCAGAATTGCATTTCCCTTCTCGACTTTTTCTTCGTTCAGCTTTCTTTGTAAGTTATCGTCTGTCTGCATCCGTAGCCTAAGCAACGGTGGAAAATCAGCAGAAAATCGAAAATATTAAACCAAAGAATTTACATTGTTCCATTCAAAATTAACGAGAAAATGTGTTTGTTAACCACTTCTTGTTTTTGGAGATTTTAAACTGGTCCAAATTGAAAGAGGTTGCAGACGACGATTAAAATTGGATGCACTTTGAAATGAAACCATCCTATGTGGTAGAAAATATTGTAGGAAAAGAAGTTTGTTTTAAGCAATTTATCCTCTTTCCACAATGTTTTCTAAAGTATAAAATCACAGCGACGTAAAATACCGGCTTTGAACAGGAAAGGGTTTAACGCGAATGTGCTAGGCAAGTTTTCTGAAATGTTTTATGACATTTGACTTTGGCCCTGATAGACAATCTTTGCTATGACAGAGAGGCCTAAAGCCTTTCCTGCTTTGTTTGTCAAGATTCTAGTCTTGTCCGATTTGAAAGAAGTTGTAGACGACTCTTAAAAGTGAGAGCAATTTGAAAATTACACAACCTATGGGGTAGAAAATATTCTTGGAAAAGAAGAAATTGTATGTTACAAGCAATTTCTTCTTTTCCTAGAATATATTCACCAGTATAAAATCACCAGGAAATAAAAACAATTGCGCAAGAAAGGGTTACAAAATATGTAAAAATATACTAGCAATGAAAAATTAAAAGTTTTAGCCACTTTTCGGTAAACAGACAGTGGACTAACCGACACACATACATGTATAGGTTAAAAACCATATATTTACTATCTATATAGCATAAAATTATCTGGAATGTTTTAATGCAAACCCTCCTTGTATAAAACACATATTTTAATAATTTAATTTTTAGTTTCGTCTACCAAAAACTTATGTTCTGATTGGTCGAAAAAAATTATTCATAACTCCATGAACAAAATTTTGGCTATTCTTTATATTAAAACCACTTTCAATTTTCGTCTGCAAAACCTTTGAATTTGGACAGGTCTAATATCATTGGGAAACAGGAAAGTCAAAATCAGAATCGGAATATTTATGAAAAGCTGACATAATCTCGAACCTTTTAACTTCCTGTTCCAGTTTCCATATCTGCAGTTGCCTCCTTTCACAATCTGCACATTGTCTATGGTCTATTGGCTTTTGATCTTCGAACTGAGAGGGCAGAAACTAGAAAATAAATAGGACAAAAATAGAACTTTTACTGATATTATATGTCGGCGATCGAGATTGCGGTAACTGCGAGTTATGTTAGATGTAATAAAGAAGTTTAGACCACCAACTAACGATATCATTATTACATTGCTATCATATCTGGCCACATTGAAATATACAGTACTAAGTGAAGGTTTCTCTCCTGAATAAAATCAAAGGACTGAAAGTACTGAGAAGTTGGAATGCGCTGAAAGGGTCATAACTGTGGAATTCGGTTCAAATTCATTTATTACTTTCCGAGTAAGCATCCCTCCTCTAAATTTAAACCAGCATTCCCATTCGTTTACATATGTGTGTGAATAACGTACAAAAACATAAATCCACGTACAGAAATCAAAAACTAGCATTGTCTTAACCCATTCCCAGACAGTGACGCTTTTAAATGATCCTCATTATGAAAGCTTTGGAAAACATTGTGGAAAATATAGAAATTGCTTGTTACAAGCAATTTCTTCATTATCATCAATGTTTTCTGTCCAAAAAGACCAGGTTTTTAAAGATTTCATCAACTTATAATTGTCGTCTGCTACTTCTTTGAATTTGGACTGGTCTAAAACTTTATCGTGTTGGAATGGGTTATAAGCTCGTGTCACGCACAGCAAAATTAAATTAGAACTTTCAAGCATAACATTCTCCTTTTGATCAACTGTAATACGTGAACTCCTTTTAGAATCTTGAAAACAGAGAATAACAGCTTCTAAAGTAAGAATTCAATGACCTCGATGATTATTTGACCCTCAACTTGGCATCTCTGTAACGATCACACTAAACTCACGTAGATTTTCACTTCAAGTTTATGAGTATACGTGGAAATTTCCGGACAAGCAATTTATTCTTTTTCTATGTTTTCTCAATTTAAAAAACATAATGCCGTTAAAAGCAGAGATTAACCCTTTCCAGTACAATCACTGGTTTTTACGTCCTAGTGATTTTATACCTGAGAAAATATTGTGGGAAAAGAAGAAATTGCTTGTAACAAGCAATTTCTTCTTTTCCCACAATATTTTCTACCCTGTGGGCTAGTTACTTTTTCAAATTGCACTCACTTTTAGTTGTCGTCTGCAACTTCTTTCAATTTGGACAAGTCTAAAAAATTGAGAAACAGGAAAGGGTTAAACAGGAAAGGGTTAATTAATACTTTTTTGACATATATGGAAGATCATTTCGACTGCATAAATTAATTTTTGCAGGGTTGTCACTCAATCCTGTGTTGACGGAACTCATTTAACCCCCTTATTGAGTAAAAAAAAAAGTCAAATTTTGCTTATTCTGTGCTTTTGATATTCTTTGTTTTTTGAAGAGAAATTTGTTGCTGATCGCTTAATGATGGCGGTCGCCCGAGCAAGATTGTTTGTATTCATAAGGTTAATGAAGAACGGAAGCCTGTACCTACAGTAAATTAGACACTGAAATGCCAGGATAATTTGTAATTTCTATTCGGAACAATTCTGTGTCAAAAGTTGAACAAGAGAGATTGGTTGTGAACTAGTTTTTCCCTCTCTGACAAGGTTTTCGAAAACTTTTTTATTTGCAGGCGAAAAAAGACAATTCGTATTGGCATTTTTATCACCAGCCTTTGTAAGAATTACAAATGTAGAACACTAAAATCTGATGGCTGATCAACTAAAAATAGCAAATATTTTTTTTAATGAAGGGCAGTAATTTTTATACCATCTTATTCCTCTGAAAGAGTTATTATTTTCGGTTGTATCAGAGGATCTGTTTACTAAAGGCCTTTGTATTTCGAGCTGGTAAATGTTAAAATTTGATTTTAGCTTAATCTATCAAGATTCAAACATTTGAGTTTGCTAAATTATTTATTTCTGGTTTCCATGAACCAATGACTATCCTGTTCGCTTGCGTACAAAGTGGATCCTTATAATTTTACTCAAAACTAGTACAATATTTTCCCGGTTTCGGTTAATGCCATAAAGTTATAAGAAATGAAGAGATTTTTTTTTTCATTGAGGTTTGAACATAAAAACCTAATCACACTAATGTATGTATACGCGCATCCGTATTCATACAGTATGATTAACCAATATTTGCACAACATAAAATTAGACTGGCCCAAATTGAAAGAAGCTGCATACGACACTTTAAAGCTGGTGGAATTTTGAAATTTTTGCCTTTTTTTTTCTTTGTTTAATAGAAAACATTTTGGAAAATGAAGAAATTTCTTGTATCAAGCAATTGCTTCTTTTTCCAGAATGTCTTCCAAAGCTTTTTTTTTCTTAAGAGGCGTTAAAAAGGAGGGATTGTGTGGGAATGGGTTAAGTTTTTATGTTCATACATTAATGAATACAAAAACATTTTTTTTATTTCATAATTGAAGAAATCATGCACACACTATTATCAAAAATTCATAATATTTGCAGTATATGTAATATTTGAAATTCTGAGTTATTATGATTGTGTAGAATAAAGTTTACTTACATTTCGCAAGTCATTGATTTCTTTAGCAATGTCAGTGTAGCTTTTATTGTACTCAGCTTCACACTTGGTCAAATGTTTGCTCTTTTTCTGGAGTCTTTTCTTTATTATTTTTGGCTTTAACGCTTTCATCTCTTTTGCAAAATTTCTTATTCTGTCTCCATACAGGAAAAGCTGTTCTGTGTCTAACTCAACTGGGTCGGTTCTTCTGTTTTGTCTAAACCAAGACACTTCTTCTAAACTGAAATTCATTTGTATTCCCTTTATATAGCAATACTCTTTTTAGCTAGCAAAGCAACAGCTTTGATAGCTTAAGATAACAGACGGAATGTTGAGGTCGTCTCAAAGTTCAACGAGTGCAAACTGCCATTGGAAGCTTACCCACTAAATCCATTAAATGCATACGCCATTAAAAGTAGTTCTCATGTATTTCAGGAATATTGCAAACTCTATTCAAATTGTATTGAACTCTCTCAAAAGCACGCTATCTAACCCATTCCCTATCAATTCCGCTTTGGGAAAAAGGCTATGGAAAACATTGTGGACAATGAAGAAATTGCTTGTATAAGCAATTTCTTCAATGTCCACAATGTTTTCTACCCAACAAGGAAACGTTTTCTAAATTCAACCATGCTTTGCTAGCTTAGAGTACTTTCAGTACTTTGATTTATTATATACTTATAAATACTTGTAATGAAATATATGCATTCCACACAGACAAAATCGGACACGTTAGGAAAAAAATACGTGTTGATAGTGTCAAATACGATTCCATACAAGGTAAAATAAGATAACGTCACTTTCATGCGGTAGATGACGTCATGTTGTGAGAAGAAGGGAAATACTTCTATATATAGATTTATTTTCAATGTTATATCGAGTTATCTAATAAAAATGTAGACATATAAAAATGGAACACTAAGTTACGAAAGCGATACAATTTCTTGCGAAAGAAAGTTTTTATATTCCACTCGAACTTCGTTCTCGTGAAATAAAAGAAAAATAATAATCCGCAGCTCAGAGCAAATACAAGATGTCGCATCGCTATCGTAACATAATATTCCCTATTTACGTAGATGGCTCTCATACAGCAGGCAGTTGGCTTTATAACCTAAATTCTGAGTGAGTAAAACTTCATCATTATTGTGTTAACTAGAAAATTGTCCAGGGAAAACATGTCAAGACGTTCGAATATTTTACCTTGAGCTGTGACCTTTGACCTTAGCGTTATCTGAAAATTTGTTTAAAACGCCGAATCCACTCATGATGGAGGACAATTGAGCCAAGCTATTTTGAAATCAATTGATATCTCCAACCGTTATAACGTGGAAAAATTTGGGCGGTCTGACGGATTTACGAATACACCGAATTGTTATAGTGACATAGTGTGTATGTGTGTGTGTACGTGAGAGAGAGAGAGAGAGAGAGAGAGAGAGAGAGAGAGAGAGAGAGAGAGAGAGAGAGAGAGAGAGAGAGAGAGAGAGAGAGAGAGAGAGAGAGAGAGAGAGAGGGAGAGAGATCTTTTTTTTGTGTCATAGAGGCTCCGTCAAAGTCTAACTGTTGTATTTTACTTTTGGAGTCCAAATTTACTATTAGACTTTTGGAGTCGAATTCTTCAACAAAAAAAAATGTTTTTTTTATGCTCAAAAAACTGCAATTTACAAGTAATTTTCTAAGTCCTGCATCCGTATATTCCTCAAAAATCAATGGACCGGAACGAAACTCAAACTTACTCTGCATCTCATTAATGCAACACAAATATAAAATATCTGATTAATACTTACTTTAGAAAAACGTCAGAAAAACTGTAATTTCCAAGTCATTTTCTAAGTCCAGCATGAATATCTTCCTAAAATATCAATGGACCGGTACGAAACCCGACCTTGTTCTGTAACTCATTAATGCGGACTCAAATACCAAAATTCAGCTCAATACCTGCCATGGTTAACAAAAAACCCGGAAAACTGATTTTCCCGGACTGACGGACAGACGGACGGAAGGACGAACGAAGTGCAGTCTTAAAAGTCCCCGTCGGCTTCCCCGATGGGGGACTTATAAGCTTTAGTGACGACGTTTAAGTCGCTAAACCAACAAAATACTTACATATAAATTCGGCCAATGTTGGAGTTCAAATCACTATCGGTCTAAATGAATGATTTGATTGGTCGATTGTCAGAAGACATTTATAGGCAGAAGGGATGTGGCGAGCTGTCAGTTTGAAGGAGCAAGGGGCCTCTCACCGTGAGGTCGGCTTGGCACTATGTGTACACCATACTGAGGTAACTAGAGCTTGGTCACGGTACCAACAGTATGAGATACCTGTCAGGAGAAATGGTGTTACCTCTGCCGCAGATTGCCGGTTTTTGATCATTCAAGCCCGGAGGAATAGGTTTGCTACGGCAACGCAGCTACCTTCTGAGCTTCAAAACGCTTCAGGAGTTCGAGTTTCGACACAAACCATTCAAACACGGCTGCATGAGAGTAATTATCTGTCAAAAATACCATGCAATCGTATCCCGTTGTCCCGGATACATTGTCGATAAGCGTGGGCCTTGGACCACGTTGGCTCGCGCCCAAGACGATGGCGCCCTATTCTCTTCGCTGATGAGTCCAGGTATTGTCTTGATTACACGGACAGACGGGTAAGGGTAAGGAGAAGGATATGGGAAAAGTTTCAGCAAACAGTGCTTAACACGACCGATATTGAGGTGGATCCATAATGGACTGGGGTGGTATCAGCTGGGATGGACGGATCGAGCTTGTTATCTTGGATAGAGGTACCTTTACAGCCCAGGGGTAGCTTGATGAAATTCTCACTACTCATGTAAGATTTTAAGCTGGTACTATTCATAAGGAGGGTATAACACGTTTGGACTCGCCGGCTCGCTCTCCGGACTTGAATCCTATAGTACACATATGGAATGAGTTACAGGTCCGTGTTTCGGCTCGCCAGGTCCAACCAAGGACCCCCAGGAGCTTTTGCAGATCCTTATGGACCAATGGGCTGCGATTCCTCAGCGAGTGATCCGGAACTTAATCAGGAGTATGCAGAGACGCTGTCATACTCAGTATTAAATCAGTTCCAATTATTAGAAAACTTTGTTTAACAAATTTGATTTTCCCCCTTTTTTTGAAATATAAGTGTCACTCCGTTTTGTCTACATTACAAGTTTTATACTCATCAAAAAGCCCTTTTTTCTTTAAACTTTTCAAACTGACAAACTGACAATTGTAGATTAAAGAAACTTTAGTGCTTAGCAAACTTTGAGTAGTAGAGATCTTTGGACACTGTGGTTTGGGCATGTAGAAAAGCGGTATTTGCCTTAATCCTTACCACACACACAAATTACACTCGTTAAAATTCATAGAAGTTACAGAGGACAATGTATCCTTGATGTACTTGTGACAATCTGTGGCTTATGGGATAAAATGAAACATTGTGGAAAATGAAGAAATTGCTTGTAACAAGCAATTTCTACCAATTACATTATGTTTTCCAAAACGTTTTTCCCAGAGGGGCTTAAAGGGCAGGAATGTGGGGGAAAAGGTTAAAGCAGAGGATATCGAATACATTTATTGTAGGAGAGTAAGTCTTGATTTCCTTTATGAACGGTTACCTTGTACACAAATAAAGTAGATCACACTTCCTGGTAGTGCATCATCCGATTAATCGACAGAATGCTGGCCTCGCTCACTGACTCCGATAGGAAGTTCGTCTTAGATATTAAACGGCATTATTCTGTAAAATTTATAGTAAGCAACATGTATCAATAAGTGGCCTAAACGTAGTAAATACATCTTGAATAAGCATTAGTTACTACGTTTAAGTCGCCAAACCAACGAGAAAGCATAACAAAATTGTCGGCTTATGACGGAGTTCAGAGTTCGAGTCTCAATGAATAATTTGATTGGTAAATCGAGGTTTTACCGTCAACTGGCGAGAAAGACATTAGACGTGTTGTGATTGTTTGTGAATAGGGTAAAATATCGTCTTTATCAGACGTAGTGTAACCTAATATAGATTGTATATGATAAACTAAATATACTATTATTATTTAATCATTACAACACAACATCAACTTTTACAGGTCCGATTTGAAAGGAGTTACAGACAACATTTTAGAAGTTGTCAAAGTCTTGACTGTTGTATTAGAGAAGATAGAACCATTGTGAGAAGTAACGCTGCTTTCCAGCATTTTTTTTTTTTCTTTTCTTTTCTTTTTTTTTTTTTTTTTTTTTTTTTTTTTTTTTTTTTTTTAGCTCGTTAAAGTTTGGGATCCTGTGGTAATGGGGATAACTATTCAAACAGTTTATCAAAAATGTTTAACATTCGCTTGTCTGTCTATGTCCTCTATCAAAAAGACAAAAAACATAAAAAGGGAGATATTGTCTGCAAAAATCTATCCTTTTTTCATAACCACCCTTTCTACCCCAATAGACGAATACTTTAAATTTCATTAACTTAAAAAATGTCTTTAATTTTTGGACAATCTAAAAATTTGTTGACTAGTTATGGGTTAAATACCTTTGAAGATTTGAGCTTTTGAAAACGAAAGTATAGTCAAGTACCCGGCGGCGGCAAATATTCTTTCCGACAATTGCCTCTCACCAATGGGTTGGGATAGCAGCTGGAGGCTAGGAAAGGATGTAGTGGTAGTACTGGTGTGAGAAATACCAGAAATCCATTGTTAGGTGCTCCAGCCACCGGGAAATAACTGAAATACTGTTTAAAGCGGCGTTAAACCCATTCAATCAATCTATCAACTATTTACATTGACCGAGCAATGTAAGATAATAATTAAACATGTATGTACTTACGGAGTCAGGTCACGTGACGTGGCTTTAGAATAACTTCTAGATCTCCTTTCTGTGACACCGCTCATTCTTTAACCTCTGCTGATTTTAATCCTTGTTTAGAAAACGGAACAGTGAGGTAACAACTAGGAAGCTATATAAGTATATCCGAATCTTACCGGTATATATTTGTTCCGCTCGAATGAATACCGGTTTGATATGCGATATATTTTCGATGAGTCAATAAATGTAAGAAGGTGCAGTTGTTATCATCCGTCTAGCTTACCCCATTCCCACACAGTGAAATTTTAGACCAGTCCAAATGGAAAGGAGTTGCAGATGACAATTTGAAATTGTTGAAATTTTTAAAATCTTTGTCTTTTGGGCAGAAAACATTGAGGACAATTAAGAAATTGCTTGTAACCGTCAATTTCTTCATTGTCCAAAATGTTTTCCAAAGATTTTATATTGGTGGGCGTTATGTTGGAAATGGTTCATGAAAAAGTAAAAACTTTAGACCGTAAAAATTGGATTAGTCGATTGATAAGTATTTTGTGGTTTATACTAACCCTTTGCCGTTTCTTGAAATTTTAGACTGGTCCAAATTGAAAGAGGTTGCTGACAACATTGAAAATTGGAAGCAAAAGGAAAATAAACCAACCTACAGGTGAGAAAATATTGTGGAAAAAGAAGAAATTGCTTTCCACGATGTTTTCTCAAGTATAAAATCACAGTGACGTATAATCCTGGGTTTGTCTAGGAAAGGGTTAAAGATAGATTCGATTATATAAAGGGGGTATCGATGTTTTTGATGTCGCAGATTTAAATTATTTTAATTCACTCTCAAATATCTTTTGAGGACAATATTCTGAAAAATAGTTTTACAAAAGTTAGAGGTCGTCCACCAAAATAAACTTGGGTATTTCCATCAGGTGGTGTGTATAACCGTTGGAATCACGCATTCAGTTTGATTTCGCTGAAATAAACGCCAACATGACGTTATTAGGAGTTATTTGGCTATCAAATTTTAATTCTGTAAAGATCGGTCCAAAACTGTCGTTAGCTGCGGCCATAGCGCAGTGGACTCCTAATACCAGGTTCGATCCTCGGCCACGGCGAATATCATTTCCAACATTTGTCTTCCACCGATTGGTGGATAATCGGAAACCTGAGTGGGATGAGCAGCTTGGGGGCTTGGAAAGAATGTAGTTGTAGTACTGTTTGAGAAATACCAAGAATCCATTTTTATATGACTTAGATACGTGTACTGTTAAAAGTGGCGTTAAACCCCATTCGATCAGTCAACCAAAACTGTTACGCTAATCTGTTGATGTGAAATATATCAGGTCGTTGCTTGTTTTCCTTGTCCCTTTGTTATTTTCTGTTTAATTAGGTCTTATGCAAATGAGATCATGCGGTGTGGACAATCGAATGCCGTGATTTCTAAATGTAACGCGGTTTTCTCTCTTTCCTAGATAAGCAAAAAGCCAGTTTAAAGCTAAAAGATTTCCGTGAAGACAATATCTCACTCATATAGTTAAATGTTCATTTGAGCGAGCGTATTTTGGGATATTTGAAATTTTTTTATCTAGGTTTCAAAAACATTGACACTTCCAGAAATCCAAAGTAGGCTCATTGAGACGATTCAAGTCAGTTTAAACATTAGGGCATATAGTTACGATATCATTTTAGCAATACGTCCACTTCTTACCGGCTTTTGGAAACGTATTCTTTATTTTTTGCCGCTTAATGAGAGTGATCGCTTAAAAGAGGTGGGGGCTTGAGCAAGATTTACTGAATTCATATCAGATCAAAATTGAAATTATTCGGCAGTAGAGAATCGATTCGATTGAATGTATGTATGTCAGCATTATCAAATGGTTGGTTTGATTATTTGAGGGTTTGATCGATTGATTGATCGATTGATTGATTGTTTTATTATTGATTGTTTTATGATTGGTTGGTTGATTGATTGATTGGTTAATTGATTGATTGATTGATTGATTGATTGATTGATTGAGTGAGTGAGTGAGTGAGTGAGTGAGTGAGTGAGTGATCGATCGATCGATCGATCGATTGATTGATTGATTGATTGATTGATTGATTGATTGGTTGACCGATTGATTGATTGAGTGAGTGAGTGAATAAGTGAGCGAGCGAGCGTGCGGGGAACTGGTTTTTAGAGGATTCGAATAATCGATCAGTTGTTTCACAGACAGTGGTAAGATTGGGCCTTGAATACCTTGACAAAGGATATTTCTTGGTGACCAATTGCGCAACGGACACTAGAATCAGCAATTCTCGACACCTCACCTCCTATAAGTAATAAGTTAAGCAAGATAAGCAAGACACCCCCGACTTTAAAATATACTTTTCCATGGTAAATATACAACATTGAGGGAAGGGAGTGTTGCTTATATCGAGCAATTTCTTCTATTGCTCCTGAAATAATGCATTTTAATTTTTCGTAACATCCACTTTAAAGGTTAAATGGTCTCTTCTGTACCGATATGATTGAATGTACAAATTTGTAGTGGTATTTGACAGAGTTTATCAACGGCGTATGAAACTTTGTTGATACCCCTTAGTTCCAGACTAAATCATGGCAAATGAGATAATATATAGAGGATAATCAACTGGTTATTTTTGCTATGAAAAATCTCTAACTAAAGTGTTAGGCGTTGAAAAACGAGTACAAAGGACGAGTTTTTCTAAGGCATAACAACTTATTCGAGTGAGAACTATTTTAAAGCTTCACGTGACAAACATCCAAAATGACGCTATTCGTTATGCAAAGCAAATGTGGTAAAGGCATCTCATAAATGTTCTTCGGGAACTCTATTTTGTATTTAAGGAAACATGATATCAGAGCAGAACAGGGCAATTCACAAAACAACAAATGGAAATCTAAGTTTTTCAGCAATTTGAGACTTCCGAAAATCCTGGTATTCTGACACTACGTACTACGTAGTGTACGTGGTATTTCTACAAGAGTATCAAGGCAAAGAATTCCATGATTTTGAAGATAGCATATAGTTTTGCTATGTCATAGTTTAATATGTTCTTTTTACACAGTAGGGCAAAATTATGAGAAACTTCAATAGTGCCAAGATTTAAACCATCCTCACTCTTTCCGCTGTTAAAATAGAAACCAGAGATTATAGTAGATTTCATACTTTGGATAGCTTTTGAAAGCAATGTCCTAGGAACGACCCTGCCAACTTTCTTCAATATTAGACAATTGATTCAGAAGAAATTGTTTAATGAAACTGTTGACAGAAGCACAGCGACAACGAAGACAATTTTATTAGGCAATAAAAATAACTCACCTGCTTGGATGGGCCAAAAAATGACGGATCGCGTAAGTCAAACAAAAAACCGATAGGCCAATGACATTATTTATTAGACAGGAAGTGAGGTTTGAGCTCTGACAATGGTTGACATTTATGTGAATATTTTTATTGGTTTGGCGACTTAACCGTCGTATCTATAACTTATTCAAGATGTAGTTACGATATTTAGGTCGCCAATTAACCAATATTTCTTGTTACATGTTACTGACAATAAAATTTACAAGAAAAACGCTGTCTTATGTCGAACTTATGTCCGAGTTCATTGGGTCTAGCCAGCGATCCTTCAATAAACGGGATACTTTACAGCGAAAAAATAGACGAATGAAATTATACTTAGACGAAGGAGATAGAATACTCAGCGTGGACGATTTCTCCGCTTCATCTTCAATTGATGGATTACCGATGACAACATATTGACCATGCAAATAATTCATTAAAATCGGAAGTGAAACATATTCTCTGACATTTAGTTCAAACGGTTTCTTCGATCGGCCACTTAAAATCATTACTACAGCTCATTGAAGTGGTATTTTGGATGTTTAGGTCGTCAGCAAAAAGCAATATTTCGTTTTATTCCCCTGAATAGAATATCGTTTGATATCACAGTGAAACTGCCGTGTCGGGGTTCAGATTGCGGGACAAGCGATTCGTAAATTTCATGATTTATTTTATTGTTTTTTTGTTTGTTTGTTTGTTTTTTTTTTATTCGTAAAACTTTTTAAGATCCAAAGAAAGAAGTTATGAAAACAATGTGGAGACTCGTCCAAATACAGAGAAACTGTAGATGACAGATTTTGTTGACGAAATTGTAAAAGTCATTATCTTTTTGGTTCGAAAAAGTTGTGTATAATGAAGAAATATCTTATCACAAGAAGATTCTTAAATTTCTACAATAGTTGCCGGGTTTTTTTCTTTTATGGTCAGAAAAGGCCGTCTTTTGTGGAAATGTGTTAAATGATTTCTCTATAACTGCAATACATGATACAAGTTGGGAAAAGACCATTCTTATCCGTCTAAATGTACTTTCCTTTAATAATTTCAACAAAAACAACATGTATTTTATAAGTACTAGTACCATCTATGAAGGAATCACTTTGAATAATGCGGTCTGCTGCTGGGTGCTAAATATTTCACAGAACAGCTTGGAATAAGAGTCATTATTCGTACAAATATGTATATGTACTAATACACTGTATGGACACTCTGTACGTCAAAAATGTTGGGTTCTTCCAAGATGGCGGACGGGATTTGTTTACAAGGTACGCCTCATTTATTTCTGGTCAGAAACCATTGAATATGCATTTTCATACAAAGAGTTGAATATCATCGTGAAGACATTTAGTTGGAGAACCAATTAGTATAACCCTATTGAAATGGTATAGTACCGTTTGTCTGTAATGTTTGACTAAACACGGTGTTTTTTGACGTTGAAAATCGAAGTGAGAGATTTTGAAAAATCGGCCTGTATTTCCGAATGCAGAAGGTTCCTAGCAAAAGCACATACCTTGACGGGAAGGAAAAATACTGATCTTCACTACAATACATAAATAATTCGCGTCTCTAGTCCACTTTTGTTGTAAACTCATTTTGAACAAGAGCCATGTCGGACATGACCATCCCCCGCCGTTAAAGCTTGATAGTAGACTGAAGCGAGTTAGATTTAGGCTTCTAATGCACTGCATTTCCTCTCAATGAGTTCGACAATAGCTGTTATACTTTCAGAGATATGCTCAGGACAAAGTCTTAGTCTTTAAAACAAAAAAGTGGCAATAACTCCGAAATTATGCAAGCAAGAGTTGTGGTTCTTATGCACTGCATTTCTCCTCAATGAGATCTATCGACCTATGAAGTTTCAAGTTGATAGCAATTATACTTTCAGAGATATGCTCCAGACATGTAGATTGGTTGCTTAATTTGGATCTCAGACCACTACTAACAGTATTTAACTCATGGCGCAGTGACTGAAGCGCTTCACGTTGGATTCCTTTAACTACTAACACTACATACATTACCTCATATAAATGTATATAATAATGTAAACATATAGATATCAAGCAAATAGGATTAAAACGGAAGCACAAGTTTTTGATGTTCTTCTCCCTAATGGTGATTTGAGATGTGAACTATTAAGTTTTTCAAATACATTATATGGTTTTGGATAGACGGACATATATAAAGTCTCTGATATTCGATTAAACAGTACAATTTTTGCATATCTTTCTTTGAATCTTTTCGAGTTGATCATTCAGATGTAATGTACAATTATTCCAAATAACATCTGCGTATTCAACACCACAACAAGTATTCTGAGCCTCCAGCTGCTAGTCCCATTTACACTGAGTGGAGACAAAATTTGTATCTAGAAACATAGAATTCTAAAGGGTTTATATATTCAAGCATTCTAGAACCTTGTTCATATCGTTTTACATATTTACTTAAATCTGAAACCATTATCAAACATAATTTCTGACAGGTCCAAAACCAATAGAATTGAATATTTGTTAAAAACACTTAATCTATATATGAAAGATGGGAAAAATGTCGGTTAAAAGTATCTTCGTTTTTCTGCCATTTAAATAAATGACTTACAAATAGTTTCATTGAGTAGAAAATATCATTTAGTTATCATAAAATCTGGTTTTCTTTGTTATCAATGATTATTGGGTACTAATGTTGCGCGGATATTCATTTTAGTCTTTTTCATCCTTCAGACTGACCAACAGCGGTTTCACTAACGTAAATTTATATATTATATTACTTGTAACATGAATATAAATCGGACAAAGAGAATATATATAATATTTCACTGAAGAAGTAAATAATGTACGCACAATGATATTCTCTATAAAAAATCTTCCCAATCTTTTGAAATTGCTATCTTATTTTTCATAAAATAAAAGTTTTTCGGACATATGACCCAGATATTTGAATGAAGCTAAAGCAAACAGAAGATTACATCCGCGAGTTACTTGCTCACCCGAAATGGGTATTGTAGATTATTGGTGAAACAAACAACAGCTTTCATGTCATATTTTCATGTATGGGGTGTTTAGTATTGATATTGACCTTGAAAGTGATATTTGAGGCATTCGATACCTTATCAAAAATTCGGTAATACAGCCAAATATGAATTTGGCAGGCAATGGATAATGCTGTACGTGCCCTATGCATTTATTCTTCTATATAAGTGCATGCGCCTCCTTGAACCAATATTCCTTTACAAAATCGAATATTTTTCTCACATTTTGTCTTTATAGCTGCCGAAAACTGCAAGCGTTCTGCCCATTACCTAAGAATTTCAAATGATGACCATTCTTGTGCTAACTTCCCTTTGTCCTGTTACCAATGAATCTAAAGAGAAATGTCACAATTGATTGCTATACTATATAGTAAATAAAGACTATAATACAGGTCTATATTTAGATACATAATCAACCATGACAAGTCCTTGTGTGAATAAATCAGAGTTGTGCCAAATCGTACATTGGTCCTTTCACTTCATCACCATTGGTTTTATCCTGTCCTGTATTGGACAGATGCGATTTTTAAAAAACAAATTTCCAGTTTAGTTATTGATAAAAATAACATCATGGCGGTATTGGTGCATGGTTTTGAAATAACTGATAAATTGTATTTAAGAAAGAAAAAAACATTTTCAGTTGTAAACTTTGAATTATATAGCTGAATTTAAAACAAGCTAGTGCAAAGAAAAAGTACAAGTAAAACAATGATAAGGACTAATACATTTATAGAAAGTATTCAAGAGAGAAAAAAACCAAGATTGGCCATCATTTAAAGAAACCTTGATAAACACTTGTTATCCAGCTGGTCTTTGTTTTCTAATATTTCTATTGGCTAACATTCAAAACATAATGTTTAGTTCAACATGCATACGAGACCCAACCGTGATGTAGCCATGTTTATCACTCTGATGTCGCACTAATTATATTTTCGCTAGTCTTGAATTTGTTCGCCAAGGTTCGGTTCTCATCATTTCGGTGGGCTCGCCCACTTTTATTACAAGAATACAAGAATCAAGTCTTTTGGTGTCATTCCTCGGTAGTTTCTTTATTTTTAAATTTGAGACACACTTTAACAGTCTGGGATCTAATGCCTAATCGTCACCACTCATTGAGACGATCACAGTTCATAGATCTTATTGTCACTGTGACGGTTGACCAACATAGGCTTTTATTGAATGATAAATCTACAAATAGCATCAAGTAGAGTGGCGATAATCAGTCTCTCGCCCGAGGCTATTTATAAATTTTGTGACGGTTTAACGACACAAGAAGCTTTGTAGATACATGTAATTAGTACACCGTGTTTGACATTGGGAAAAGCGTTATAGCTAAGTGCAATGAGGCATACCGATGTGCGGACACAGTATCGTGGAGTGGCATATCGATCTTATCAACAGAAATAGATATTTATTGAAATTTAGAAGGTTTTCGGAATGTCTTCGAAATGCATATAGGTAATTGTTTCAGCCATTTGACATGGCTAGTATTAATAAAAAAAACTAAAAACTTTAATACTAATTGGAGAAATGGTTATGACTCTTCTCAATACGAGAAAAACACGTGATTGACGTTGAAATATACATGTACCATATAAAATGCATCATCATAAAGGAAGGTGACACATGATCCAAGACTGAAAAAGATATTGAATAGATAGACTGAAATTTGACCATTATTTTCATCCATTGATGAAACACTATAATGATATTAAAAGGGATATTCAACACAGAATTTCATATATGAGACAAACAAGTTACATGTACACGGTCTTGTTCTCAGAATCCAAGCGTACAGACTTTTGGTGTCATATCTGGCCTCCAAACGTACAGAAATTCGTTTCACGGAACAGTACAGCAGGTCAGTTTCGGTTTTACACTATGCGATTTTTCAAAGTGAATTTACAACAAAAGTAGACTAAAGACGCGAATTATCTATGTATTGTAGTGAAGATCAGTAATTTTTCTTCCCGTCAAGGTATGTGCTTTTGCTAGGAGCCAATACAGGCCGACTTTTCAAAATCTCTCTCTACGATTTTCGACGCCACAAAACACCGTGTTTAGTCAAACATTACAGACAAAAGGTACTTTATCATTTCAATAGGGTTCTCCAACCAAATGTCTTCACGATGATATCCAACTCTTTGTATGAAAATGCATACTCAATGGTTTCTGACCCAAAATGAATGAGGCGTACCTTGTAAATATATCCCGTCCACCATCTTTGAAGCACCCAACATTTTTGACGTACAGAGTTTCCATACAGTGTAATAATTACCCTCCATTGATAATATAGATAGGATATTTGAAGGGTAACATGTAATTCCAAGTTTACAGTCAATACTTTAGAATTAGAATAGATTTAAAAGAAATTTAACAAGTTTTAACAAGACTTCAACAACGGCATCAACAACGGTGGCATCAGCAAGGATTTAGCAGTTGACAGATCGCCGACGCAGTCAACTGACCTCTGATATATTAGTTTGGTTTATGTTATACACAACATTATTGTATAAATTATCTGACTTAGTGAACCCATGACAATATAACAAAAAGCAAACGCGTTTTTGGACGTCCCGACGAAAAAAGTTAGAAAAACATTGTGGTAAATAAAGAAATGCTTGTAACGAGCAATTTATTTATCATCTGCAAGTTTTCTACCCTATACGATTAAGATTATCGAAATTTCTTCAACAAAAACTAGATGGTTGTCCCAGGACAACTGCTGTCGAGCCCGCAAAGTTTTGTAGGCATCATGCTCCAGATGAGCACCATTTTAGTGTTTGACCTTGAGCTTTGACCTTGAACTTGAAGCTATCCAAAAAATTCTTTCAAATGGCACATCTATGAATTATGCCAATTTAGTTTGAAATCCATCCATAATTGTAGGAGAAATGCTCCGGACAAGCACGGTTTTGGTGTTTGACCTTGAGCTGTGACCTTAAACTTGAAGCTATCCAAAAAATTCTTTCAAATGGCACATCTACTCATGATGGAGATTAATTGTGTCAAGTTATTTTGAAATCCATCCATAATGTAGGAGTAATTGTCCGGACAAAATCGGACGGACGGATGGAGCACTAACGCACAAACATTGACTTGTCAACATAGTAAAGGGCTAGGTAGTACACCAACGATAAACGTTGGAGCTAGGTTAAGCACTTCAGGTCTAAATGAATAATTTGATTTGTCAATCGATTTATAGTCACTATCAGTCCATTCCTCGAGTTTTCATCGTAAACAGCCGAGAACATACAAAATACCCGATGACTATATATAGTAAATAACAACTGAATTTATAAAATATTAACACAGTATAAACAAATATACGTGCAAATACATCGTCTGTCCTTGAGCCCAATACTAAACAAAACCACATTTTGACATGCTGAATAAAAACGCTACAACCATTGAAAATACTGTTGGAAAACATATGTCTTTTCACAAGCTATTTCTCTTATTCTCTTAACATAGTTTGATCGTATGAAATTTCTTCCTCAGAACTTTTCTATTCGGTCCTTGCCAAATTGATTGTCTTTCAAACCTTGTATATGTTCACATATTCTTCGTTCCCTGAGCTACACCCTTGTTAAGGACCGGTCCATTTTCATGCAGGTACAATACGGGCCAGACAACATAAGCCACATAAGGTCCTCGTTTTGTATATTCTCGGAATACATTAGGATTGAATTCTTTTTTGGTATCGACACTCAGAAGTAATGGCGGATCTTGGACACACATCAACCAGGCTACTTCTACACATTTCTTCACGTAAATACTTGTACAGGCTTGGTTGAAGGGTGGCTTTCGTAAGTACTGCAGAGGGCTTCGCGACAACATACCCTAAAGTACATCAAATGTATTATACAAGTGACCAATCGCTAACCCCGCCCACTGAATCCCTAGGCCCCACCCATTTTCTCCAACAGGAAGTTTCGCTTCGATCTTTAGCGGCGTTATTTTCTAAATTTTAGGTCCTGGAGCATGTACCAAAAAGAACAATTGTTGGTTGGGGACCCTAACATCGTAACTACGCCTTGAATAAGTTGTAGTTACGACGTTTAAGTCGCCAAACCAATAATAAAGGTTAACAAAAATGGCGTCCAATGTCGGAGTTGAAAAGCTCATATTCGGGCTGAATGGCTTATTTGATTGGTCTGTTTATTCCTTGATTTAAATTAGGATTTAATTCTTTTTTGGTATCGACACTCAGAAGTAATGGCTGGGCGGCGTTGCCGTATCCGCGTAGGTTCGAATCCCGTGAGAGAAAAAAAGAGATCTCCACTACGATTGGAAAAGACAAGATTCACTGTCGTAGTTATACAATGAATAGAAAATCTAAAGATAGAACCTTATACAGAGTGTGCTGCAGTGTCGGGAAGCTTAATATGCGTTACTTGAACATCCCTTTTTTTTGGGGGGGGGGGGTGGTCTCGTTAGCGCAGATTTTAAAGACGTCGGACAAAGCAGCGCTAGGCGTCGTTGTCGTATCCGCGTAGGTTCGAATCCCGTTAGAGTAAAAAAAAAATAGTTCTCTACTAGGGTTTAAAAAAGACAGAAGTTGTGAGAATTAAATATACTATAAATAGAAAATCTAAAAATAGAACCTTATGCGGAGTGTGCTGCAGTGTCGGGAAGCTTAATATTCGTTACCTGAACATCCTTTTTCTGGGGGGGGGTGTTGGAGGGGGGTCTCGGTAGCGCAGTGGTTAAAGACGTCGGACATTACAACGCTAGGCGGTGTTGCCGTATCCGCTTAGGTTCGAATCCCGTAAGAGTCAAATAAAATAAAGTTCTCCACTAGGTTTGAAAAAGATAAGAGTCACTGCCGTAGTTGAGAGAATTCGATATACTATCAAAAGAAAATCTCTTCCTTGATTGAAAGCCGCGATTGGTCAATAAAAAGTCTTGCAAGCCACATCCAGCAACATCGAGTAACTTATGACTGTTGTCATTTACATGTATATGAAAGTTATTGCTTTCATTCAACCCATCACGGTTTTACCAGTCAGTATTTTCAGACTGGTCCCGATTCAAAGAAGTTGCAGACAAAAAAATCAAACTTTATATCGTTCTTGGTAGAAAAAATGAAGAAATTGCATGTAATAAGTAATGGTTGCGGCTTTTTGAGTTAAAAAGCAGTGTATGAAAGCACTTTCAGCTTGATCTTTGACTCTCCATTACATATTCAATCAAAGCGATAAAGGCGCCTAAAGTCTGATATATATATATATGTCACGGCCAATCTGTGAAATCAGCCATTTCATGAAACATTTTAGTCATACATAAAATGCCTAATCCATTCAGCCACTTCACGAAATGACTAAGATATTTCAATCATTTCATGAAATGACTGAAAATCTGATGTCAATATTACACCGATTTGTGGTGGATTTTCAGCTAGTCTGTGCAAAAGAAAAATCTACAGTTTATTTAAATTAGTAAATGAAAATATCAATGAGTTTATTCATTATTTGATTAAAAACTGATGATTTTGTTTTTCTATAAATTGATTCCTTTTAATTCTGTTCATTATTTATAAAAGTATAATTACATTTTCGTTTGAATGAATGAGTATTTGATACATTGGTAGAGTAAACATACATTGATTAGTTGTTTGCTTGCTGATTTTTTAAATATTAGTTTGAAAGTGCATGTGACTTGAATTACAAATATCATCTTGGTTAGAAAAAATGACCATGTTTTTCTATACATCATTCTAAAAATGGTGATAATTCAAGTGATATTGTTCATCCAGACTTTTTTTTAATACATGAGGGTATTTGACTTTAAAAAAAGCAAAGTATTGTCTGGATGGTGAGAAGCGGAGTTTTGAAATTCAAGAAAGGATGCCCCCCATGATAATTAATACTGAAAGCCAACGTGAAGCGCCTCCTTTCAATCAGGCGTATTGATAAATACTGGAAGTCGTGTAATTCGATCCTATCTACTTTTCATGTGGCAGAAGCTTGTTTAATTACGTTGTATGTTGTATGTTTTAGCAGTACATCCTTTCCTAGCCTTCAACTGCTATCCCACTTAACTCTGCGTGGGTTTGAATTTGCCATGTTTAATTTGGCCTTAGATTGCTTAAATGCAGGCCAAAAACTAAATTAAGATCTATATCTAAAAGCGTTTAGGAAAAAGTCTGCAAAGCGGATCTACGAGACTGTAACAAGTAACTTTTAGACAGGCAGAGAGCACATCTAAAGTACCAATCGCTTTCAACGGTAAGCTACTAATGAAAAAAACATAAGAACTAAGACAAATACGGTTAATTTATTACGGGAACTTGTTTACCTGAACCAATGTTGCCATATTATTCCTAGCGTCCAGTTTTCTAAACTCTTTAATTTGTTGTCTAATTTGGTCAGGTAAGCCACATTTATCATTATCGGGTTCTTCTGTATCCATTTCTGTTGTTGTTGCCATCTTCAATAGACAAAAACGAATATATCCATTTCAAGAAAATAAAAATTTGAGACCTGTCCAAATTGAAAAAAGTTGTACATTACAAAGTGTGCTAAAATTAAAAAAAGAAATAATGAATACAATTAAATACAAATATTTTATTGGTCTAAAATCTAAGGGTATGATTGTCACCACAAGTAGAAATACAAAGCTTACAATGTACATAATAATGATAAATTTAGAATATAATATAGTCCTATATGTTTCATCTAGTACAGAGCCTATTCATAAAATCTTGCCATAAAATTTGAAATACCCGCTACCTAACAACAGAATTTAACAGATCCATTACAAACGGTGTGTTAAAATAAGAAAATCAAAGTACTAAAAAGTACTGTAAGCTAGCAAAGCGTTGTTTCATTCAGTAATCTTCTTTGTTAAACGTTATCATGATAAAGAAACGAGGTTACGTAACCAATTGGTTAACCCTTCCTACGCAATCCCGCCTTCTTACGCCCCTTAAGAAAATAGTCGTGGAAAACACTGTTGAAAATGAAGAAATTGCTTGTTACAAGTAATTTCTTAATTTTACACATTGTTTGCTACCTAGACAGATAAATATTTTAGAATTTTTCAACAATTTGAAATTCTCGTCTGCAATTTCTTTGAAGACTATGATCAGAGTGAACACAATGTGCTGAAGTGAGATAAAATACCTAGGAAATGAACTTTCAGGCAGAGTTTGCAATATTCCTGAAATACATAACAGCTACTTTTTATGGCGTAGTCATTTAACGGATTAAGTGGTTAAGCCCCCAGTGGCAATTTGCACTCGTTGAACTTTGAGACGACCTCAAAATTTTGTCTGTTAACTTAAGCTAGCAAAGAGAAGATTGATTGATTGAATGGGGTTTAACGCCGCTTTTAACAGTATTTCAGTCATATCGCGGCGGCTGGAGCACCTAACAATGGATTCCTGGTATTTCTCACACCAGTACTACCACTACATCCTTTCCTAGCCTCCAGCTGCTATCTCACTTAGGTTTACGATTATCCACCCATTGGTGAGAGACAATTGTCGGAAAGAATATTTGCCGCCGCCGGGGATCGAACCCATGACACCCATGATTGAAGATTAGGAGTCTGGCGCGCTACCGACTGCGCTATGGCGGCGGCAGCAAAGAGAAGAAGAGAATGCTTTAAAAGTGCCTCTTTTTCCGATAACCTTTTCCAAAGCTCTAATAGATGTTTCTTAACAGGTAGGATGGGCGTTACCAAACGACAAAATTCTAGAACGGTCCAAATTGAAAGAAGCTGCAGACCATAAATCAAAGTTAGTGGAATTTTAAATATTTCTAGTTTTTTTTGCAAAAAGCAATTTCTTCATTTTCCACGTTGTTTTCCTGAACTATTTTCCTTAGGCGCGTAAGAAGGTCGTATTGTGATGGAATGGTTTAAATAAACTATGAAAAGTCTCTGGAATTGATGGATTATCGATGTCAAGCAGGAAACTAATTAATCAAAGCATTCATTCAGCAGTCACTGGATGACTTACTGTTGCAACTGCAACTTGTCTAAGCCGCTGTTACGCCGCCTACAAATTGCCGTTTTTTAAATACCTAAGCCATATTTTTCTATAGAACCAGCTTATAAAATATGTTAAGAACAGTCTTATCGGAGTTCATAGGGCTTTGCTATACTTCTTGAACAGTAGCTTTGTTGACTACTAGTATAATGTACAAATGTTGTGGTAATGGGTTTAACCCATTTTCACACAATTTCGCAATTTAATGTCCCTTAATAAAAAGGAAAACACTGTGTAATTTCTTTATTCTCCAAAAAATGTTTTCTATCCCAAAAGATGAAAATACTAAAATTTCACCAACTAAAAGTTGTCGTCTTCTTTGAATTCCAACAAGTCTAAATCATAATTGCGTTTTACATATAATGACAATCCATGACATAAGTAAAATTAACTAAGGTATGCCCAAAACATATCTAAAAAAAGAACAACCTATTGAGTATCACATCGTGTTTCCAATTAACCCATTACGAAACTTTCCAATTTTGACGCTCCAAAAGAAAAGAGTTCAGCAAATGATTTCGAAAGTACAGAAATTGTTTATAACAACTTGCACGAGTCAATCAAAAATATACCCTCGATAGTAAGACTTGCAGACATGATGTAAGGTGTTAGCCTCAAAGTTTCCCTAACCGACTAACTCTCCTCAGAACTGTTTGAAATAAAACTTAAATAGTCCTTACTTACCATATCTGTTTGATTGATGCATCTCCGGACTCTATGCAAATATCCGTTACACGTGACCCTATTGCATTCCGCATATATGTCCTGAAATATCCATATTTTTTCAATACTACCTGTAGTGTATTCTATACAAGTATATTACAACTACATTTCTAGTTACTTAAGGGCCACAATCATAACACGTGGAGGTATTTGTCGGGCCTACATCTATTTTTACCTGACACAATCTCCATCAGCATATACGCATTTGCGTTCTGATATATTTTCAATCCCCATTCGAGCAGAAGGAAAAGACTAAACCTCTAAAATTAAAGGGACATTTTTCAAAGGTATCAACATATATCAATTTACGTTTGATAGAGTATATTTCTAATAGAAAATTGATTAATCACAGGTCACCATAATAAATATGGATTGACTAATGAAATCATTCATTTTAAACTTAAGTGAAGTTTGAACTCCGGCATTTATGTTTTAAATATTTCTGTTTGTTTACAGACTTAAACATCGTAACTACAACTTATTCATATTAAACATTCGTGGCTATCGAATAAATGAAATATGATAATTTAAGAGTGATACAAAACCTTTTATTGAATTATTGTTGCCTATCAAATATGTTATTCGCTAGACCTAATTTAAATTTTCTAACTAGGCTAGAATCAAAGACAGTGTTTTATATCTCAATTCAAACTATAACATAATATTAAAGTAAGAATAAAAACCACCAATCAGTCTGACCTTGAAGTAGAAGACTTGCAAGCAAATACACACTTTCATGGTGAAATGAACGTTGTAATAAATATATTTTGTTTAAAATAAACAAATATGAGCAAAACCGACACTATAAAAGAGCTTGTTCATAGAACAGTATTATACAGTGTAACCCTTTCCTGTTTTGCAACAATTTACGCCTGTCCAAATTCAAAGGTATTGCAGACAAAAATTGAAAACTAACCATTCAGTAGTGATGAAAATACTGTTGGAAAGAAGTATTTGCTTGTTACAAGTAACTTCTTCTTTTTCTACAATATTGTTTTATATTATAGATTTACAGGGACGAAAATATCAGGGATTAAACAGAAAAGGAATAAACATATTGTAAGATGTAAGCATTTTTGAAATGACGTAGCATTTATCCAATGCCGTAAACCATCCAATTTGAAAACTCACATATTCCATTTCTAGAACACCATTTCTTTCTCGAAGACTAAATTAAAAAATACAGTCTTATTAATGCCCCTCACCATTAATGCATCCCGTAACTTCGGAACAATATCCTCTCCTGGTAGGTTATCTCTCTCAAGTTCGTCAAATGCGTCCGTCCATTCATTGTCGTATATTTCTGACACCTCCTCAGCTAGTCTTGTAGGACGATTCTGATCACTCAAATCGGCAACATTCGGGTTGTTATCTCGTAATTTGCTAGAGGCAAGCTCGCTCAATCTGTCCATAAAAAGTCAATATGATACCAAGTACTGTTTTCAGCCTAATTATATATATATAAATACTAAATTTTTCACTGGTCTATCGAGTGATAATATACCGACAATGAGGAAAAACATATAGCTTTTCAAAGAAACTTGATCGTTGCATTCATTCTTTTCTACCCTTGTAGTTGATATTTTTCGAATAAAAATGTAACAAGTTATTTTATACCTATCTAGTTAAATATATACATTCCACAAAGACAAAACTGAACAAATCTAAAAAAAATCCGTATCTGATAGTTCAATATATGACAGTGAAATATTTGCAGAAATACAGACCTTTTAATATTTCATAGAATTCATTCAATAAGCAAAATAGGTTTATGATAAATGCATTTTTATGTTCCGATAGCGATACAACACCTTTATTTGCCTCACGCTGCGAAGGAAAATTCGATATTCCATTAGATCTTCGGTTTTGATTTGAAATATCAAAATTTTCCTCCACAGCTCAAAGCAAAAGCATGATGTTGTATCACTATCGTAACATAATATTCCCTTGTTATTACCTTACTTAGATTTATTGTCTTCTTTTTGTTGCTGCTTGTGTTGTCGCTTTAATAAGCTTATCTAAGACCTTGATAACCCTACTCATGTGAAGATGGTACTGACCTTCTAATAGCATCCTCTTTTGTTTCCACTTCTTTGTTCAATCTCATTTTAAGGTCGTCGACTTGTCTCTGTAACCTAGATTTAATATAAATTATAATCCCGATTGTGAATCATCAGTAAGTAAAACAAGAGACAAGAGGTCAAATATGGCAAATATTGACACCCTGCCACTTTCAATCCACAAACTTAAATGATTATTTATATTTCATTGTATAAGGAAAATGAGCAATAAAAAGGGTTTGGGGTATTAGTTAAAGTTTACATTAGTTCTAGTCCATGTGCATTCAATAAGTTTCCCCCATCAATATCTCAACTATCTATAATTGAGTTAAAATATATTCTGTATTTACACATTCTATGAGTGTTCTATCTCTGTAAGAAAAATATAGCATATTGATAAATCATCTGTGTTTTGCCATTTTACACAAAAGGTGATGTTTTTATATTACATGTAGGTGTATTGATAATAGACGTAGATAAGGTCGCGCCCGCTCATCTAAGAAATGGCAGTTCGACAAAGGTTAGGCCCCCATTTATCATTTT
This sequence comes from Fragum fragum, assembly GCA_946902895.1. Taxonomy (NCBI): domain Eukaryota; kingdom Metazoa; phylum Mollusca; class Bivalvia; order Cardiida; family Cardiidae; genus Fragum; species Fragum fragum. Next base: position 10,393,056 of record OX336369.1, read on the forward strand.
GTTAAAGTAGTAGTTAGTGTCATCAAATGAAAGGAAAGGCGTTGGTAGGCGACCTAAAAGTCGTAACTACAGCTTGAATAAGCTGTAGCTACGACGTTTAGGTCGACAAACCAACAAAAACTATCAGCATAAATGTTGGAGTACAGAGTTCACTTCTGGTCTAAATTTTAAGAAAAGACGTGAAGAAAAACACCAAGACCTAGCCTAACTTTAATTACGGCAATTATCAGTCAATATCTGATGTGGATGCCTGAAACTTAAAAATTTCATTTCAGTGACTTTAACTATTACTGGAATAGTTGTCAACAGACAGTAATTTAATCTCAAAAACGGCACTTCTGCTTCTGAGCTAAACTATTTTGAACCCGGTCCCATAAATTTAGAAGTTGCGATCAGGACAAAATGTTGACTCTTGTCTCTAGTGTAACATTGACCTTTATAATACAGGAATATAGATTCTTTAAATGACACATCTCCTCATTCGAGGAATTATTTTGAAATCATAGGAATTATGTACTGACTTTTTCATTCCAAAAGCATTTGCGTTTTCCTCATCCCTCTGTCGAATCTTTAGGTCGTTAGCTTTCTTCTGTAGCCTATAAATATCATAAATCTTTAATCGTTATGTTATATAATGGCCGATCGCTGACCCAACCCTCTGATTACACTATTTGTCAAACTATATATGGACTCTGAGAAAAAGTAGTTTGCTGGCATCTTTAATGCTTGAATTAGCTGTAGTTAGGACGATTTTATCGCAGAACCAATAAAAATGCCTACTACAAATCACGGAGATGAAAATTAATTTCCGGTCTAAATGAATGATATGATTGGTCAATCGACCTTTTGATTGACAACGGTTATCCATCAGTTTTGAAATAATAAATAAAAGTATCCTTGATACGAATGAACAAACTCATTTTTCTGTGTGGTTAAGCAAAGATATGCCATATGAGTGCCCATATCTGTTTCTAAGATCAGGCGTACAGACATAGACATTGACCCACTTGTGACACTAATTAGAACTATTTACAGATTTCATGACAACTACTTGTATTCAGACCAATTTTCAGGGAGTACCTTCGAGGCTCTTTCTTTCCTTAAAGTGAACCTGCCCAAGATTTCATGAAAACTGATTTTTCCGACCAATTATTCGGTTGATCGAACACATAATTGCACTCCAAGTGATCTAAATTCGATTTTGTCCGAGGTCGCATTTTGACTAATTTCCACATCGTTTGAGCACAAAATGTAGTCTTCAGACCACACATTGACCTTGTTTTTCAACCTTGGTGATCAGCTATCGCACCTGTCTGTATTACCATCGCAAAAAGCATCCTGACAATGTTTTAGGTTAATTGGTATAAAAGTCCCTGATGAGACGATAGGATTTTTATTAGATTTAGCCTTATGACCCTAGGTGACCTATTTTTGGACTTGTCCCAGATTTTAAGAAAGCAAAAACATTCTTAAAAATTGTTAGATTTATTTAATATAAAATATAGCGTCTAGAACGAGTTGTTCTAGGGTTTGCCCTATTGACATAATATTTTCCCCAAGAGACCAAATTTCGAACTTGAGGTTATATAGAGACAAACATTCTGACCAGTTTTCATATTAATTGGGCAAACTTTGTGGTCTCTAAAATACCCATAAGGTAGAAGTTTATGACGCAAAACGAAAAATATACACAAAGCATTTAAAATACCCTATGTTCAGCACAACTTCCTCAGGTACGCTTAAAGTAATAACCAGGTGTTTATATACGCCTGAAGAGGCTTGTCAATAGCAATCATTGTAATTTTAAACTATTTTGCTAGGTCACGGGCAGGCAATCCCGACAGGACTTGAGAGACCAAAGTATTTTTCCTGAAGCACACTAATTACCACAGAGAATCATTGTTGCAGGTTCATGTCATTCCATGTGCAAATTAAGTTGGAGTTGCACCCACAAAAATACTGCAATTTTAGATTTTTAGCAAAGCCATGTTCAGATATTTTGGAAAAGACTTGTATGATCAAAACAACTGTCTCAATAACACATCGTAAAGATCAATTGATTGCAAGTTCCGGATCATTCCAAAGAAAATTGTAGGATGAGTTAACACAAGAAACACTGCTGTTTCAGCAATTATGTTTAGTCAAGGGCAAATTATTATATTAATCGACTTGAGGGATCAAATATATTTGACTCATGCACAACCAAACATAGAGACGGTAAATGTCAGTTCAACGTGATAATAAAAAGTTAGATCGTTCGGGCGTATAAATTTAGATGAACCGTAAAAATCTTTTCAAGATAGAAACACTTATTTGAGAAAAAGTTGTTGGAAATATTATGTGAAATGGAAAAAAAAAGAGACGGTGTGTTCTCTACCATATATTATACAAGTTTATATGTAAATATAAGTTTTTTCCTAGTTAACACCCACTTCAAGCAGCTTCATTTGAAGGTCGTCAACTGGCCCCTGTAACCTAGATAATAATGTCTTGTTATCTAAATCAAATGTCGCGATTTAGCCAGCAAGCCCAGATTTGATAGTTTGTTAACTCACAAGGCTTTGATTTTCTCATAAGGCCAATGTGTTCAAACTTCCATTTCAGGCGTTAGACATAAAGGACTGGACTCTTAAAGTAGTGCCTCAGTTCGGGCGTATTAAAATGCCAAAAGTAAACAGTTATTATAGTTTCAGGTTAGAAAATTTGTTTAAAAAGGAGAATCACTTGGAACCAGCAAAATGCTGTTCTTCTAGGACAGTGTTTACATATATTCGAGATTTAACCCATTAACATACAATCCTGTTTATGCGCTTTAAGAATAGATGACGTAAACATTATAGATGAAGGAACACTGCAAGTAACAAGCATTTTCCTTTTCTCATAATTTTCTTTAGCATATATTTTTTCCCAATTAACACCCACTTTGAAATGTTGTCCTTTCTGTCAGCTAGGACCAGTCTTATTTATACCGTCAGATGAATGGTAAAAGTCATGACAATCAGTGCCTGTACTGAACAGTTTTTCATATAACATCACTAACCTTCCAACTTCTATATTTTTCTCCTTTTCTTCTTCATGCAGCTTTACTTGAAGGTCTTCAACTTGCTCCTGTAACCTAATCGTCATGTTATCTCTGAATATTGCGATTTAAGGTAACAAGCTTAGCTTTCCTGGCTTATATAAAATGTAAAAATAAAATTTAATGTCCATTTAAGGTAGAAAATACTTGTTTTAAAAATTAGATGCTTGTAACCAGCAAACGTTTTCCTTTCGCACAATATTTTTCTAAATTCAAGAATGAATCCAATACCGTGCGCTTTGAAAAAGGATGTTGGAAATATATTTGAAACTAAAAATTGCATGCAACAAGCAATTTACCCTAGTCTCATAATGATCACTACCGCTTAAAGAGCTTTTTTTTTCAAATCAAACAACGACTTTTTAATCTTGATTTTTTTTTCAACCTAGATCAGACTTTTTAAGTATGATAAAACCAGTGTATATTGAAAAAATCCTTTCAAATAATATCACTTACCTTCTTACTTCACTATTCTTCTCCTTTGTTTTTTGATGCAGCTTTGTTTGAAGGTCGTGAACATACCCCTCTAAATTACTTTATATTGTAATTTTAAGCTAGCAAGCACAGCTTTGATAGCTTATAATAAAACACAAGACCCAGTTTTGGCGTATACAAATGCGAAAAAATGAACAGCTACGCGCTTTAAATGTAGAAAAACTTCTTTGAAAAGTTGAAGTTGCTCTTTACCAGCTAATGTTTTCTTACAGGACAATGATCTTTTTTCTAAAATCAAGATTAAAACGAAACGCTCCTGCTTGCGCGATTTAAAATTAAATGGTGAGGAAAATATTATGTGAAAGGAGAAAATTGCTTGAAATCATGGCAATTTCATCTCTTCTCCAAATGGTCTTTACCATGTATGTATTTTTTCCGATATAACACCCACTCGGACCAGTCTTATTTTTTGTCGTTCGGTAGTCGGCAAGCCTTGAAAACCAGTGCCTGTACAGATAAAGCTTTCATATAATATCACTCACCTTCCAACCTCACTATTCTTCTCCTTTAATGCTTCATGCAGCTTCATTTGAAGGTCTTCAACTTGCCCCTGTAACCTAGGTATAATTTGTCAATAAACCTTTTTTTCATATGGACATTTTTGCTAGCAATAGCTTTAATTAACACATAAAACCTTGAAATTCTCTTTGGCTCAACTCATGCAAACTGTCATTGGAGGCTTAACAACTGAAGGACTAATCTTAATTATTATATATCCATAAATATTTCTAGTAAAAAATATACGATCCACACAGACAAAATCGATGACGTCATTAAAATTTTGCAGATGACGTCATAATGCTAAAGGACGTCATCAGAATGCTAAAGGAGGAGGATATTATCTGTAGAAATACGGATTTTTCTTATCATTTCATTAAAATTATTTAATAAAAGAATTGATATATAATAAATGGAGTATCATGTGACGATTGCAATACATTATCTTGTATCTGCTTCTCGCTGCAGAGGAAATCTTGATATTAAACTCGACCTTCGGTCTCGTGAAATAATAAAATTCTCCGCAGCTCAAAGCAAATACAACGTGATGTATCTCTATCAACATAACATTCCATATGGATTGAAATAAGTTCGGGCGAATTAAAAAGCGAAAAAAAGTCAACGTCCTTTAAACGTAGAAATACATGTTTGAAAAAAAACTTTTTTTGTCAAAACAAATGTGTTTTCTTAAGACATTTTTTTTTGTTTCTAAAACCAAGAACTACCTATTACCTCACTATCTTGCTTATGCACTTGGAAACAATGGATGATGAAACAGTACGTGAAAAGGAGAAATTCCTTGTGACAAGCAATTTCTCCCCTTCTACATGTTCTCAAACATGCATGGGGCGTTTTCCAAAGTAACATTCCCCTTGAAATGTTGTTTTTATCAACTCGGATCAGTCATATTTTTTGTCGTCAGATAATTGATTAAGACCAGGTAAAAAGGGTTTTCAAATAATAACACTAACCTTCCAACTTCACTGTTCTTCTCCTTAACTTGTTCACGCAACTGCATTTGAAGAACGTCAACTTGCCCCTGTAATCTAGGTTAAATTTTCATGTTAACTTTTTTATATGCCGCTTTCCTAGATTCTATTAACATACGTTACTATAAAATTTCCTTTGAGTCAAAACGTGCAAACTACTGTTGGAGGCCCTACAACTTCAAGACTGAGTTCTTACGTATTGAAAAAAAGCCAGTCAGCTTGGGCGTATAATAATGCGAAAACTAAACAGTCGATAGGCCTATAACACAAGTGTATTAGCTATCGAAATTAGTTCAAAGCCTACTGATATGCATTTTTTTCTGCAAAATTGACGTCACATCGCATGTAATTGCGTCATTTACCAAACGGCAAAACATGTTTCACGGAATATCAAATTTCGACAAAGTTCATTCATTTCTAGTATTTTTTTTTTTAAATTAAGCAAATATTATAAATAGAATATCAAATTCATATTCATGAAATATCGAATTTATTAAACTGTCATCTAAGAAAGATAAAAACTCAGTACCACCACCTAACCCCTTGTTCACCTTTGACGCACCGCATTGCAAAATCAGAGATTTCCAAATTAAGTGTGGAGTAATAAAAAAATATTGATAAGTCCTTATCACCTTGTTGTGTCAAGACGATCATTAATTGATATTTCATTTGTACCTTGACAGAGGTTAACCCTTATCATACTGGACCCTGAATGTTCCGGGTTCTGCAGGAGGTATAGACATAGATCAGACTGCACATAAGTGTAGTCTGATCTTAGTCTACACCTCCTGTCTGTCTTTTTGAAACCAGAGTTATTTATGAAATTAGTTTTCAATAAAAGTAATGACAACTGAACAGCACGTACTACTAGTGCTTTCAGCCCTTTGATTTTTAGACAACTCTGAGATGGATTTTATTCAGCATAACAGAGATTAAGATGCGACCTAAACGGGGCTATTTTATAATAGGTCAACCCAAATAAGAAAGATGAAGGGTACAAGATCTGCTGATATCGCGAAAATAGTTTGTTATCGTCATCTGATCTCTTAACCCGTTACCAGACGGCATAATTTTAGACTGGCCCAAATTGAAAGAAGTTGCAGACGACAATTAAAAGTTTATGAAATTTTGGATTTTTTTCAACTTTCTGCGTAGAAAACATTGTAGAAAATGAAGAAATTGCTTGTAACAAGGAATTTCTTCATTTTTCACGATGTTTTCCAAGGCTTTTTTCCTTGGGGCGTCAATGAGTGGGAATGGGTAAAGAAACGTTCGTTGATATTGCGTACAACTGTCACACAAACAGGCAATATTACGCTGTTTGACCCAGTCATAGTCAGTACTGGACTATTGCATACTTGACAAAAACGAGGTAAACTGTATTTAACAGATGCTCTACCAATATATGTGAATGGATAACTTGAAAGTCAAGACATCCGCTATAGGATAATTGACGGATCGCAGATATCTATGAAAGAATCAATCGACCAACCAAGTCATTCAATTAGATCGGAAGTGAGCTTTGCGCTCCGACATTGACCAGCATTTAGTTAAAGCATTTGTGACTTAAACGTCCTAACAACAGCATGCAAAAGCTTTGGTGGCAACGCTTAGTTCGCAAAACGTTCGTAGGAATTTATAGTTACATGTTATTTTCCAAAATTTTTGCAAAATAACTCAGTTTGATATCTTAGTCGAACTTCATGTCGGAGCCTATTAAGCAGAGTCAGCAAACCGCTCATTTCGGCAAATAATTTAGAATTATATAAAGATAGTGAAAAGCGGGTGGAAGGAGTTTTTTTCAAATATTCAAAATCATCATGACAGGTGAATCTTCTTAAAACAGGAATCAACATCTAACCTTTGATTATCTTGTTCGAGTTTCCAAATTGTAAGTTGTCTTTTATGGCTGTCATTACATTGTCTATCACCATAAACTGTTTGTGCGTGGTCCTGTCTTTCTTCCAACACATGGTCTTGGCGTTCCTTGGGTTGAAACTATATAAACAGAGGAGATAAGTTATAAAAAAACGATGTGATCTAGAGACATAAGCTTTAGTGAAAAAAGCTATCATGCAGTCATAACCAAGAATTTAAGGTGGGCTTTCTAAGAAGTAGATGGTTGTCCCAGGACAACTGCCGTCGAGCCCGAAAAGTTTTTTAGGCATCATGCTCCGGACAAGCACAATTTTAGTGTTTGACCTTAAGCTTTGACCTTGAACATTAAGCTATCCAAAAATTCTTTCAAGTGGCACATCTACACATGATGGAGAATAATTGTGCCAAGTTATTTTGAAATCCATCCATAAATGTTGGAGTAATTTTCCGGACGAACACAATTTTAGTGTTTGACCTTTGACCTTGAGCTGTGACCTTGACATTAGAACTATCCCGAAAATTTCTTCCAATGGCCCATCTACTCATGATGGAGAGTATTTGTGCCAAGTTATATTGAAATCCATCGATAAATGTAGGAGTAATTGTCCGGACAAATTCTGGCGGACTGACTAAATAACGTACTAACGCACATACACCGACTTGTAACAGTGACAACTATGTCGCGCTAACCACAAGCGCGCTCGACAAAAATGACAAAGGACAATTCATGGCCTCTAAAATTTACAAAATTTGAATTTGTTTTCAGAGTTATGATCATTAGATGAGAAATCCGGTATACAAAAATTATATATCCTATTATATATATTGCCAAATGTATTGTGCTTCGTTGATTTGTGGTTACAAAGTTTTGGTGGCCAAACTACGAAATGCTTGAGGATAAGTAATTCACGGATCGTGTTGTCAATCGGAGAGTCAAACTACCAATCATTTAGACAGGAGGTGAAGTTTGTACTCTCACGATTGCCGACATTAGTGTCAAGCAGTTTTGTTTGTTTGGGGACTAAAGATCGTGATTACAGCTTGTTCGAGCAATAGTTACTATATTTAGGTAGACAACCGACCATTCATCTTTTTGGTACATGCTACTGATAATAACTGTTGTAAAATAGCACCGTTACATACCCAAGTGGAACTTTCCGTTGGAGCTCTTTGAGCAGACCTATTGATTCTTTAATCATAGTATAAACAGAATATACAGGCTAATATGCTAAGTTTATTTCCAAGATTCGGTCTTGTGACCTGGCCATTGACCCCACTCGACCCAATATCGAACTTAACAGAGATTTTGTGCAGACAATCACTCATATCCAAGTCGAACTTTCTGTTGGAGCTATGTGACAGAGCAATTGGTTCGTTATTGTATTATAAACAATATCACACAGGTTAATATGCTATCAGTAAGAATACCAAACAACTTTTCGTACCCTTTTGAGATCTTTCAGATCGCTCAAAAGATCTTCGTGTAGCTTTTCGTAAGTTTCTTCACAGTGTTTCAGCTTTTTACTCTTCTTTTTACTTCTTTTTTTAATTATCTTCGATTTGAATTTGTCAAGCCTTTCACTTGTGATCTTTAATCTGGTCACCGAAATGCGGAGACTAGATGTATCCAAATCTAACTGGTCATAAGATTGTCCTGTTTTGGGAAATTCTTCAAATCCAAACTCATCGTGTAGCCTTTAAAAAGGAGAATAAAAAGCATTGACCGAATCAATTACTTGACAATGACATATTTTCAAATTTAAGCAGGTGCCAAATTGTATAGGCCCTTTTCTATAGAAAGAAACGTTCAAACGGGGAGGGTCAAGTAATTATTTCTCGATCAAGCTTAACGGTAGAGAAAAAGAGACAGAAAGAGAGAGAGGGGGAGGTAGTATAAAGGAGTGGTTGGTGATGGTGAGAGAGAGAAAAGGAAAGGGTCAATGACCCTACATCGCTCATCTAAGAATGATTTCTCTAAGTCTGATAAGGCCAGTACCGCAATGCCCACTTTTTTTGATTTTCGCTAGTCTGACAAGGCCAGCCCAGCCACGCCTACACTTTTTTGCAAATCAAAATTTTATGAACAAGTTTTGAAAAGGGTCACCCAGGAAACATTCGTGTCATGTTTGGATTAAATTAGCCCAATGGTCACAGAGAAGGAGATTTTTAAAAAAAAATTCTGGACGACTTCTGACACATGTGGTGGAGAGATTGAGAGAGAGGGCATGAATGGGGAGAAAGATGGTGATTGGGCGAGGGAGAGATACAGTTAGAACAAGAATTCTGAATTATTGCATGGCAATACCAAGTCCCCTACCGGCTTTATATATATCCCTAGAGCGGTATAAATTTTGGGTGTTTTTTATGAGCAATTCTTAAACACACACATACACACAAAAACAATAAACAATAGGCGTCTCTTTTTGTTATTTGCCAAATTATACTTCATAAAGTCATCTGTTCCAAGAAAATTAAGACCTCAAAGCCCAAGTAAACTTTGAACAAAAGCTTTCAAAAATCTGTCTAGGATTATGAATGCTGAAACTAAAATTTCCTGGTATTTTTCTAAGTCGAGCATCTGTATCTTCCTCAAAAATCAATGGAACGGAACCAAACTCAAACTTGTTCTGTAACTCGTTGACGCTGACTCGCATACCAAAAATCAGCTCAATATCTCCGAAGGTTAAGGAAAAAGGTCCGGAAAACTGAAGTAATTTCTAAGTCCAGCATCTGGATCTTCCACAAAAATCAATGGACCGGAACCAAACTTGAACTTGTTCTGTAACTCATTAATGTAGACTCACATACCCAAAATCAGCTCAATATCTCTGAGGGTTTAGAAAAAAGTCCGGAAAACTGATATGTCCGGACTGACAGACGAACGGACAGACAGACGGACGAACGCAAACCTTTAGTCCCCTTCGGTTTCGCCGGTAGGGGACTAATAAAGGGAAGGGTTATTTAAGAGATAAGGGAGAGGGGGTAAAAAGAGTTAGTGAAGAGGGGTGAGAGAAAGAGAGGAAGAGGAGATTGATAAAGAGGAAAATAGATAGGGTAAAAATAAAGAGAGAGGAAGAGTGAAGACAGAGATAGTGATGGAAAGAGATAGACAAAAGACGTAGAGATAGATACAGACAAGCAGACAGAGAAGACACACAGAAAGGGATAGAGAGGGGAGAGTGCTTGAGAGAAAGAGGGCCAAATTGGTAGAAGACAAATATGGACCTAGAGAGAAAATGAGAGAGAAAGGGATAGGACAAAGAGATGGAGAAATGATAAAGAGAGAGGAAAGATAGAAAATGAAGAGGGGGATTATAAATGGTTAGAGTGGTCATTGGCCCTAATGCAATCAGTTGATTCGATGAATGCAGATATAAAAAATCCCAAGTGACCTTATTTCTGGCAAAAGTTATCAAATATTTTCTTAAAAATCAAGAACAAATATTCTTACAAAGTTTCAAGGAATTTGTACCAGAAAAGTAGCACGTAAAATGTAAAATAAAAGATTTCTTTAGTTTAGACCGAGTTACCTAGATTTTAACCCCAATCGAACCAATATCAAACTGGACAGAGGATTTAAAGGAAGTCAACATTCTGAAAAAATCTCAAATACTGAGACAAAAATGCAGCCTTAAGATAGCATACAGGGTTTTCTAAAGTTTGACACAGTGACCAAGTTTTTCACCATATTCGACTCAAATTTGAACTTAGCTTAGCTGTTTAAGGAGACAAGCATTCTGAATAAATATCAATTTGATTGAGACAAAAATATGGCCCATGGTGTGTAAAGAAGGTATTTGATCTAAGGTCTAATGATCTAATTTTTAACCCAATTTGATCCCAAAATTGAACTTGGCCGAGATGTCATGGACACAAGCATTCTGAACAACTTTCAAATCAAAATGAGGCCTCTGGAATGTCTAAGATTTGTAATAGACCAAGGTATCATGAACACAAATATTCCGACCAAATTTCAAAACAACTGAGCCAAAAATGGGACCTCTACGGTGCACACAAGATATTTCTAAGGTTTGACCTTGTGACCGAGTTTTTGACCTCATCAGACTCAAATTCGAACTTGGCCTAGATAACATTTGGACAAACATTCTTACTAAAAATCAATTTATTTGAGCCTAGAATGGGACCTCTAGATTGCACACATTGTGTTTCTAAGATTTGACCTTGTGACCTAGATATTGACCACTGTGACCAAATATCGTAGCTGACCAAGATATCAAGGCATCTGCGACCTCTAGAGTTTAAACAAGCTTATTTCTAACTACTGTCCAAGTATTTTACCGAACTTGACCCGATATCGAATTTGACCCAGATATAATGCAAACATTCTGGCCAAAAATAACCCTTGTCATGCTGCATTAACAGCCTATACAGATTATCATTGAAATCAAAGGACTAACACCACTGGAAGGCCGAATTGTGGGTCATTGTTCCCTGCTCTGACTTAAAAGGGACAACAAGGGTAGACCAAGATCAGACTGCACTTAGGTGCAGTCTGATCTTTGTGTATACCTCCTGCCAAAATAGGAATATTCCGAGATCAGCATGACAAAGGCTAAGACATTTGACCTCTAGCGTGCGCACAAGATTTTTCTAAGATTTGACCTAATAAACTAGGATTTTTGCTACCAAATATGACCCAATATTGAACTTGTCCAAGGTTTTATAGATACAAACATTCTGACCAAGTTTCAAGACATGTACGACATCTAGATTGCACACAATATGTCGACAGACGACAGGCGACAGACGATGGACGTCATACAAATTTTGATCAAAATAACTCGCCTTGAGCCCTTCTTGTTCAGGTCTTCAAATATAGAGTTGAAAAATTGATGGAGAGTGAGAATGAGAGAGAGAGGGAGAGATTTTGGACAATAATAGAAAAACGATTTGTTTGTTTGTTTGAATGGAGTTTTACGCCGCTTTCAACAATCTTTCAGTTATATCGCGGCGGCTGGAGCACCTAACAATGGATTCCTGGTATTTCTCGCACCAGTACCGCCATCACATCCTTTCCTAGCCTCCAGCTGCTATCCCACATAGGTCTACGATTATTGACCCATTGGTGGGAGGCAAATAGTCGGAAAGGATGAGTGCCGCCTTCGGGGATCGAACCCTGGACCTCTAGATTGACAGTCCGACGCGCTACCAACTGCGCTTTGACGGCGGCTAATAGAAAAACGAAGGTGTGCTGGAAAGAGAGAGGGATGAAAAATGGAGAGAGATGCAAAGAGAACTAGACAGAGAGAAAAGGAAGAGAATGACAGTGGTGTAAAGAGAAAGGGGGATAGAGAGGGCAGAGGTGGTGAGATACACGGAGAGACAAAATAAAGAGAGGAGGAGAGAGATAAAGAAACGTTTTTGCTGGAAAGAGAGACGGATAATCGAAGAAATGGGATAGAGCGGAAAGAGAATGGGAGAAGGGAGAGAGTGGTGGGGGTAGAGGGATAGCAAAAGTAAGAGAGGAGGGAGTGCGAAGGGAGGAGGTAGAAAGAGATGAAGAGATCTGGCTAATTTATTGAACCAGAATATTGTTTGAGAACTCGACGCCTATCTCATATCAGAAACGTACTTTCGTTTTGAAACTCTTGAAACCGTCTTTTTTCAACTTAAGATCATTGATTTATTTACGACGAACCTTATCTATATTGAGAATCTTAACGAGTCTAACTAAAGACGGTGACTTGGTCTTTTTGAACAAGGGACCTTATTAACCTTTTATTGAGAACACTTAACGAATGTGGAAAACCTACTTTCGCTTTTACAATTTTTCTTAATTTGCATAAATCTGTTATTCGACTGAAAGCCACAATAAATAGATGAATATGTAAAACAGGGAAAGGTTACCTTTTTGTTTTGTTCGGTGTCTGTTTATAACTCTTTGATCTCTTTATTCCTTTGACAGCTTTTACTTCAGTGGCCATTCTAAAGCCAAGGGAGGTTACTACTGCTATAAAAATCAAGGGAGATAACCCAAAAAAAGACAAACATAAATTGACCAATCGCGACTGTCAATCAAATAATGAGACGACCAACGAAATAATCGTTCATTTAGACTGGAAGTTCTGTTTGAAATCCCAAAACTAGTCGCCATTTTGGTTAATCATTTTTGTTGGTTTGGCAATTAAACGTTGTAACTACAGCTTAATCTAGCTGCAGTTACGACGTTTTTGTCGCAAACCAACCATTCTACTTATCTATATCATGCTTCTGACCATAATATTTGCCGCTAAAAATTTATGCATGACTTCCTGTTGGAGTCTATGAGCGGGGCCAAATGAGTCAGTGGGCGGGGCATGCGATTGGTCAATCGACAAATCAAAGAATCCTTCGACCAAACAAATCATACATTTTTGATCGGAAGTGAACTATGAACTCCAATATAGGTCGATATCTGTGAAGCATTATTATCATCATTATTTTATTTTGTATAACGACAATTAAACGCCGTAACGGTTACTAGAGCTTATTCAATATGTAGTTACGACCGTCCAACCAATTTTTTACATTTTACTTGCCATAAATTTCGAAAATATTACCGTTTAATATCAAAGTGGTACTTCCTGCGCGAAGCTCAAGGGCGTTGCCATCTTCGATTTTAAATAGCTTTATTTTGCAAAATTCTTGTGTGGGAATGGGCCAACGAAAACCAAAACACTAATGCAGCCGAATGCAGCCCTAGTAGATTATGGTCTAAGGGAAGTAAATCAATTTCCCGTCATCTGTCAGGTAAGTTTAGGGAAACTCCGGTTCATATCAACACAAGATCAAGGTGGCCTCTGATTGGACAATATTAATGAAATTCAAAAGCAATGATTTTTTCAGGACCTTTTATGTTCCGTTGAAAAAAATGAAGTCAAAAGTAACGGTTTTGAATCATTTTGGCAATTGACTAGCGGGTTTAAAAGCGGGTATGTTTTTTTGAATTGCCAAAAGAAACAGCTGTACAGGGAGGTCATCTCAAAATGGGGTCAAAAGTCATAGAGAAAAGGGATCATGCCATACTAAAATTTATTTATTTATTTATTTATTTATTTATTTTTTTTTTTTTAATGTATGAATGGATGTTCTTTAATTTAAAGTAGGTCTGGTCATTCTCGCAAACTCTTGGACAGAGCTATAAGCGAATATGTTATAATGGTCGTCTATGGAAAATGATTTACTTCCCTTAGACCTAAAATGAAAGTGTGACTATACATGGGCCGCAATTACCTACGTTTCACAGTCGGCTCTTTTTTAAATCAAAGTACTGAAAGTACTATAAGCTAGAAAAGCATTGTTTTGCTTCTCTGTCAAACGCTATCATGGTAAAGAAACGATGTTAAAGTAACCAAGGAGCTAACCTAATCCACACAATCCCTCTGTTAACGCCCCTTGATAAAATAGTTGTTGAAAACAATGTGGAAAATGAAGAAATTGCTTGTTACAAGCAAATTATTCTTTTTCCACATTGTTTTCTACCTAGAGAGATAAATGTTTTAGAACTTTCAACAATTTGAAATTGTTGTCTGCAACTTTCTGACTACTCTGATCAGAGTTATTGCGAACACGATGTGCTCAAGTGAGCTAAAAATACCTAGGAGATGACCTTGCAGGCAGAGATTGCAATATTTCTAAAATACATAAGAACTACTCTTTATGGCGTAGGCATTTGTCGGATTTAGTGGTTAAGCCACCATTGGCAATTTGCAATCGTTGAACTTTGAGACGATCTCAAAATTTTGTCTGTTAACTTTAGCTATCAAAGGTGACGCTTTGCTAGCTAAAAAGGGGTGTATGATAATACGCATGCGTACAATTACCTGTTTACCTTAATTCGTCGAGAGAAGCGGATTGGGTATAGGGGTATTCGCAATAGACTCCACTTCTCCAGTCATTCGATCACCATTGGATGCAGGGCATTTTTCCAGAATAGTACCTCGGTCTTTCTCAGTAGCCTGTCGTAGAAGGCGACTATAATCAGAGACTAACTACTGCTTTCCTCGTAACTCCTGGATTGCTGCAGGTTGGTGGTTTTCATTCCAAACTTATTTTTTTTTTATCTCGATATAAATAGACTTTGAAATGAAAAGCACCAGCCTGTGTATGAGACCCCGTGTATAAGAAAGGAACAACATATGGACTGCGTTCAGCATTGGAAACCGAGAGCGGCTACCCTCCAACCCATTGAAGTCCGTCTTTGACACAAGGTTTTAGCCGCCCACTGAAGATATCTAAAATAATGACGCAGCGCTTTTTTTTTCTTTCTAACAACTATGCAGAAGCATATGGGTCCGTAATTTGAGACCCTTCCACCCCAGAGACAAATATTATAATATTTGTCTATGGGGTGGAAGGGTCTCAAATTACGGACCCCTATGTGCAGGAAGGGAAACGGTTATTTCGGTAAGCAGTTACTAATGTGAAAACAATAAAGGGTACATAAATATTTCTTTCACATACTGGTTTTATTTAAATAGAATATATACGTTGTCTATCACAATCATTAAAACACGGTGCCAAATAGTTTTTGGATGACACTATACAATCATTAACAATCAAAGGTTAACATGCATGCAAAAAGTGAGTGAGTGAGTGGAAAGCTATCCTATTTTTTAGCATATTATCCAATTTGCTCTGAAAATGCATTAATTTCATAAAGGTTGTAACAAGTGGCCAATTGTATCAGTCCACCTTAAAATCTCTGCAAACGGCTTTTCCTTGACTAAACAGTTTTTTAGACTGGTTCAAATTCAATGAAAATGCAGATAACAATTCAAAATGGATGTAATTTGAAAAATAAGTACCATCTTTGGTAGAATCATCTTGGGAAAAGAAGTTGCTTGTTACAAGCAATATCTTTGTTTCCAACAATGCTTTCCTACATACAATTTCAAATATCTATCTGTTAATTCCATTCAAAATTTTCTAAAGTCTTCTACAACAAGTTGTTGTTTACCAAGAATAGAACAAGCTTTAGAGAAAGAACCCAACATAAGTCAAATCATAATTTTGATTTGGCACGACATTCTTTTGTGCCAGGTATGCAAAGACATGACTTCACTATTAAAGACCTAGTTTAAGGAATGTTGTGTATGTTGGACCCCTACTGATAAGCTAATTGCCTTATCTGTAAATCACACCAGGGGGTTAATCATCATGTATATTCCATTGATGACCATGGTCAAAATTTGTCAATATTATGCAATAGCTGCACCTTAGCTTTATGCTGATGAGAATTTGATAGAAAACAAAGTTAAGTAATTTTTCTTAATTCATCTGATCATTTTTTATACTTTTAAAATTTCAAATCAATTTCAAATTACTGATTGAAAAGTGACTAAGTTGCAGATTGCTGGATTGAATGTAATTGAAAGAAATTTACATGCATTTCTTTTTTGGTAGTTTAAGCGGTTAAACGGTTTCTTCAAATATTGTGGTAAAGTTAGAATTCTGGTAAAATTACTTTTTTTCCATTTTGATTTATCTCCTGGCCTAGAATATTGAAGTATTTCCTGAATATTATAGCAGTTTTACAAACGAAAAAAGGTCGATTTGATAAAAGAGAAAAAGTGTTGAAATATCGCGACGAAAGGGGAAATTAGAAAAATCAATGTTTTCTGCTCTTTTCTCAAAGTTGTCTATCCAAGTAATTCCAGTTGCTATACATGATCTGTTATGATAACAATAGCTTAATATTTTGTATGTCTACTTTTCCCGCACTTTTAAAAAGTCTGAAAAATGAGAACTTATCATTCATTAACAATTATAACCAAATGAAATTCAAAATTTATTTCAAAAGACGAATTAGCTACAAA
The DNA here is from genome assembly GCA_946902895.1 of Fragum fragum. NCBI lineage: Eukaryota > Metazoa > Mollusca > Bivalvia > Cardiida > Cardiidae > Fragum > Fragum fragum. The sequence goes on from OX336369.1 coordinate 10,409,813, forward strand.
GAAAGTGCAAATATATGCCACACTTATCCATGGTAATACAGCAAAATTAATCTCTTGTATACTGTATATAGCTTCCTTATCAGATAAGGTCGTAAATTCTCAGCGGGTGGTTAATTGTATATCTCATTTGGGGGGGTGTCAAATAAAGAAGGATTAAACTAGGCCTTTAAGGATCTGTTGGAATATTTACGTAGTTAGAGGTCTTACGTTTACAGTAAAAAAAATACTCAACTGCAGTGAATCAACACTAAATTTCAATGCGAGGAATCATTGATGTAGAACACGATAAGGAATCATTGATGTAGAACACGATAAAATGGCGTCATTTTGGTCGCTTCAGCATCAAATTTCAATCCTCAAAATGCTGTGTATTCAAACTTCGTAGTTTTTCAGCCAAGCCACCTATCCCATCATATGCGGCAGCGCTACTGTCTAAGGTTTCGATTGATATCTAACTAATCGCTTTATGTTGGCTTTATACATAGAACACTTCGTGTATATTCTCGAAACGATGAAAATTTTAGTCGGGTGTTAAGCATGTCGCATCATATTTACGGCCATATTTCCTAGCCAAAGAACTCTCTATTCATACGGTGTATTTCTGGCCTCCTTGTTATCGATATTTTTTCATTTTAGGCCATTTAAAACGCCCAGGATTGCATGGTTGAACGTATCCACAAAAATGATGTTAAGCATACGTGGTATAAGACACGCCAAATCTCAATACTCGCCTGTTAAACAAGCACGTAAAACATTGTCGGGGTAGATAAATTGACGAAAAATATTCTGCGAGTTTCAGGCTTTGAAATCGTTTGAGTGTTTTAAGGATTGTATCATCAGCACCAACAAGTAACGTCATCTGGAGTTTTGACCAATTTTTGATTCTGGAAAACTGTTTGGCCTTCAGAGTTCACATTCTAGCGCCTATCTAGTCGAAAGCATGCTTGCAATTTTAATGTGCGTATCATTTCCGAAATACTGGGTACGCCCCCGAACAGAGTCATTATACTCAATTTGATTCTCTTAAGTGAGAATTAGTTATAGTTCATTTCTGATAGTCTTCGTGATGTAACCTAAGCGAAGAACAAGGGTATTTTCTGTGAATTGTCGGAAAATGAACTATAATTGTTTTGCTGACCGACCTAATTCTTATCGAATGACCCCGTATCCATTAAGCTTGTGTCAATCATGGGCTGTCGGGGATTCGATCCTCGGCAGCTGAACATATCCTTTCCAACATTTGTCTCTCACAAATGGGTGGATAATCGTAAACCTAAGTGGTATAGCAACTGGAGGCTAGGAAAGGATGTAATTGTGATACTGGTGTGAGATATACCAGGAATCCATCGTTAGGTGCTCCAGCCGCCGCGATATGACTGGAAAATTGTTAAAAGCGCCGTTAAACCCCACCAAACATAAAAACTGAGCCAATGCGTGACATTTCCAACCATTACACATGTGCGCCAAGTAAAGACTCAGATCAGCCTGTGCATCAGCAGAGTCTGACCAGAGTCTTCACTCTGCGCTCTGTAGATAGATACTGACTCAAACCTTCTTTAAACAATCAGCGAATATTCTAATTGCCCCGAATGGCTGTCCAGGGTGCTCAATGTGTGCGAATCACGCACATGCGAAATGGTTGAAAATGTCACGCATAGGCTCAAATTCTATTCACCAAACTTTCCACGACTTTCCGTTTGTAATACTCAATCCAAACATGTTTTTGTTCCTTTCTCTTTTGCCCATTATTTGTTCTCGAGTGAATTGTCACGAGTACACATGATTTATAAATCAAGAAATCCTTTTCGAAACAAAGCACTGCATAAAACTTTTTTCTTTTAGAAAATATAGCAACATTGCAGAATACTTTAACTCAAATACTTTTCAAAAAATACAAAAGTATTGACCATACAAAAGTAAGCCCCAACTCTCTCGTCTCCCCAACTCTCTCGTCTACTCTTATAATGGCCCTTATCAGTGAGGATTGTTCGAGGAAATCAATTAAAAATGTTTGTCTGTAGGTCTATTGGAAAGAATCTTAATAGGCAAGGTTAGGTATTATTTTATAAACAAAATTAAATCGAATAATGAATCTATAAAAAAAATCCTGTAGGCCTACGAGACCCGACATTATTTTAGGCAGTACCATTCTAGTTATTGTGTTTTTCAATGCTCAACAGATGAAGCTTTGCACAGAGGAGATGTATATAATCTTCTCATGTCTGTTTTCACTTTCTCTTGGTCAAAGAAGCAGTTTGTGTCTGTATAATGATGTTTTAATTTTGTCTCTTTAGGGTCACCCTAAGCTTTTTACGAGTCACCTAAATACAAGATGAAAGTCGATAATATAAACAGAATACAATTAAATGGGTTTAATTAATTCGGGAAGTCTTTGAACTTTTTTTTTTGATAATTCGTGAATAGACCACGACAGGTTTGTTTCAATAACCTATAACTGTGGTTTCCCTAGTGTTCGAGCAACTATGTGCGTGTTAACATCGTGTGCACTGCGAATTAGCGTTTTAGATACCATGTGTGCTTAACATCATTTTCGTGAATATCATAAACCAAGAAATTTGTGGTGTTTTAAATGGGCCTGAGCGAAAAGATATCGTTAAAACCAGAAATATATCGTATGAACAGAGAGCTCTTTGGCTAAGAAATATAGGCGTAAATATGGTGCGACGTGCTTAACACCCAACTGAAATTTTCGTCACTTCGAAAATATTCACGAAGTGTTCTCTATACACGGCGAACAGAAAGCAAAAAGTTGTTTATCAATGAAAACTTTAGACAATAGCGCATATGATAGGATAGGCGACTAGACTGAAAAAGAACGTAACTTGAATACATACCTCGATGAAGTTTAAAATTTGTCAGTGAAGCGGTCAAACTGACGCCATTTTTTCATGTCGGTCACGTCATTCCCCCGCATTGTAAGTTTATTGTAAAATAAATTTAAATAAAAAAACCCCAAAACGTTTGGTAAAACATCACTCAGGGCCTAATTATACAGTCAGTTATACTGCACATCTAATTTAATCATACATTCAAATCAATTGGTGAATCTGTATTTTAATTCATTAGTGGCACAAAAATTTCAACAAAATATAAATATGTAAATATATAGTTTCCATTTGATACACTTATTGATCATCAAACCATCTGGTACATGTAACAAACCATCACAACACAATATATTTCTAGACTGGTCCCATTTAAAGAAGTTGCAGGTTAAAGTATTACTAGTAGTTCATGAATAGTTGCAGGTTAAAGTATTACTAGTAGTTCATGAATTTCAAAAAAATCTTCTCAACATTGTGGATAATGAAGAAATTGCTCGCAACAAGCAATTGCTTGATACAAGCAATTTCTTCTTTTCTCACAAGTGTGTGAAATCATATCAAAACCCATCTGTATAGAAATATTTTCTTGACAATTGAAGTTACTTGAAATTATATACAGGCTGAATTGGTACCATTGGAACTATGACCAGATGAAATCCTTTTTTATTTCATGCAAAGCTTGGGGTAATATTGCATTGTGGTGATATTACATCAACATTGCCCAAATATTTACTGAGTTTTCATCCAGGCAAAATTAGGGTCTGAATTGGGCCTATGACCTTGAACTTAAAGATTTTACAAAATTAGGACTCAAGTTGATCCTGTGTGTGTGAAACATGATCATAATTGATTTAACCCATTCCCACACAGTGACGCTTTTGGACGTCCCCCAAGAAAATCAATTAGGAAATCATAGTGTAAAATGAAGAAATTACTTGTTAGATGCAATTTCTTCATTTTTCACAATGTTTTCTACCCAGAAAGTTGAAAAGATCTAAAATTTCATCAACTTTAGATTGTCGTCTGCAATTTCTTTGGATTTGGACCAGTTTGAAATTTTGATGTTTGGTAATGGGTTTAAAGTTAACAGATAGCTGGCTAGGCCTACTGAGTTCCAACAAGAAGCTCCGCTTCAATATCAAACGAGGTTATTTTGCAAAATTGATCGTCAGATATATGTAACAAAAAGGAAAATGGTTGGTTGGCAACCTAAACATTGTAAATACACCTTAAACAAGTTGTGGTTAAAATGTTTAAGTTGCCCAACCAACAACAAACTTCAAATAAGTGTCCGCTTATGTTGGGGTTCAAAGCTCACTTCCAATCTAAATGCATGAATTGACTGGTCGATTGTTTCTTAGATCGACAGCCCAAGTCTGACAGTTCAAGGTAATTTGTCCAGAAATGAAAAGACACAGACATACAGACAGAAAGTCAGATGATAAACTCTATGTCTCACACTATGTGCAGACACACAATCACTGTAAGAAGTTGAATGTTGCTGTTTTCTTCTTGCCAGTTGTTTCCTCTTTTGCTTCCACAATAATTTCAGTACCTCCAAAGATCATATTTACAAAGACACCTCTATCTTTACCTCCAGATAAATCAGGGACCTCTACCTCTAGTTGGCCAAGATAGGCACAATTTACATCAGTGACAAAGAGGGGATTTTCATCAGTTGATGTGTAGATATCAAAGACAAGTGATAGTTGGTCTGCCTCTAGTGGGGTGTATCGTTGACAAGACTGGGGCTCATTCACCTTCAACTCTTGACCTTTCTTTACATGGACTGCAAACACATCCTTGCATTTCACACGTCCCCCAACCGTCGTTTTCTTCGCCATGGGATGGACACCATCTTGGAAATCACGGTATACTCGGATACCATATGAACATTTGGCTATCCTTGACGAGATTGTCACAGGGTTGTGACCAAAGAGAACTGCCCCCTTGAGGACAGCTAGTCCTGCCTCCTCTGGAATTATTAATCTTTTATCAGGAAAGTTGGTCTTTATAGCCTCCTGAAGGAAAGGGGATTCAGAGAACCCTCCTACCATCAATATTGTATCTGTCCCAGTACTAGCTTTCTCACTCAACAATCTTTGTACATGTTTGATTGTACAGTCGATGGATTCGCTAAACAAATTTCTAAAGATTTCTGGATCTACCCTCAGTTTATCACCAGTTGTACTGACTTTCCCCTTTAGTGTTTTACAACTCTCTACAGCATCCTTAAATTCTTTTCGTTTAATATCTTTATACACATCCATTAAGGACACTGGTAGCCTTAATGTCTCTTTGGTTGTTTTACCTGATATAACATTTCTTTTCTTAGTTTCAAATTCCCTATACAGGTCCACAAAGTCTGCAGTATGATCTTTGCAAAATTTGTCATAGACATCTTTACCTGTAATGAGATTAAATACTTCCAGTGGATAATCAAGATTTCTCAGTGGATTACCATATTATATTTTCACTGGAAAACAGTAAAATTATCAGAAGGATAAATTCTTTGTTTTGAATGATTTTGTCAATTTTTGTACTTTTAAGGCCTTCTCTTAACCCATTCCAACTCAATCCCTCCTTTTTACACCCTTCAAGAAAAAAGCTTTGGAAAACATTGGGGAAAATGAAGAAATTGCTTGTATCAAGCAATTTCTTCATTATCCACTATGTTTTCTATCCAAAACGGTGAAAAAATTTAAAATTCCATCAACTTCAAATTGTCGTCTGCATCTTCTTTCAATTTGGACCAGTCTAAAATTTTCTTGTGTTGGAATGGGTGGAACTTCCTCTTAGTAGGACCAAGACACTGATGATGCCATCATATTCCCATGTAATTCACATGCACAATGACAAGCTTTCAGAAATTTTTACGCAAAATTTTGAAATTTGTCTTTCTCTCTCTCTATTTTTTCTTTAACCCATTCCCATACCATTCCTTTGGACAACTCTCAAGAAAACAATTGGGAAAACAATGTGTAAAATGAAGAAATTGCTTGTAACAAGCAACTTCCTCATTTTACACATTGTTTTGCACTTAGAAAGTTGCACAAGAGCAACACCTACGGGTGCCTACACTCAGCTGTTGGCTGCTGGAAAGTGGACAAAATGCATCTAGAGTTATCCCCCTTGATAGTATAGGTTGCTCTTCTGATAGTGAACAAGTGTGCCAAGTTTCAAGTGAATACCTTTAGTAGAACCAGAGATATCACAAAAAGGCAAAGTTTTCGCACAATAACTACGACAAGACCAAGGCTATCGCAATACCTCGGGTTTTCTCCAAAAACAGCGGAGCTAAAAATTCTGAAATTCCATAAACTTCAAATTGTCGTCTGCAACTTTTTTTTTTAATTTTGACCAGTCCAAAATTTTGCCGTCTAGTAATGGTTAATTAAAGAAACAACTTAATCATTTGTTTTTTGAGTAAGCCTAATAAATCTTTCGTTTTGTGAACAACAATCCCATACTGTCATGACTAGCAAAGTCTACTTTTGTTGTTCACTAAATGAAAGATAAATCAAGCTTACACTAAAACAATCATTATCCTCTATTTAGATACTCTGCATTATAAAAAAAATAGTAAAGTATAGATGAAGGTGTTAGTCTATTAATGTTCATATGAGTATGCACTTTAATTCATTATCCCATGGAACAACTTAACCCATTACCAGACGGCATAATTTTAGACTGGTCCAAAGTGAAAGGAGTTGCAGGCAACAGTTTCAAGTTTATGAAATTTTAGATTTCTTTTTTTCTTTAACTTTCTGGGTAGAAAAAATTGCTGAAGATGAAACAATTGCTTGTCAAAACCAATTTCTTCATTTTATACAATTTTTAAGGGAGTAAAGATTGTGGATAATGAAGTCTCAAGCAATTTCTTCTTTTTCCAAAATGTTTTCTGAAGCTTTTTTTTCTTTTTGGGAATAAAAAAAAACATCATTGTGTGGGAAAGGGTTAATATCTAAGTTAAACCCAGGAATTGGTTAGATGATTATGCTCTTGATAAGTTTTTCTCCTACAAAAACAGTTCTATACAAATTCTTATTTTTGCGAGAGCCATGTCGCTCATTAAAATTAACCTACACATTTACAAATCACGTAGATAAATCTCACCTGTAACCGAGATGATCAAGTTTTCAAAGGCTTGATCCACACGAGTTCCTCCCCATGCCCCTCCAGATGCCCAGTTAAGCTCTTTTAGCGTATTTTGATTGACAACTTGATGTATCGTTATATCAACAGTACCACCTGTAAATATGAAATACTGGGGTAACTACACAACTAATTCAACCCATTCTAAAACTACAAAGTCTTAGACTGAACCAACACAATTGGTTTGACCCATATCCACGGTAAAATTTTAGACCAGTCCAAATTGAAAGGCGTCGCAGACAACAATTAAAAGTTTATTGAACTTCAGATTTTTTCAACTGTCTTGGAAGAAAACATTGTGTAAAATGAAAAAAATGCTTGTTCTAAGCACTTCTTCATCTTACACAATGTTTTCCAAATTGGTTTTCTTGAGAAGTGTCAAAAAGTATCATTGTGTGGGAATGGATTAAATTGAAAAATAAGCGCCAAATGAGGTAGAAAACATTGTAAGAGAAGAAGAAATTGCTATTACAAGCAATTTCTTCTTTTCTCACAATGTTTTCCAAAGCTATATTTCTTTGATGCGTAAAACAGTAAGCAGTTCATTCATTTCCCACAATTCTTTAGCCGCTAGCATTTGAAAATATTTTACAAAAACATGTAATTGAAGATGAAATTTTCTAGTTTTATGATAGATGGAAAGAGTGTTATTTTACTTAAGATAAAATAATGTTTGCAAAAGATTTCTTTTTGTTGATGTATGGAAATTTCAGTACATTAAAACTGCCAGTCAAGCTGAAAAACGTATAATTGTAAATGATTTCTGTCTAAGTTGTATTATACAATACTTTATGATAAATACAGCCAACAAAAGGGGAGATAACTACATTATGTATACAAATCTGGAGAACCTTCCTATGGGGATGCTTCCAACCAAGTTTTGTTTAAATCCATGGAAGAGTTTGTGAATGTGAAAAGTTTATGCATAAGTGACAACCATAGACAAAACTTGATTGTAATAAGTCACTATGACCTTCGATCAGATGACGTAAGAAACCTTTGGTGAAACATTGAGAAAATGTCCAAGTAATTTCTTCATTACCCGCAATGTTTTCTACTCTAAAAGAAAAAGATTTTCAGAATTTCATCAAACTAATTTTGCCATCTGCAACATTTTTGAATTAGGACAAGTCTATAATTCTGTCTTCTGATAATTGATTAAGATCAGCTTGTCTAAAAAAAATTTGTATGACCAATCCTAAATATACCTCCCACATCAAGAACCATATACTTGGTTCCACTTGAGAAAACAGCTCCTGTTTTTCCTTTGTTGTCCACAGCTTTTGTCAGCTTGTCTACTGGTAATCGCATACAGTATAGTGATGCTGCTTCAGGCTCCAATGCTATTATAAGATTCTGATTTGGAATACCTGCCTAAAATGATTGAAAAATATTCAAACATAGCCCACTACTACACAATCCAATATTTTCACTTGCTGACAGAAACAGGGTCATTCCTGTGAAATTTAGTTAAAATCAATCAACTAGTTTCTGGGAAAAATGACTTTTAGTTCACTGTATACCATATATGGAAACTAGCCCTCTCCATAAAAAAACATGTTTTTATTCTGATTAATATTCTTTTAAGGAAAGTGACAAGGGGTCATCAAAGAATTATTACTGTGAAAATTCAATTCCATTTCAAAGCAATGTAATTTCCATCCATATAAGCCATGTTTTCCACCTAAAATTCTTTGAAGGAATCTAAAAAAGGTCACCCAAGGATCATTCAAGGGGAAATTTGTTGAAATCTGTTCAACACCTTTTGAGGAAAAGATTTTTAGCCCTTTCCTGTTTAATCCCTGGTTTTTACGTACCTGTGATTTTATAATTGAGAAAACATTGTAGAAAAAGAAGAAATTGCTTGTAACAAGCGATTTCTTCTTTTTCTTCAATATTTTCAACCAAACTGAATGTTTTTTTTTCAAATTAAATCCACTTTAAATTTACGTCTGCAAAACCTTTGAATTTGGACAGGTCTAAAACTTTGCAATACAGGAAAGGGTTAATGAAAAGTTTACAGATTGAAACACAACAGATAAAAAGCCATGACAATAGCCTGTTTAGACCATTCCAAATTGAAAGATTTTGAAAGTTAAAAAGTATTTTTGTTATTTTGTCTTTTATGTTAGCAAACATTGTGGACATTGAAGAAATGGCTTGATAGAAGCAATTTCTTTATTGTCAGCAATGCTTTAACGCATTACCGGCTCTCAAAATTTTAGCCTAGTCCAATTTGAAAGGAGTTGCAGACAACAATATAAAGCTTACGAATTTTTTTTATTTTTCTTACCTCTTTGATAGAAAACATTGTGGATAATGAACAAATTGCTTTCTTGGGGGCGTCTAAAAGCGTCATTCAGTTTGAATGAGTTAAACCATTTTTCCTTAGTAGCATAAAAAGCGGGATTGTGTGTCAATGGGTTAGCATAATTATGGCATCCAAATTTATCATTTCACTGGCCTTTAGTTCCCATCAGGGCAAATATCACGTTATTTTGAAATGTGTTCTAAAGTATCAAAGATTATGATTCAGACAATACTCTAAACTTCAGTCTACCTGTGACCTAAGTTAGACTTAACTTCCACATTGTACTGGAACTTATCAAAGGGAACAGAAGTTTTGTTGAAACTGATTCATGAAAAAAGAGTATAAGATCAGAACAAGGTAATTTTTGTCACATGACCTTGACCTGTACCCTTTTTTTTTTCGGTGTAGTGAAACAACTTTTTCCATGACACTTGTACTTATCAAGACGAACAACTATGCTAAATAGACCGATCCCTTGCCCCTCCCACTTACTGCAATAGCTCCACCCATGGTGTCAAATAGGAATTTCCACTTCGATTTTGAAACAGCATTATTTTGCAAAATTCCAAGACAATTCCCAATTTTCAGGCTCCTAAATAAAAGAGCTTTAGAAAACATTGCGGGAAATGTACGAGATAGAAATGAGGTGCAGAAGACAATTTAAGGTATATAAAATTTTAGATTTTTTCAACTTTCTGGGTAGAAAACATTGTGTAAAATGATGAAATTGCTTGTTATTGCTTATCATTTTTTGTCAGGGGCGTCAAAAAGTGTCATTGTGTGAGAATGGGTTAAAAACTTGATTTATTGATAGCACATTCAGCCCTGTGAAAATTCAAAAGTTTGCACCCTCTCAAAAGATTTCCAAAAGAATTGCAACATGATATTTCCCATGGTGTCCATGGTTGAGAGATTGAGTGGTGGTTTGCTGATCTAAAGGTCCTGAGTTCGATTCCAGGAAGCAGCTATTGATCTTGGTTTTGTCATATGGCCCAAATAATCGCATGAGTACTGGTGTATTCACCAGGGAGCAGAATGGAGAGGGTTTAATCTAAGTTAGAAGAACTTATTTCACAATCGATATAAAATAGATAGGTTTAAACGAAACCTATTTCCTATACAACTTACTGCTCTTGCAGCTTCTCTCATGAACTGTTTGGCACCATCGTTCCAGATTGCTGGCACAGTGAGGACCCACATTATGTCATTGACTGTCACACTTCCAGCCAGTCTAAATGGATAATTAAAATTTGCCTGTAAGACAGTATTAATCAATTTGGCCTGTCAATCAAATAATTAGTTGACCAATGAAAACATTCATTTAGACTGGAAGTTCACTTGAAGTCCTACTTTTGGCGCAATTTAAGTGAAGCATTTTGTTAGTTTGGCGACTTAATTGTAACTACAACTTATTCAAACTGTAGTTACAACGTTTAGATCATCAACCAACTCTACTTTTTTGTTACATCCTATTGGCCATAACTTTTGTACAAGAACACTGTTCAGAAAAAGGGAAAAAGCTTTTGCCCCTAAGAAAAAAAGCTTTTGAAATCATTGTGGAAAATGAATAAATTGCTTGCCACAAGCTATTTCTTCATTATCAACAATGTTTTCTATCCCAAAAGTAAAAACAAGAGGACCGTGATGGTCCTAAATCGCTCCCCTGAGTATGATGGTTCATGGCTTTATGATATAAACAAAATGACAAAGCCCTCTGTCTAATTATTTTGGAGAAGATGATTTTTAAAGATTTCTCTTTTAATCCTAGGTATATTGATGATCCCACCATATAGCACTAATTTCCTGAATATGGTAATGCTTTGAAGTATAGACATCAATACATACCAAGTATAAAAGCTGTAAGCCTAATGGTTTAGGAGAAGAAGGTTTTCAAAGATATCATTATTTATTCCTAACTAAAATAAGGGATTGCACAGAAAAGGGCTAATTGATTAAGTAATTTGGTAGAGGGTCAATAGATGATGATGTATACCAAATATCAAAGCTCTAGGACTTATGGTTTGGGAGAAGAAGATTTTTAAAGATTTCCTTCTTTATTTCTATGTAAAATCAGGGATCATTAAGAAAAGGGCTAATTTTCAGAGTATGATATTGCTTTGAGGTATTTTGGTAGAGGGTCAATATATTATGATATGTGCCAAATATCAAAGCTCTAGGCCATATGGTTTGGGAGAAGAAGATTTTTTAAGTTTTCCTTCTTTAATTCTATGCAAAAACAGGGATCACCCAGAAAAGGGCTAATTTTCAGAATAGGGTAATTTTTTTAAGTATTTGGTAGAGGGTCAATAGATGATGATGTATACCAAATATCAAAGCTCTAGGCCTTATGGTTTGGGAGAAGAAATTTTTTAAAGATTTCCTTCTTTATTTCTATGTTAAATCAGGGATCATGAAGAAAAGGGCTAATTTTCAGAATATCAAAGCTCTAGGCCTTACTGTTTGGGAGGAGAAGATTTTTTAAGTTTTTTCACTCTGTTGCCATGGCAACCAGAGTTCTTCATGGATTTCAATTCTTTGAAGTTTTTTGAAAAAGCATGACCTAAGGATCATTTCTGTGAAGTTTTGTTGAAATTCCATGGTTAGTTTAGGAGGAGAAGATTTTTTTGTAATTGTGAACGGACGGACGGACGGACGGATGGACGATGACCGATCACAATAGCTCCCCCAGAGCACTTTGTGCTCAGGGGAGCTAATAAGTCCAAAATTTCACAAATTTAAATTGTCCCCAGCAGCTCCGTTTAATTTAGACCAATCTATAATTTTGCCGTCTGGTAATGAAATTGAAGTGGAACCTACTATTGGAGTCAGAAGGCTGGGCAAACAGAGTAAAGGGGTGGGGCCAGCGAGTCTTAAATTTTGTTCACTATTAAAGGGTTAAAACTTTAATGCCTACCATTACACAGACATGCCCATTTTCAGCAAGTGAAGCTTAAAAGGACTGAATGGGAATGGCTTAAAAAAGCCAAACTGTATGGGAATCATTTTAAAAGCAGGGATGTGTGGGAATTGTTTAACCCATTCCCACTCACTGACACTTTTAGACGCCCCCAAGAAAAAACAAGTTTGGAAAACATTGTTGAAAATGAAGAAATTGCTTGTCACAAGCAATTTCTTCATTTACCACAATGTTTTCCTTCTAAAAAGACAAAAAAAATCTGAAATTTCATAAAGTTTGAATTGTCGTCTGCAACTTCTTTCAATTTGGACCGAGGCTAAAATTTCTTGTGTGGTAATGGGTTAAGAATTAGCAAAACCACCAAACATGTTGATGGATTTTACATTTATCATCAGGGTCGAAAGAAGCCACATGCCTACTGGTGTCCTTAACCCTTTCCTGCTTTTTGTAATTTTAGATTGTTCCAAATTGAAAGAGGCTGCAGACGACAATGAAAACTGAATGCAATTTCAAATAAAACCATCCTAAGTGGTAGAAAATATTGTGAAACAAGAGGACCATGATGGTCCTAAATCGCTCACCTGAGGCATCTGCAAATTACAGTACTTTTTTGTATAAAAAAGACACATCTTGAGCAAAATAAATAAAACAAATATAAGATTTTGGGCTTTGTACAAAACAATCCAGTAATGCTTTAAAATGAAAATGAATGCCTTTGTCTTCATAGTTTAATCGATTAAACTATCCCAGAATTTGTCACCCTAAGGGAAAAAGGTTTAACAAGAGGACCATGATGGTCCTAAATCGCTCACCTGAGGCATCTGCAAATTACAGTTCTTATTTGTATAAAAATGACACAACTTGAGCAAAATAGATAAAACAAATATAAGATTTTGGTTTTGTACAAGACAATCCAGTAATGCTTTAAAATGAAAATGAATGCCTTTGGCTTCATAGTTTAATAGATTACAAAACTATCCCAGAATTTGTCACCCTCAGGGAAAAAGGTTTAAAAAGCATTGTGAGAAAGCAAGCAATTTCTATTTAAGAAGAATCATTTCAATGCGATTATGCAATTTTCAATCCCAGGAGCAGAGACATTTTTTTCCTAAGAGCATATTTTCCTGTAACATAGTACAAAATTATTTAGTCATGCTACATACCAAATATGAATGCCCTTCATCTTATATTTCAGAAGGAGAAGACTTTGTAGTTTCTCTAATTGGGTGTTTTCCAAAATTTTGGACCTCTGGGGCAGTGCCATGTTTTATCCCAGGGCTAAGATTTTAGCTAACATAGTAGAGAACCATCTGGTTATGCTATAAATCAAATATGAATGCCTTAGACTTTGTAGATTGTGAGGAGAAGACTGTTGAACATGAGCATTTTTAGGAACTTTGGACACCCAGGGAAGGGGTGTTTTTTAACCTACAGGCATAATTTAATCAAAATTGATAGATAACAGCCAGGCTATGCTACACTCAAAATATAAATGCCCTCCGCCTTAAAATGAAATTTTTTTTTCAACTTACTCAAATTTTGCGTCTTTCCAAATTTTTGGACCCCTAGTCAGGGCTGTTTTTGACCCTTGAATGAAAATTTTTTGTGATATAGTACAAAACCATCTAGTTATGCTATATACCAAATATAAATATCCTAGACCTTATAGTTTAAGAGGAGAAGCCTTTTGAAATTGCTCTTACTAAGAATTTTTCCAAACTTCGGACCTCAGGGGCAGGGCCATTTTTTACCCCAGATATTAAATATTTAAAAACTTGGTAGAGAACCATATGATTAAGCTCTAAACAAAATATAAAGGCCTTTGGCCTTGTAGTCTATGAAAAAACAACATAAAAGATTTACTAAAATTTCCAATTTTCATATGCTGCGGTTACAAGAGTTTTTGACGGAATTAAATTCTTTTAACAACTTTTGAAGAGCTTCACCTAATGAACATCCCTGCAAAGTTTAAGTTTGATTGGCCTAATGGTTTAGGAGGAGAAGATTTTTTAAGATATTTAGATAATTACCAAGATTCCCATTTTCAAATGCCGCGGCAACCAGAGTTTTTGACGGAATTAAATTCTTTTAACAACTTTTGAAGAACTTCACCCAAGGAACATCCCTGCAAAGTTTCAGCTTGATTTACCTACTGGTTTAGGAGGAGAAGATTTTTAAAGAAATTGTGGACGGACGGACAGGCGGACAGACGGACGACGGACAACGACCGATCACAATAGCTCACCTCGCACTTTGTGCTCAGGTGAGCTAAAAAAGCATTGTGAGAAAGCAAGCAATTTCTCAATTTCTATTTAAGAAGAATCCTTTCAATGTGATTTATGCAATTTTCAATCCCAGGAGCAGAGACATTTTTTATCCTAAGAGCATATTTTCCTGTAACATAGTACAAAATTATTTAGTCATGCTACATACCAAATATGAATGCCCTTCATCTTATATTTCAGAAGGAGAAGACTTTGGAAGTTGCTCTAATTGGGTGTTTTCAAAATTTTGGACATCTGGGGCATTGCCATGTTTTATCCCAGGGCTAAGATTTTAGCTTATATAGTAGAGAACCATCTGGTTATGCTATAAATCAAATATGAATGCCTTAGACTTTGTAGATTGGGAGGAGAGACTGTTGAACATGGTCTAATTGAGCATTTTTAGGAACTTTGGACACCCAGGTAAGGGGTGTTTTTTAACATACAGGCATAATTTAATCAAAATTGATAGATAACAGCCAGGCTATGCTACACTCAAAATATAAATGCCCTCCGCCTTAAAATGAAGAATTTTTCAACATACTCAAATATTGCGTTTTTCCAAATTTTTGGACCCCTATTCAGGGCCGTTTTTGACCCTTGGATGAAAACTTTTTGTAAAGTACAAAACCTTCTAGTTATGCTACATACCAAATATGAATATCCTAGACCTTATAGTTTAAGAGGAGATGCCTTTTGAAATTGCTCTTATTAAGAATTTTTCCAAACTTCGGACCTCAGGGGCGGGGCAATTTTTGACCCCAGAGATTAAATATTTAAAATCTTGGTAGAGAACCATATGATTAAGCTCTTTACAAAATATAAAGGCCTTTGGCCTTGTAGTCTATGAAAAAAACAACATAAAAGATTTACTAAAATTTCCAATTTTCATATGCTGCGGTTACAAGAGTTTAAGACGGAATTAAATTCTTTTAACAACTTTTGAAGAGCTTCACCTAATGAACATCCCTGCAAAGTTTCAGCTCGATTGGCCTTCTGGTTTAGGAGGAGAAGATTTTTAAAGATATTTAAAGAATTACTTAAGATTCCCATTTTCAAATGCCGCGGCAACCAGAGTTTTTGACGGAATTAAATTCTTTTAACAACTTTTGAAGAACTTCACCCAAGGAACATCCCTGCAAAGTTTCAGCTTGATTGGCCTACTGGTTTAGGAGGAGAAGATTTTTAAAGAAATTGTGGACGGACGGACAGACGGACAGACGGACGGACGGACGGACGGACGACGGACAATGACCGATCACAATAGCTCACCTCGCACTTTGTGCTCAGGTGAGCTAAAAAGGCAAAATTGCTTGTTACAAGCAATTTCTCCTTTTTCCACAATGTTTTCTCATAAAGAAAATCACAGCAATGTATGTCCCGTGTTTGTACAGGCAAAGGGTTACCAGAAAAAAGATGTACTAATTTTATGGGACTCAACTGAATAAAAGAGATTCAGACCCATTAGTCTATTAGTAGAGGACAAAATTATGGACTTGTTAAATCGAAAGATGCTACAGATGAAAATATTTAGCTGATGACAATGCAAAATTATTTGTCTTTTGATGCTGTAAACATTGTGAATAATGAAACAAGTGATTTCTTCATTTTCCATTTTTCTAAAGCTGTTTTTGTGTTGCGCATAAAAATGGGATGGTGTGGTAATGGAGTTAACTGGTTATCATTTTTTTTTCTATAGTTAAGTGCTTAAAGGTCTATTGGACTCAAATTAGACATTTTTGTCTTTAGGAACTTAAATAAAGTGGAACTTTGTGATAAAAGGTGAACCCATTGCTGGACGACAAAATTTAAGACTGGTCAAAATCGAAAGGAGTTGCAGACGACAATTTAACGCTAACAAAATTTTAGATTTTTTCAACTTTCTGGTTATAAAACATTGTTTAAATTGAAGAAATTGCTTGTGACAAGCATTTTTTTTATTATATACAATGTTTTCCAAAGTTTTATATTTTTTTTGGGTGTTTAAAAGCATCACTGTGTAGGAATGGGTTAGGCAGATAGACTGACATCATAGGCAAACAAAACAACAACAGTGCTTCCCCTGAAGTAAGACGAGCGTAAGGTATAACCAAAAAGATCTTTGACTCACCGAGTGGAAAGAACTTTCATGAGGTGTTCCATTAGATATTTGATTGACATGCTGAATACTGTGAGAGCTTTGATCTTTTTACCAAATCTATCTTCTATAGTCATATCTCTTCTCAAACCCTATAAAGAACAATAATCCGAAATAACATTCGAAAAGATGAGTGACCCATAAAAGGGAAAAAAGGGCCTCCTTGGTGGTGTGAAAAGTATTGACTATGTTCAGACTGCGCAGTCAGACCAGTGTCTAAGTTTTTGCCAATGAGTTGATTTTCATTGTGTAAAATGACTTTAATCAGTTGAAAAATCTAAAATTTCATGAACTTTAAATTGTCGTTTGCAACTCCATTCAGTAAGGACCAGTCTACAATTCTGCCATGGTAAAGGGTTATTGTTATTTGTCCTCTTAACCCTATATCCTTGGAACTCAATGGATTTGAGTCGACACACAACATAGCTTTTGATAGACATGTTTTTTTGTTTTTTTTCTTTTTGACACTGAAATCACTCCCTCTATCTGGAGCACTGTAAATTGATAGACCTTGGCTGTCAATCACAGAATCAATCAACCAAATACTTGTTTTAAAGCGGAAGTGATCTTTGAACTCCAACATATGCTGACATCCGTGTGAAGCATTTTGGTTGGTTTCGTGACATAAACGTCCTAACTACAGCTTATTTGGGAAATTTAGAAAGCAATTGTCTTTTTAGATAGAAACATTGTGAATACTGAAGAAATCGCTTGTAACAAGCAATTTCTTCATTTTTCCATTGTTTTCCTAAATTATTTTCGGGGGGCTATAAAATGGGGAATTTGTGGTAATGGGTTAATATTTAAGAGGAATCTCCTGTCGGAGCTCAGTCGGTGTGGCCATTGATCGGTGAATCTACAACTTACTGAAGCAGCTGCTTCACTAAACAGCATCATCTTAAAACGTCTGAAGTAGAAGTAATCTCTGTGCACCCCATCCAAGGCTAGATCACTGTACTGGTCTTCTGCTTCATATCCGAAAGCTACAAACTTTTTATCCTTATCTAGTAAGATTGTTGACGGAGCCTTCAATGACACCAGACCTCTTGAACCAGCCACCCAGTTGTTGGCAGATATTTTTGTTGGGTCTTTGTTGTAGTCATCTTTGAACGAAAAGGCATAACCAGAGTAGGTTGTCCCAAAGTCTATTGCAGCTACTAAAAGGTTCTTAGTTGTTGACTTATTGGTCACTATTGTATGTCCTAAACTGTCGCTGCCAGACGCAGACGCCATACTTGTATACTTCTTTGCTGAAATAAATAAATGAATGAAATTCTTTATCAATCCAGTCATATATCTACAAATAAGAGACCAAAGAGGCCTGTATTGCTCCATTGGCTGAAATATGTCCACCAATGTAATTTTAAATGATGCTCTTATCCATTGGGACAGACATTTTTAGAATTTCACTAATCTGAAATTGCTATCTGCAACATCTTTTCAATTTAAAATATTAATTTTAAAAGATTTGGTTTCTTTATCAATTGGTTAAATAAGCTCTCATCCATTTCTTCTATTGACCAAATTTCCTTCAATTTTTAGTAATCAACCATTTGTATATGAAATATGAATAACAAATCTTACATCAAATTAAGATCTAAGATCTAAGGGACTTAATCCAATTGTATGACATTTTTTTCAAATACATGCAGTAAATTGTCTCTCTCATGCCATAAATCAAACATAATCCACCACCTACATATATTTGCCATATATGGAAAATTCTAGTAGGTTTTTAAAGTTTCATCAACTTAACCCTTTCCTGTTTAGCAAAATTTCAGCACTGTCCAAATTCAAAGGTTTTGCAGGCAAAAACTGGAAGTGGATTTAATGAAAAATAACCATTCAGCATGGTAGAAAATATTGTGGAAAGAGAAAAATTGCTTTTTCAAGAAATTTCTTCTTTTTCCACAATGCTTTCTCAAATGTAAAATCAAAGGCACGTAATATCCAGGAATTGAACAGGAAAGGGTTAAATCGTCAGCAACATTTTCCACTTTGACCAATCTAAAATTTTGTTGCCTAGTAATAGGTGAAATACTATTTTTTTTATTTTTAACAAACTAAACAAATCAATATAAACAACAAGTCTTAATATAAGATGAAAGGCAGATAATTTACTAAGTTGACTACAAGTATTTTACAAAAATATAATGAGTTGTCTCCCTTCAACCATTACTTCAATACAAAATAATTACACATAAATGCTATAAGAGAAAGCCAAGTTTTATGACAAAACCAAATAATCTTATGGAACAAGGTAGATCTTGACTAAAGGAACATTTCTTCAAAAGAACAATGAAACTAAAGAACTCTTCATAGAACATAATCTTTTGGAATCTGAGAGAGAACCATCTACAGATCTATCCTGTAAGGTTTGGTTGGGATCTGTCCAGTTTCTGAGAAGATTGTTAAAGAAAAAGTTTACACACAACCAGACAAATGCATGACAGACACAAACGCCAATACAATAACCTGCTAGCCTTGGCCAGGTGAGCTCAAAATTGTTTTAACATTTCATTTGAGCTACTGTCATAATTGTCCTTATAATGACAAAATTCAATTTCAACAGAATTTCATCTTTAAATATATTGTGTACAAAGAGAGAGTAATTTCAACTTAAAGATATAAACATTTCATCGTTGTGTGCACTTATATGGAATCACCTCACCAAAATGCACAAGATTCATTGAGAACTTTGAAAGGATTGAATCCTGTATCCATGGACTAATGGATCATTAAGCAGGTCAGCAACTTATGAAACTTTTAACCTTTGTCATGCTGAATTCAGAATAATCCTGTTTTGGGAAGAGGTATAGAAAAACATCAGCCTGCAAAAAACAGCAGTCTGATCTTAGTCTTCAAACCCTGTTTATCCTTGGAAAGCCAGAATTGTTATTGAGATAAATTTCAAAACAAATATCAACCCACAATAAGTGCTTCAAGTACTTTCAGCCCTTTGCTTTCAATGAAATTTTGTAGAGATTTTTATTCAGAGTGACAAGGCTTCATATGTCTGTGTCATAGAATGACCTCAAACAGTTATGAGAGAATTCAAGTAAGTGGCCCTGTTATCTCAGTTGGTAGATTACTTGTACTAATATTTGAGGACGATTTTCCACTTAGGAGGAGTGCATAACCTGGGTTATTATAGATCACTTGTAAGCAACCTTGTTAGCTCAGTTAGTAGAGTACTTTACCCGAAAGCAAGAGGTCTCAGTGCATGAACTGGGTTATTATAGATCACTTGTAAGCAACCTTGTTAGCTCAGTTAGTAGAGTACTTTACCCGAAAGCAAGAGGTCTCAGTGCATGAACTGGGTTATTATAGATCACTTGTAAGCAACCTTGTTAGCTCAGTTAGTAGAGTACTTTACCCGAAAGCAAGAGGTCTCAGGTTCAAGCCCCAAACTTGCTGCATGTCTCTCTCTGTAACAATTGGCCTGACTCGGGTCAATGACTGTGTTACTTGAGGACAATCAGTGCATAAGTGGACATAAAAGCCAGTATTCAATCTGGCTTTGCATTTCAGGGGACCAAATGGGCCCGCAGCCTTCGATCATGGGTGTTATTTTGCCAAAATAAGGGTCATCCAATACCAGTTTCAAAATATAAAATACTTTTATACTTTTTGATGAAATATCCAAAGAAAAATTAGCTAAACAAAATTGAAAAAGGCTAACATTCACAGAAAAATATTGTATTTTATATTCTAGACTTTCATTTAACCCATTCCCACAAACAAAATATTAGACTGGTCCAAGTTGAAAGGAGCTGCAGAAGACAATTTCAAGTTAATGAAATTTCACTTTCTTTCGCCTTTTTGGATAGAAAACATTGTGGATAATGAAGAAATTGCTTGATGCAAGCAATTTCTTCATTTTCCACAATGTTTTCCAAAGCCTTTTCCATGAGGGGCTTAAAAAGGAGGGATGATGTGGGAATGGGTTAAATAGATTAGATGTAAACCAGTTACCAAACAAAACTATTTAGACTGGTCAAAATCTAAAGAAGTGGCAGACAACAAATTTAAGTTTATGAAAATCTTTTTCCCTTTTGTGTTAAAAATATTGCAGATATAGAAGAAATTGCTTGTATTAAGCAATTTCTTCATTTTTCACAATGTTTCCCGAAGGTTTTTCTTGGAGGGCTAGTCTAAAGCATCATTTTGTGGGAGTGGTTTAACATGTATTAGTAGCATGCTTCCTACAACTGTTGTTTAGAATTGAAAATAGACTGATCCAATTGGGTCAGTTTTGGAGTGAAGTTGTCTTTTATTTCTTTTAAAGGGACACTGGCAAAAAAGCCCCTCTAGATTGAACACCGAAAGTTCATTAATTGCTGTGGTTCTGAAATTCAAGGACGAGTTTTCCAGTACGTAGGAGTGAATGACACCGGTTGAACTAATACACAGTTATGAAAGAATGCATGTTAGCGTCCCGGTTAGCTCTGTCAGTTGATTAATTACCATGAAAATGAGATCTCCCAGGTTCGAGCCCCAGACTGGATCCATACCTTTTGGAAGGGGCAGTAACATACACCTCTTTCTCATAATCTGTTGTAAAAAGATTATCAGAAAAAGGACTACGTTATCCCTGCTAGTCTTTGTCTCTGTGACATCTACAACAACAGTATTATCTGATTGAAATAAACACAAATCTGACAAGGTTCAAAGCAAGATTCAGGTAAGTATTTCTTCCTGGTTTGGCTTGCGATGCACCCAAAAAGACATCCATGGGCCCTTTCACAAAAATGTATCCTAGTTATCAATTAATTGATAAGGATAACTATCCTAATCTGAATTGAAATTGATCTCTAATATCTTACGAACCTGCTTAAAACAATCTTATACTTGTTTTCAAGTTCAATCGTCTCAATATAGATCTAGTACGTTCGGAATGCTTCTGAGTTTATCCTAGGAATACGAAAGCATTATATTTTATGGCATTACATTGTTTCTACGCCCATGCATAACTGTTAAAGAAAGTACATGTCTAATTTTTTATGAAAAGTAATATAACAGATAAATTCCAATAACAGAATGAGGTCATGCCTAAAACAAAATAGAAAGTAAAAGGAACTTACACGTTTAATAACCGAAAAGCTGCGAAATTCCTGGAAATCCCTGACCCGGTAAGTCAACAAAACCCGTAATTGAGAACTTTTGTAAGTAAACAGTTAACATTTTCTTTCGTTGTTTGAACCCTTCATTTGGGTTGGTAATAATTTTGCGGTAAATTGGCTGATCTCGTTCAAATATTGTAAATACAGGGTGATGTCTTTCGAATAGTTACCTGCGTGCATTCGCACTCGGTATTATTCGACTGCGGAAATAACCCAATAACAATCAATCTTAAGATTGGTTTTTCAAGCTGATTTACAGTGAATTGATTATTAACATAGTTGATGCAAAATAGTCAAAACCTCATTAATCAGAATGTATGGGTTAAAATTAATTTCAGACTAGTTTTCTTGTCATGAGTGAAGCATATTTGATTTTCCTGGATACCTGGATCCGAAAGAGGAATATGTCTGTATGTCTGACCCTCTCTTGAAAATAGCTCTTAAGTTCAATTTCACTGTACTGGTTAATATTGTCACCAGCTTCAAATGTCTGAAGACTGCACTTTAAAGCAAGTTGGTGAGAATTTCTTACAGTTCCAGTTCTCGACATTTAGTACATACAGACTTAAATTGATTAAAACTGTTAGCAGAGATGGTCTTTCCATCCATTTTTTTCCAATATGAGACTGATCATTGACTAAAAGTGTTCAATCTGATAATAATATAATTGCACTTTTTAGCTTAGCTCAGGTATTGCTATAGGCTCGGTGTCCTTGTTGTTGTCATTGCAATTTCTTTATTGTCCACAATTTTTTCCAAAGCTTTTACATGGAGGGTGTTTGCGAGTGTCATTGTGGGGGAATGGGTTAAAGGTTATCGAATTTGGATTTTTTACATTTTGGGTAGAAAACATTGTAGATAATGAAGAAAGTGCTTGTAACTAGCAATTTCTTTTATTTCTAAGATGTTTTCCAAAACTTTTTTCCTCTTATTAAGAGGTCAAAAAGCATGGTTGAGTTGAAATGGATTAAGTCATTTGCATCTTCTAAAAATGATTATTAATTTTTTTTTAAATTGTTAGACATCAAATTCCTTTGTCATTTCAGGGTTTTCAAATTATTACTTTTTTAGACAATGGCACGTTCTGAGAAAGAAATCATTAGGGATCTTCAGGTTCGAGCACACCAGATGACAGATGAGTTACGAGATATCCGGGAAGGATTTAGAAGGGTGCGGGAAGCATACATTACCGTGCAAAACTATGATAGAATGAAGAATAGCTTTATACATTGTATGCGTGAAATGATAGATCATTCAAATCGATACCAGGTAGGTAAATTGATTGATAATTGAATGGCTTAGGGCTTATTCATTTAACCAAATCCCAGACAGCAAAATTTTAGACTCATCCAAATTGAAAGAAACAGCAACTGACAGTTTCTAGTAGATGAAATTTAAAGAATCTTTGTATTTTTGGGGGTAGAAAACATTGTGTACAATGAAGAAATTGCTTGTTACAAGCATTTTCTTCATTTTCCACAATGTTTTCTTAAGCTTTTTTCTTGAGGGGCGTCAAAAGGTGTCACTGTGTGGGAATGAGTTGAAAAGGGAAATGATTATTTTCAACTAAGATAAATCCCGCTTGATGTCTTTTGGATAATGCACATTGACGCTTGGTAACAGTGATTTCCTTTAACCCATTACAAAACAACAGAATCTTAGTCTAATCCACATTTCAAGAGGTTGCAGAAATCAATTTTAGGTTGGGTGATTATTGAATGCTTTGTTTTACTGAATAGAATTTCATGTGAAAAATGTAGAAATTGCTTTCATCAATTTTCACGTTTTATTCTTTACTTCTTTTCATGTGGGTTGCAAAAAGTTGGATTATGTAAGAATGGATTAAAACATTACACATGTATCAATATCTTGGTAATCTGGTCCCTATTAACCCTTGTCATGATGTTACCTTACTGAATTGCTGTCAAATCAAAGGGCTGAAAGCACTGATAGAACTTGTTGTTCAAAAATCAATAAATTTTTTTAGAAATCAACTTCATAAGCAACTCTGGCAGGAAAAGTACAAGCAGGAGGTATAGACTAAGATCAGCCTGCACATAAGTGCAGTCTGATCTTAGTCTACACCTTCTGCCAAAAACGGAATATTCCAGGTTAAGCTGAATGTCTTTTGTCTATCAGTTTACAGAAAAGCATTAACAACAACAACATAATTTAGAATGTCAAATTACTGGAACCATTTTTCATCTCTTGCTCATCCATTGCCTTAGAAGTACAAACCAATCTTGTATGTTGTTTTATACAGGTTGTACTATTTTAAACCATTATCGCATAACCTTTTTACGCCTCTCAAGAAAATATTTCAGGAAAATGATGTGGAAAATACAGAAATTGCTTGTAACAAGAATGACAGATATATTTGAATTTCCATTATCATTAAATTGTTGTCTGCAGTTTCTTTGAATTTGGACCAGTCTAAAAAAACAAATTCAATTGGAATGGTTTAAACTTTTCTGTAATATGATTCCAGTGTCAGTCCTTTACCTGATGAATTGTTTTTTCTGATTCAAAATGAGAGAGTTTATACATGGCAATTCAAAATGTGTTTAATCCTTAATTTTTTTACAAAATTTAAGACCTGTCTGAATTCAAAGGTTTTGCAGGCGACAATTTATAATTGATTTTATTTGAATAATAACTATTCAATAGGATAGAAAATATTGTGAGAAAAGAAGAAATTGCTTGTCACAAGTAATTTCTTCTTTTTCAACAATATTTTCTCAAGTTTAAAAACACAGGGACAAAAAAAAACAAAATTCAAATTTTCGTCTGCAAAAGCTTTGAATTTGGGCAGATCTAAAATTTTGCTTAACAGGAAAGGGTTTAATTCTATCAACCATTTTAATTCTAATTTTAATTTTAATGCTTAATCCAAACACTGAGTGACTATTTGTCATTCCGGCATAGCTTACATGATTCTAGCCCTTCCTACGAAGTAGAGTGGAGTTTACTGGTTACACCATAACTGTCTGTCTGGTGTCCAACCTGCAAACTTTATTCACATGTTGTGTATGACTCAAGGAGGCACCCTATGGTTTTGAGGTCATATAGGTCAAAGGTCAAAGACACATTAATGTATATAGGTCTAAGGTCATCCGTGCTTCTCCAGTGACAAAGTGCTGGTGGGGTACAAGTCTACTTTGCTACAAATCTAGTTTTTGCATGTTTTTGAATTAACAAATAAAAGATTTTGATATATTTTGATTGAATATTGCCTGCAAAAGGTAAAAAAGTGGAATTTTTAGAGCCTTGTACTTTTCAAAATATTCTGCCTGAGAAAAAGATTTACAGTCACGGCCAGTTGGACCCTCAATCATGAGGTCCAGGGTTTGATCCCTGGTTGTGGCAATTTGTCTCCCACCAATGTGGATAATCACAAACCTTAGAACCATGAGCAGCTGGAGGCCCTGATAATACCAGGAGTCCATTATTAGGTGCTCCAGCTTCTACGATACAACTGAAATACTGCCAGCTTAAAGTGGTGTTAAACCTCATTCACTCACAAAAAGTTTACTGGCTCTTAAAAATTAATAGAAAAAGGACAATTTCGTTTATGTTTTGAAGAAAGTTATTTCTAAGATATCATACAGATTGTTTGTAAAGTCATTCTTTTCCTTTTTCAAAGAGAAAAGATTTGATTGGACAATGTAGGAAAAATTTAGTGAGAAAAGCAAATATCCAGCATAGACCCATATTAGATTATAGTTTTTATTTTATCAACAATAGCTCAAGGATGTTCAGATTTTCGGCATGATCAACAATCTATTACAACACAATCACGCTTTTTGATTCCCCTCAAATCGAAGGTTCAAGAAAACAATGTTGAAAATGTAGAAACTGCTTGTTACAAGCAATATCTGAATTTTCCACATTGTTTTCTATCCAGAAAGACAGAAATATTTGGAATACTATTAACCTGAAATTGTTGTCTGCATTTTCTTTCACTTTAAACCAGTCTAAATCTTTGACCTCTGGTAATTGGTCAACCCATTACCAGATTACAATTTTTTAGCTCACCTGAGCATGAAGTGCTCTGGATGAGGTATTGTGATCGATCATATTCCGCCATCTGTCTGTCTGTCGGTTCACAATTACAACAAAATCTTCTCCTAAACTAACCATGGGATTTAAACCAAACTTCACAGAAATGATCCTTAGGTCATGCTCTTGCTCAATCCTTCAAAGAATTGAAACCATGAAGAACTTTGATTCAAACTGGTTGCCAAACCATGAAGTCCAGAGCTTTGATATTTGGTATAAATCATCTACTGACCCTCTATCAATATACTTCAAAGAATAACCGTTTCTTGAAATTAGCCCTTTTCTGAGCGATCCCTGATTTTACATAGAAATAAAGAGGAAATCTTTGGAAATCTTCTTCCCAAACCAAAAGCTTTAGAGCTTTGATATTTGGTATAAATCATCATCTATGGACTCTTTAATGAAAAACTTCAAAGATGACCATACTTAGAAAATGAGCCTTTCTAATGTGTGATCCCTGATTTTACTTCTGAATAAAGAAAAAAAATCTTGATTTGGATTATGGTCGCGATTTCAATTGTGGTTGCTTAAAAGAAATGGTCGCTTAATTGATGTGGTCCCTTAAGCAAGATCAAATGTATATTGTGAGTATTCTTACAGAGAGCGTATTTTGGAACACCCAATGAAAAGCAACAGCAAGATAAACAGTATGACGAAACTGTTTCTCGATATGAGAAAAAGATTGAAGATTACAAGCAGGAACTCCTTCAGGAGAAAAAGGCCAAAGAAGAAGCCCTTTCAAGGTAAGGCTCAAAATCCAGTACCTGACTAAAAAACTTTTGACCCTTTATTATCTTATGAAATTTTAGACATGTCTAAGTTCAAAGTTTTTGCAGATGCCGTCCGTCCGTTAAACTTTTCCTTGTTTACGCAATAAAGTCCACAGTTTTCACCGGATTCTCTTCAAACTTTCACAGAATGATTGTACCATCATAAGGATCGTTCCTTTCGAAATTGGGTCAGATCCGTCAAGAAACATGGGAAAAGGGGCCTAATTAAATCTTAATTAAAAAATCCTCGTTTACGTGATAAAGTCCACAGTTTTCATCGGATTCTCTTCAAACTTTCACAGAATGATTGTACCATCAGAAGGATCGTTCCTTTCGAAAATGGGTATGATCAGTCAAGAAACACGGGAAAAGGGGCCGGCCTTATGAAAATTTAATTAAAAATTCAATTAAAAGTCCTCGTTTACGCGATAAAATCCACAGTTTTCATCTGATTCTCTTTAAACTTTCTCAGAATGCTTGTACCATCATAAGGATCGTTCCTTTTTGAAAATGGGTATGATCCGTCAAGAAACACAGGAAAAGGGGCCTTATGAAAATTTAATTAAAAAATCCTTGTTTACGCGATAGAGTCAACAGTTCTCATCAGATTCTCTTCAAACTTTCACAGAATGATTGTACCATCATAAGGATCGTTCCTTAAGAAATTTGGTATGATCCATCAAGAAACATTGGAAAAGGGGCCTTATGAAAATTTAATTAGAGATTCCATTAGAAATCCTCGTTTACACGATAGAGTCCACAGTTTTCATCGGATTCTCTTCAAACTTTCTCAGAATGATTGTACCATCATAAGGATCGTTCCTTTTTGGAAATGGGTACGATCCGCCTAGGAACACGGGGGAAAGGGGTCTTTTGAAAATTTAATTAAAAAATCCTTGTTAACACTCTAGAGTCCAGAGTTTACATCAGATTGTATTTAAACTTTCACAGAATGATTATACCAACATAAGGATAGTTCCTTTCGAAAATGGGTATGATCTGTCAAGAAACACGAGAAAAGGGGCCTTATGAAAATTTAATCAAACAATCCTCGTTTATGCGATAACAATCCTCGTTTATGTGATAAAGTCCACAGTTTTCATTGGATTCTCTTCAAACTTTCACAGAATGATTGTACCATCATAAGGATCTTTCCTTTCGAAATTGGGTATGATCTGTCAAGAAACATGGGAAAAGGGGCCTTATGAAAATTCAATTAAAAACTCCATTTAAAATCCTCGTTTACGCAATAAAGTCCACAGTTTTCATCAGTTTCTCTTCAAACTTTCTCAGAAGGATTGTTCCTTTGGGAATTTGGTCAGATCTATCAGGAAACACTGGAAAAGGGGCCTCATGAAAATTTAACCGAAAAATCTTTTAAGAAATACTCTTTAACACTGTGGAGTCACTAGTTTTCATCGGATTCCCTTCAAACTTTCACAGAATGATTGTACTATAATAAGAATTGTTCCTTTCGAAATTTGGTATGATCCGTCAAGAAACACAGGAAAAAGGGGCCTTATGAAAATTTTAATAAAAAATTCTCATTAATAATCTAGAGCCAACATTTATCAAAGGATTCTCTTCAAACTTGCACAGAATGATTGTCCCATCATAAGGATTGTTCCTTTAGGAATCGAATATGATTCCTCAAGAAACATAGGAAAAGGGGCCTTATTTAAATTTAATTCAAAGATCTTTGTTAACACTCTAGGGTCCACAGTTTTCATCTAATTGACTTCAAACTTTCACAGAATGATTGTACCATCATAAGAATTGTTCCTTTCAAAATTTGGTCTGATCAGTCAAGGACCATGGGAAAAAGGGGCCCGATAAAAAAACTGGATTGAAAAAGTCCTTGTAAACACAATAGAGTCCATAGTTTTCAACAAATTCTCTTCAAACATTCCCAGAATGATTATTACATTAAATGGATTGTTCCTTTAGGAAGTAGGTTTGATCCATCAAGTTTCATGGGAAAAGGGGCCCTATGAAAATTTAACCGAAAAATCTTAGTTAACACATAATGGCGCTAGATTTCACCTGATTGACTTCAAACTTTCACATAATAATTGTACCATCATAAGGATTGTTCCTTTCAAATTGGGTCTGATCCATTGAGAAACATCAGAAAAGGGGCCTTAGGAAAATTCAATTAAAAAAATCTTAATTAATGCTTGTAAGTCCACAGATTAGATGGTGTTGTCTTTATACTCAAACAGAATAATTATACTTTTGTAAGAAGATTTCCTTTTGGAATTGGTTCAGATCCATCAAGTAACATGGAAAAAGGGGCTAAATGAAAATTCAATTAATAAAACCCTGTTAACACAATGAAGCCCACAGCTTTGATCAGATTTTGTTGAAACTTTCACAGAATGATTGGAAGATCATAACTATCATTCTTTTCATAACAGGGTTTGAACTGTCAAGTAACACAGGAAAAGGGGCCTTATGAAAATTTCATTTATAAATCCTTGTTACCAAGTCCAGAGCTTTCATCGGATTTTGTTCAAACATTCACAGAATAATTGTACAATAATAATGATTGTTGATGTTTGCATTAGACCTGATCCATCAAGTATCACAGGAAAAGGAGCATTATGAAATTTAATTTTAAAATCATTGTACCACAATAAAGTCAACAGTTTTCATCAGATTCTGTTAAAACTTTCACAGAATGATTATTCTATCATGAGGATTCTTTCTTTTCAAATAGGGCGTGATCTGTCTAGTATCATGGGAAAAGGGGCCTTTTGAGAATTTTATCTTTAATCCTTGTAATCAAGTCCAGAGCTTTCATTGGATTTTATTCAAACCTTCACAGAATCATTGTACAATAATCACGATTGTTGATGCTGACATGAGACCTGATCCTTCAAGTATCACAGGAAAAGGAGCCTTATGAAAATTTTATTTTAAAAATTTTACACCAAGATAAAGTCAGCAGTTTTTATCAGATTCTGTTCAAACTTTCACAGAATGTTTGTACCATCATAAGGATTGTTTCTTTCCAAATTGGGCCTGATCTGTCTAGTATCATAGGAAAAGGGGCTGTATGAAAAAATATTACGAAATCCTCATAAACACAACAATGCCCTCAGTCTTTATCAGAATCTCTTCAAACTTTAATAGAATGATTGTACAATCATTTGGATTGTTCCTTTGTAAATTAGGTCTGATTGGTTAAGTGACACAAGAAAAGGGACCTTATGAAAATTTTATTACAAAACATCATTATTACAATAAAGTCCTCAGTCTTTATCATTTTCTTCAAACTATCATTAGGATTGTTCCTTTGTACATTGGGTCTGATTTGTTAAGTTTCACAGAAAAAGGGGCCTTATGAAAATTTTGTAACAAAAATTCTTGACACAATTCAGTCCACTGTTTTCATTGATTTTCTTTAACTTTTAAAGAATGATTGTACCTTCATTAGAATTGTTCCTTTTGAAATTTAGTTTGTTCTGTAAAGTATCATGAGAAAAGGGGCCCTCTGAAGATTTCACTATAAACTCATTAACACAATAAATTCCACAGATTAAACAGATTGATTGTACCATCATTCCAATTGTTGATTTTGACAGTGGATCTGACTATGGCAAGGGTCACATAAAAAGGGGT
Organism: Fragum fragum; assembly: GCA_946902895.1. NCBI lineage: Eukaryota > Metazoa > Mollusca > Bivalvia > Cardiida > Cardiidae > Fragum > Fragum fragum. The sequence continues at coordinate 10,440,019 of OX336369.1, forward strand.
CGTATGAAAAACTCTCTTAAATATTTTGGTTAATACAATGGTGTCCCTTGATTTCAACGGATTCACTTTAAAATTTCACAGAATGATTGTACAAATACTTAAATGGTTCTTTTCAGAACTGGGTACAATCCATCAAGTATCATGTAAAAAGGGGCCATACAATTTTTTTTTAAATATTCTAGTAAACATAATGAATTCCCAATATTTCATCGGATTCACTTTTAACTTTCATAGAATGATAAAACCAACAGTAAAATATCACGGGAAAAGGGGGCCTTAGGAGAACTTTAATTTAATATCTTTGTTAACACAATAAAGTCAACAGTTTAATGGATTCTCTTCAAAGATGCATGGAATAATTGTGGCATTCGAAACACAGGAAAAGGGGCCTTACAGATTATCATTCAAAACATTCTTGTGTATGTGATGAAGATCACAATCATTATCAAATTGTCTTTTAAATTTCACAGGACAATTGTTGGGTTGTAAGGAAAGTTCCTTTTGGAATGAAATTGATCCATCAGAAAACACAGGAAAAGGGGCCTTATTGATTTTCATTCAAAACAATCCTGTTTATGTGATAAAGTCCACAATTATTGTCAGATTCTGATGAAATATTCACAGAATGATTGTAAGGTCATAAGGTAACTTTCTTTTGGAAATGGAGTGGATCCGTCATGAAACATGGGAAAAGGGGCCTTGAGGATTTTGCTTAAAATGATAAAGGGGATAAAGCCCTTTTTTTTTTCTTTATGCATTCTTCTTTGAGCAATTAACTTTCTTAAATATCAGATTTCTTTAACGGAAAACTTGATAACCAGTAGAGCGTCTCAGGCCCTCATGGGCCTCATGTTTTAAAAAATAATCATGCAACAGGGTAGAAAATATTGTGGAAAAGGAAGAATTGCGTATCACAAGCCATTTCTTCTTTTTCTATAATGTTTTCTCATGTATAAAAACACTGGGACATAAAAAACAGGGATCGAACTGTTCTGTTTTTGATATCAGCAGAAAGAAATTAAATGCATCACCAGACAACAAATTTTATTGTCTTGTCAGGGAAGAAAACATCTTGGAAAATTAAGAAATTGCGTGAAACATTTCCATGCTCAAAGATGAAATGTTGACGCTACCAATATCTCTTGCTCCCATGGTCTGATTTTCATATTTCAAACACAATATAGAGAGAAAATGCGCTGATTGAATTATACCCTTACTTCTACCTGAAAGGTCAAGGTCATAGCAGAAGTGGATTCTGACCTTAGCTGTATCTTATGAACATAATGATGGCCATATTTTCATAATACTTCACACAATTTTTCATTTTGATGAAAGCAAATTCAGGGTTAACCCATAACAACACTGTTACAGATGGCAAAATTTTAGACTGGTCCAAATTGAAAGGAGTTGCAGATGACAAATCAAAGCTTATGAAACTTCGGATTGTTTTAATCTCTGGGGTATAAAACATGTTTGTCACAAGCAATATCTTCATTTTCCACGATGTCTCCCAAAGCTTTTTTTCTTTGGGGCGTTTAAAAGCATCATTGAGTGGGAAGGGGTTAAGATAAAACTTTGGAAAACATTGTGGAAAATTAAGAAATTACTTTTTACAAGCATTTTCTTCATTATCCACAATGTTCTTAAACTCAAAAGACAAAGATTTTAAAGATTTCATCAACTTCAATTTGTTGTCTGCAAATTCTTTAAATTTTGACTGGTCTAAAATTAAGTTGTGTAGTTTAACCCATTACCAAATGATAAAATTTAAGACTATCAAAATTCAAAGCAGTTGCAGACGACTATATTTAGTTGATGAAATCTTGAATTTAGCTCAGCTGTTTTCGGAGAAAAACCCGAGGCATTGTGATCACCTCGGCGACGGGTGTGTCGGCATTGGTGTTGGCCTGACAAACTTTAACCTTGTTCATATCTCTGTTGTTATTGAAGATATCCTCATGAAACTTGGCATGTGTTGACCATCACAAGAGCTATCTAGACTATCAAGGGGATAACTCTAAAAGCATTTTTGTAAGAGTTATGTCCCTTTCTCAACTTAGAATTTTTGCATTGTCCAGCACCTGCAGCCGAGCGTTGGCATCCGTTGGCGATGCTCTTGTTTGTTTTTGATGTTGAAAACATTGCTGTTAAGAAACCACCGTGGATAGTGAGGATTTTGCTTGCAACATGCAGTTTCTTCATTATCAACTATTTTTTCCAAAGCCTTATAACCCAAAAGGAAAAGATTTTAAATTCAACAACTTAAAATTGTCCACTTTAATTCTTTCAATCTAGAGTTGTCTACAGTTCTGTCATGTGGCAATGAGTAAGACAGTATAAAACTTTGTACAGTGTATATGTCTATAAGAACAATAACAAAATAATTTAAACCATATCTTCTCTAAGATTTGTCTGTCTTAACCATCTGCCCATAACTTAAATTGTAAATTTTATACCTTACAAAGAAGAAAAGAAAAAGCAATGTCAGAAAGCAAACAAACTGCTATTTTCAAGCAATTCCTTTATTTTCCACATTGTTTTGTACTCAAAATAACAAGTACCTGTATATTTACAATTCTGTCAGCTTGAAACTATCTTCTGCATCTTCAGTGAAAAAAGACCAGTCTAGGTTTTTCTTGTCTAGTTAAGGTATAATGCTCATATATACCGGTACATGTTGTCATAAAGCACACTGCTTATAACAAGATCAAGTTTATCTGTCTCAATCATTCTTTAACCGTTTGCTGTTTTATGAAATTTTAGACTGGTCCAATTTGAAAGAGGTAGCAGACGACAATGAAAAATGCATGCAATTTGAAATTCGACCATCCTATGTGGTAGAAAATATTGTGGGAAAAGGAGAAATTGCTTGTTACAAGCAATTTCTCCTTTTTCCACAATGTTTTCTCAAGCATAAAATCACAATCACGTAAAATCACGGGTTTGTCCAGGAAAGGGTTAAATTAAATGCTTCAGAAAAAAATTCTAATATCTCTATCCAAAGGGTCAGCTCTCTTGCTTCTCAAATGCTTACTACTCCTGGGAATACAGAATTAACAGATGTAAGTGATCGAAACAGGCCAACAAAATTGGCAGAAGATTTCAGAAACGTGTATGATGATGAATGGACTGACGGATTTGAATTTCTGATTGAAGAATGCAAATGGAAGGAAGAGGATGCCATAAAGGGTCTTTATGAACTTCTAAAGGTAGGCATAGTTATAGGAGTACCCCATTCCCTCACAATAGCACTTTTTGACACCCTTTAAGAAGAAAGCTGTGGAAAACCATGTGGACAATGAAGAAATTGCTTGTCGAAAGCAAATTCTTCATTGTCCACAATGTTTTCTATCCTAAAGACAAAACTCTTCCTAATTTCACTAACTAGATATTATTGTCTGTAATTTCTTTCAATTTGGATCAGTCTAAAGTTTTGCTGTGTGGTAATGGGTTAAGTGAAAACCTTCACAAAATATGGTGTAATCCATAACCAGACATAAAATTCTAAAAGTTGAAGGTTGATTGGTACCCTTAACCTTGTAATTATATTCATTATTACCTCACTCAAACTGGGATGTAGTGGGTCAGTGGGCATGAGAAGTAATCTATCAATCTGTCTTTTAAGTGTGAAAAAATATCGAGCCATGATGTCTGAGGTGTTGCTCACTTGCACTACAAGAGCAGCTTCTTTTTTTACAATGTTAATTCATTTCCACACAATCCCACTTTTTACACCCCTCAAGAAATGAACTTTAAAATTAGTGGAAAATGAATATATTGCTTGTTACAAGCAATTTTTTCATTAACCTCAATGCTATTTACTCCAAAAGATAAGTATCTAAAATTCCACCAATTTAACCCTTGTCATGCTGAATCCAGAATATTCTTGTTTGGGAAGGAGGTATAGACAAAAATCAGTCTGCACATGTGTCCAGTCTGATCTTAGCCAACACTAATTGCTTGTCCCTTTTAAGCCAGAATTGCTCATAGAATCAGTTTTCAGATAAATTATTGACCTGTAACTAATACTTCCAGTGATTTCAGTCCTTTGATCTTAGTGCAATTCTAAACAGATTTTTTTATTTTGCATGACAAGGGTTAAATTGTTGTCTGCTGCTACTTTAATAAGGGCCAGTTTTGTCATTTGGTAATGGGTAAATGGCACTTGATTTACTTATATTGCTAGTCTTTTTTACCACAGATTTGCCATGACATCAGCTCAGATGAACTCCAAAAACAGTTTAACCAGATTGCGAGATTTGTTGTGTCTCCCAAAGTTCTCAGGACAGATGAGAATGTACCCCAATATAGTGTAAGAACATTACATCTATACAAAGTTAAATGTTTGCTATGAAACAACATTTAAAGAAGTGGAAAAAAGCTGCTGACTGTAATTAAAAAACAAATTGTAGATAGCAGAATTTTATAACACGAAGACCAATCAACCAATAATGGCTTTCAATCAAAGAATCACTGGACCAATCAAATCATTCATTTTGACCTGAAGTTAACTTTGAACTCCAACATTTATGTGCCGCTGTCATAGTGTAGTTGGTACGGCATCAGGCTCCTAATCTTCAATCATGGGTGTCATGGGTTCGATCCCCGGCAGCTAGAGGCTAGGAAAGGATGTAATGGTGGTACTGGTGCGAGATATACCAGGAATCCATTGTTAGGTGCTCAGCAGCCTAAAAGTTTTCCCCTAAAAGATAAACAATTTATAAAATTCACTAACTTGAAATTAATGACTGCAAATTCTTTCAATATGGAACAGTCTAAAATTTTGGCATTTGGCAATGGATTATTCAAAGTGCTAAAAAAATCATCGTAATCATATATACCTCGCCTTGATATTTATTTGATCTATGAGCCTAAATATTTACTCAAGAATTACTGATGATCCAAGAAAGTAACTTGAAAGTTTGGATTGCATAAGTCACAGATTTATCTTGGTATAAAATCATTTCCTTGACCTGCATGAGCAGTAGCTTTTGAACATAAAATTATTCAGCTTTAAGAAGAGTTGCGCCTGTGTCCTTTCATTATAATGTCAACCACCTAAAAAGTAGAGGGGGGTATATAAGTTTCACCATGTCTGTCTCTCTGTCCATCCTTTAAAACCGTCTGTTTATCTGTTCCAAGTCTTTTAAGCTCACCTGAGCACAACATGCTCAAGGTGAGCTATTTTGATCAGTAATTGTCCTGTGTCCATCTGTCTGTCTGTCTGTTCCCCATCTGTCCGTCCGTAAACATTTATTAAAAAATCTTCTCCTCCTAATCCAAGCCTAGAGCTTTGATATTTGGTGCAAATCATCACCTATTGACCCTCTACCAAAATACTTCAAAGAATTACTGTACTCTTTGAATAAGCCCTTTTCTGTTTGATCCCTGATTTTACAAAGGAAATCTTTGAAAACTTCTTCTCTTTAACCATTAGGCTAAGAGCTTTGATATTTGGTACAAATCATCACCTATTGACCCTCTACCAAAATACTTCACAGAATTATCGTACTCTGAAAATTAGCCCTTTATTGTGCATTCCCTGCTTTAAACAGGAATAAATAAGGAAATCTTTGAAAATTAGCCCTTTTCTGTGCGATCCCTGATTTTTCAAAAGAATAAAGAAGGAAATCTTTTAAAGTCTTCTTCTCCCCAACGATAAGGCCTAGAGCTTTGATATTTGGTACATAACATCAGCTATTGACCCTCTACCAAAATACATCAAAGAATAACTGTATACTGACAATTAGCCCTCTTATGTGCGATCCCTGGTTTTAAAAAGAAATAATGAAGGAAATCTTTGAAAATCTTCTTTCCCTAATCAATTAGGCTTAAAGCTTTGATATTTGGTACATATCATCAGCTATTTACCCTCTACCAAAATACTTCAAAGAATTACCGTATTCTGGAAAGTAGCCCTTTTCTATGCGGGCTCTAATTTTAGATAGCAATAAAGAAGGATATCTGAAATTCTTCTTCTCCTAAACCATTAGGCCTAGAGCTTTGATATTTGGTATGTATTGATGTCTATTGACCCTCTAACAAGATACTTCAAAGAATTACCATATTCAGGAAATTAGTGCTATATGATGGGATAATCAGTATACCTAGGATTAAAAGAGAAAATCCTTAAACATCTTCTCCAAAATAATTAGACAGAGGGCTTTGCTATTTTGTATATATCATAAAGCCATGAACCATCATACTCAGGGAAGCGATTTAGGACCATCATGGTACTCTTATTTGTTTTTGCTCTAACTTTAGACCCAATTGCAACTTGAATTGTTGAAAATTATCCAAGGAAGTGCCCTATCTTTTGGATCATGTAGGTCAAAGGTTAAAGTCACAGTTGAACTAAAATTGAAAATGTTTCCATTATCTTATTCACATAAGCAATTTGTCCTAGGACCTTAGAAATTTGTACAAAAGGAGGTGCCCCATTTTTGTGAGGGAAAAGGGAAATATAGGTCAAAAGTCAATGTGCTGCTTGAATGATAGAACGCTTGGGGAGAGTATAAGTCCACTTTGCAACACTTCTAGTTATGTCTCTATATCAACTCTTGTATTCTGAGCTATACTACATTCTGCAATAAGGATCATTTTGTGGTGGCAGGTATAATCTGAAGTTTTTATGGCTCGTGTTTAATTGATACCATTACATGTATATTTTTGCTCCAACATAACAGGCTTACCAACAACAAGGTATGAAGAACCAACAGAAAAACCAACAACAGAAAGATCTCTCTAAGAGTATAGGTGCTGCACCCTCAGAAGCCTTCAGAATGTCGGTCCTTGGCCAAGAAATGGTAACTTCTTTTATGACACTGCACTCGGTTATTTACAAATCTCGCATTCCCAAGCTATTTAACCCATTACCAGACAACACAATTTTAGACTGATTCAAATTCAAAGAAGTTTCAGTTGACAATTTTTAAGTTTAAGAAATTTTGAAAAATCTTCATCTTTAAGAGAAGAAACATTGAAACATTGAAAATATTGAAGAAATTGCCTGTAACAAGCAAATTCTTCATTCTCCTGGTTTTCCAAAGTTTTTTTCCTGCTGCAAGTAAATCAGTGGGATTGTTTGAGAATGGGCTAATGAAAAATATTTTATTGGATATTTGTGGTTTGATTTCATTGTCACACAAAGAGGGCTAAATGATCTCTAAGTTGAAAAATTTTAGTTAAGCTTTTTCACACAATCATACTTTTAAAAAAAAACTCATGAAAAAAAGTTTTGGAAAATTGTTTGGAAACAGAATACATTGCTTGTTACAATTTTTTTGTTACAAAACCTTTCTGTTGTTACCAAGATCAAGGGTGTCTATCAAGATGAAGGTCAAATATTGCTGTAACATTTCTCATAAAATGCAGTTTGCAGGCATTTGTTTTAACCCATTACCTGGGAACAAAAACATTTACTGGTCCAAACCAAAGAATTCAATATCAATTTGATAGAATTCAGATTTTCTCTGTCTTTCTTGGTAGAATACAATGTGTACAATGAAGAAATTGCTTGTAATAAGCAATTTCTACATTTTCCACATTGTTTTTCTGAACCTTTTTCTTGATGGGTATCAAAAGGTGGAATTGTGTGAGAATGCATTAAACCAGCATACCTTGTTCAAAGATCATATGTGATGACTTAACCCTTTCCTGTTTCCTTCCCTGGTTTTTACGTCCCTTTGATTTTATAATTGAGAAAACATTGTAGAAAAAGAAGAAATTGCTTGTGACAAGCAATTTCTTCTTTTTCTACAATATTTACTACCCTACTGAATCATTACTTTTCAAGTTAAATCCGCTTTAAGTTTTCGTCTGCAAAACCTTTGAATTTGGATGGGTCTAAAATTTTGCAAAGCAGGAAAGGGTTAACAATGTTTGAAAATCTATATATGTACAGATAAACGGTTTAACCCATTACCCCATGAGAACATTTTAGACTGGTCCAATTGTGAAAGAAGTTGCAGATGACAATTTCAAGTTGGTGAAATATATAATGACTTTGTCTATTATGGCAGAAAACATTGTGAACATTGACAAAATTGCTAGTTGAAAGCAATTTGTTTGTCAAAATGTTTTCCAAAGCTTTTTGCTTAAGGGGCGTCAAAAAATTGGGATAGTGCGGGAATCTGTTTAGCAAAGGGGGTTCAGTAGGAAATACAGACGTTTTGTACCATAACCATTTCGTACCAGTCATTTCGTACCATGGTATTGATCATTTTGTACCATGGTATTGGTTGTTTCATACCATGCTGTGACCATTTTGTTGTAGTCATTTCGTATCTTACGTTAAATATTTCATACCATGTTAAGAAAAAAATCTTATATCATTTGAGTTTTTGACATTGTGTTTTGTTCTGTTTTAACAGAGTGAAGACATGGGTGACGCTGCCCACCTTGAATCCAGTTTGATGGACTTCAGAAAGACAATAGCTGTAGATGTACTGAAATCTATAGCACCTCAGGTAATACTTTCTATTTCATGTTACCCCCAGGATCTCTATTACAACTTAACCCATTCTCACACAAGCCCTCCTTTTTATGCCTCTCAAGAAAAAGAGCTTTGGAAAACATTGTGGAAAATGAAGAAATTGCTTGTATTAAGCAATTTCTTCATTATCAACAATGTATTCTACCCAAGAAGACAAAAAAAAATTTGTCAACTTGAAATTTTCGTCTGCAGCTTCTTTCAATTTGGACCAGTCTGAAAATGTTTGTGTGGGAATGTGTTAAGGCTATGGTTTGAAACTTTTAGACATTAATTTTGTTCAAAGTCATGATTTAAAAATTACTCATTATTCCGACATTCATGGTCGAGCACTCAGATTTCAAGGGGAAGGTGCTAGCAACAGCTTTGTCATCTGTAACCTTTTCCAACACAATTCCTTGTTTTCACATCCCCTCAGGAAAAAAAGGCTTGAGAAAACATTGTTACCAGCAATTTCTTCATTATCCACAATGTTTTCTAGGAAGACTAAAATTTTAAATTTTATCAACTTGAAATTGTCATCTGCAGCTTCTTTGGAATCGGACCATTTAATTTTTTTTTTACATACACAAATGACATAAAGTAGTCATAGTACCCAATATCAAATTTTAGACAAATCTTCTTTTGCTTTTGTTATCCTATGTTAACCCATTCCCACACAACAAAATTCTAGACCAGTCAAAATTAAAAGGAGCTGCAGGCAACAATTTCAAGTTGATGGAATTTTAATTTTTTTCGTCTTTTCGGATAGAAAACATTGTGGATAATGAAGAAATTGCTTGATCCAAGCAATTTCTTCATTTTCCACAATGTTTTTCAAAGCTTTTTTGTTGAGGGGCATAAAAAGGAGGGATTGAGTGGAAATTGGTTAATCCATTCTCACACAGTGATGCTTTTTTTTAACACACAAACAATTACTCCTTTATCCACACTGTGTTCCAAAGCTCTTTCTCCTGATGGGGGTGGGTGGGGAATGTGTCCAAAAGCTGCATTGTGTTGGAATGGGTTACTATAAAATAGCCTGAAATTCTAAATTCAGAAAATTCACGTAACAAGAAAAATTTTTGACCTAGGCAGACCTGGTTTGACCTAGGTCTATATTTGTATATATATCAGATGTTCTCCCTTGCATGATGTGCTATAGCAAAATTTCAATCTTAAGCCCATGACGCCTCAAGAATAAAGCTTTGGAAAACATTGTGGACATTGATGAAATTTGTGGACATTGAATAAATTGCTTCTGACAAGCAATTTCTTCATTGACCATGATTTTTTCTTCTCAAAATAGCAGAGATTTATTCAAAAGAAATTTTCTGGCTCTCTTATTTTCACTTATCAATGCTTTTTTCTTCAGGATTTGATAAATGCTGTGAAAAAGAGATTCAAGGATGAAACCATCCTGAAAAATCAACATATCACGAATTTCCTCTCCAAATGTTTCAAGCTGTGTTGGTTGATGGGAGTCCAGTATCCACCAATGGAGATGGATTTTTCTCACCAGCAGGGGGAGCTACTCAAACAAGATCTGTTTAAAGTATACAGGAATCGCGGAGATAAGATTGCGTATGTAGTATGGCCACCTGTGTTCCTCCACCATAACGGTCCCATCGTCTGTCAGGGCTATGCAGAGTGCAACAAAAATAAATAAGTGATCTTATTGTAGATTGATACATGTAACCAGAATACTGCCATTTATCCCTTTTTCACACTGTAAAGCTGTTTTTACACCCCATTCCCACTCAGTGATGCTTTTAAACGCCCCGAAGGAAAACAGCTTTGGGAAAACATTGTGGAAAATGAAGAAATTGCTTGTCACAAGCAATTTCTTCATTTTCCACTATGTTTTCTACCCAGATAGTTGAAAAAATTCATAATTTCGTAAACTTTGAATTGTCGGCTGCAACATCTTTCAATTTAGGCCAGTCTAAAATTTTACCATCTGGTAATGGGTTAATAAAAAGGCTTGGGAAACATTGAGAACAATGAGGAAATTGCTTTTAACAAGAAGTTTCTTCAAAGTACACAATGTTGTCTACCACAAAATGCAAAGATTTTTTAAATTTCACCCACTGCTGTCTGCACACCCTTCAGTTTGGAGAAGTCTTCTATTTTGTTGTGTGGTGATAGGTAAAAATATTGAAAAAATCAAATGTGGCCTGTCATGACAAAAGGGACCATCTTGGATGTTCAAAAAGTAATGACCCTGATCAGATGGTACTTACTTAACAGGTTAAACTATTCCCACACAGTGACGCTTTTGGACGCCCCTAAAAAAATGTCTAGAATGATCTTTCAGTGGCCCTTTTCAAAACTTTTTCATGAAGTTTTAAGTCGAAAAGAAATAAAATTGGGTTTTGGCTGAGTGGGGTGTATCAGACTTAGAGAAAGCATGAAATAATACTCAGTTAAGTGATTTAGGGTCATATTGTCTGTCTTAACCCACTCCCACTCAGTGACGCTTTTAAACGCCCCCCAAGGAAAAAAAGCTTTGGAAAACATTGTGGAAAATGAAGAAATTGCTTTTTACAAGCAATTTCTTCATTTTCCACAATGTTTTCTACCCAGAAAGTTGAGAAAATAAAAAAAATCATAAACATTAAATTGTCGTCTGCAACATCTTTCAAATTTGGCTAGTCTAAAATTTGGGCTGTTTGGTAATGGAGTAATCCAAAATTTGTATTCCTAGATGGTACTTTTTCACAAGACAGGTCAAAAATAAATGCTTGATTGTGTTTTATTATATGTAAATTTACTGGCACTTATGATAATTTTGCATAACTGGTAACCCCTCCAGATGCCTTGCTCTCTATAATTATGAACAAAATTTACTTACCTACAACCTTTACTGTGCCATATCATTGAGGTGAGATTTATTTTTTATACTAGCAGATTTTTTTATTGCAAGTTATATTTTTTACTTTTATATTATATATACATATAGATTGTTTTCATGTAGATTTATATAATAGATGCATTTCATATAACCTAGGAATATGATGTAACTTGCGCCTGTAATTGTTGGGCCATTATTTTGTATACAGGAAATCTGAAATCTTAAAAATTTGCCCAAAAGCTTGACATACTTTTCAGGTTGCTTATGTATAAGAATGGGGGAGCTATTGCAGTCAGCTGGGTCAGCAAAATGCCTTGGTTTAAGATTTATAAGCAAGTCTCATATCTTAGTTTCTTCTAATGCTATTGCTCTTAAACTTTGCACCCGTTTGTGACCATCATACCATAATTTCTGACATTCATTTTAGTGGAATTTTGACCCCTTTTTAGACTTAGTCATTTGGTAAATCATGGTTACAGTTTTAATATGACTGTCAAATTCTTGTTCCTATTATTTCCATTGCTCTGAAACAATGAACTTTTATGTTACCATGATATCCAGCCATTTGCAAATGTTGCAAATGCACTTACATTCGTTTTTAGTGGAGTTTTGAAATTTTTGACTAACATTGTAAAGCTCATGTTTAGAAACTTGTAGACATGTATACAGAGTCATGATTTAACCCTTTCCTGGTTAATTCCTGATTTTTACATCCCTGTGATTTTTTAATTCAGAAAACATTGGGGAAAAAGAAGAAATTGCTTGTAACAAGCAATTTCTTCTTTTTCCACAATATTTTCTACGCTACCAAAAGGTTATTTTTCAAATGAAACCAACTTTAAATCTTCGTTTGCAAAACCTTTGAATTTGGACAGGTCTAAAATTTTTCAAAACAGGAAAGGCTTAACAAATACTAATTATACTGACAATTATGCCATTGACATTATATTGCTGCTTCTATTTAGCACTCACAATTGTGGAGCGTTGCTGTCCACTGACAGCTGTTGTTTGTAAAATATATGAAAGATTGATTCAATTGCATATATGAACTACGGCATAATTTTTCTTTATTCTATGTTGATGGAACTCATTAGATTTGTCTCCTGTCGAGAATTCTAATGAGATCCAATAGCATAGGATATTGTAAGAGAATTTTTTGGAGGAAAAAAGCCTTTTCTTAACCCATTCCCAAATATTCCTCCTTTTTGACACCCCTCAAGAGAAAAAATGCTTCAGGAAAGATGGTGAGAAATGAATAAATTACTTGTTTCAAGCAATTTCTTCATTATCCACGATTTTTCTACCCAACAGACAAATATTCATTTAAATTTTATTACTTCAAAATTGTTGTCAGCAAATTCTTTCAATTTTTGACCAGTCTAGACTTTTGTTGTCTGGTAATGAGTCAAAAGCTTTTTTCTCTTTTATAGAAGTTAATTCTGATTATGGCTGCTTATGGCTGCTTTATGTGGTTGTTAACCTATTACCAAATAACACAGTTTTAGACTGGACCAAATTCAAAGAAGTTGCAGACAATATTTCAAATTGCACTAAGATTGGAAAATAAGTGAGAAAAGGAGAAATTGCTTGTCACAAGCAATATCTCCTTTCCCCACAAAGTTTTCCATCATCATATTCATTCAGGGCATCAGAAAGCTTCGTGTGGTACAACAAAAACAACAAAATATAAGACTGGTCTAAATTGAAAAAGTTGCAGACAACATTTCAAATTGCACTAAGATTGGAAAATAAGTGCCAAATAGGGTAGAAAACTTTGTGAGAAAAAGAGAAATTGCTTGAACATTTGACATGTGATCTTTATCGTACCTAATTGTGTCATTACGTCTTTAGTACTGTGGTAGTGCGCATTGAGGAAAGCAAGGCAAAATCTTCTAAAACAGTGTGTTTATCATTTCAATGATTTCACTTCTTTAGCTAATCTGAGCATGAAGTGCTCTGGGTGAGCTCTTGTGATTGGGTCATTGTCTGACGTCCGTCTGACTGTCCTTCGATCCATCTATCTGTTCACATTTTACAAAAAGTATTTCCCTCCTTTACTAACCATGGAATTACAACCAAACTTCACAGAAATGATCCTTAGGTCATGCTCTTTCAAAATGCTTCAAAAAATTAAAATCCATAAAGAACTTTGGTTGCCATGGCAATCAAGTGAAAAAACTTAAAAAATCTTCTCCTCCCAATCTATAAGGCCTAGAGCTTTTGTATTTGGTATATATCATTATCTAATGACCCTCTACCAAAAAACTTCAGAGAATTACTGTACTCTGAAAATTAGCCTTTTTCTGTGCGATCCCTGAATTTACATAGGAATGAAGAATGAAATCTTTGAAATTCTTCTCCACAACCTTAAGGCCTAGAGCTTTGATATGTGGGTATAAATCATCATCTATTTACCTTCTATAATAACACTTCAAAGAATTACTGTACTCTGAAAATTAGCCATCCTCCCAAACAATAAGGCCTTGAGCTTTGATATTCAAAGTGATTGCAGATGACAATTTTTAGTAAAATTTGAAAAAATCTTTGTTGTTGTGAAAAAAAATAATGTCGATAATGAAGAAATTGCTTGCAACATGCAATTTCCTCCTTTTTTCAAAACTTTTTTCTTGTAGGGCTGAAAAATCAAGATTTTGTGGGAATCTGTTAATAATTTCCTTTTATGAACTTAGCTTTCTACGAGCATTCTACAAGCAATAACATGGTTTTGCTATAGATTTGACACTGTCAGTGTTTCCATTTTTAAGTCTTCAATATTTTTTTTATGTGTTATTTTTAGCTTGGCTGTGCCATTACCTTTTATTGTAATATCTTACTTGGTTAATGTGTTCACTATTAGACTAGAGAGGTAAATCAACATGCATTTTGTATTAGTTGTGCCCCTTTTTTACTCAGAATGTTTATCTATACTCTTTTATGGAAAAGCAGAACATCAAGCACACTTTGGAGGAGCTTTTGTTGTAAAAATTATATCCTTTTTCAAGTTTGGAGTAGATTTTCTCAGAATCTGTCTGAATATGACAAACACTATTTTTACCTCAGATCATCTTCTTAAGCCAAGGGATCTAACTTTACCTCTCCCTCTCCCCTAAAATCTCTGATTTTTACATCCCTGTAACACTATACTTGAGAAAATATTGTGAACAAAGAAGAAATTGCTTATGTCAAACAATTTCTTATCATATTGGATGGTTACTTTTGAATTATACTTACGTTACACTGTTGTCTGCTACTCCTTCAAATTCAGCCAAGTCTAAAATCTTGAGAAAAATGGTAAAGTGTTAATTCCTTATATTTGGGACTAAGTTAAGTTAGATCACTTGGCATAAGAAGATGACCACAAGATGTTTTGGTTGAAGGGTCACAATTTGTCTGGCCTTTATAAGGGGTCAGTAAGAGCTTTTTTCAATAGTTGTGAAATACCCCATTAACCCATTCCCACACGGCAAAATTTTAGACTGGTCCAAATTGATAGAAGCTGCAGACGACAATTTCAAGTTGGTGGAATTTTGATTTTTTTCATCCTTTTGGATAGAAAACATTGTGAATAATGAAGAAATTGCTTGATACAAGCAATTTCTTCATTATCCACAATGTTTTCCAAAGCTTTTTTTTCGAGGGGCGTAAAAAGGAGGGATTGAGTTGGAATGGGTTAAATCTAATTTTGTTATGTTGGAGGGATTTATTGCAATACCTGTTTTTGTTTGCCATAATATTTCAGAAATAGTTCTTTCGCTAAGTGATTTAGGAGTGATGTAGGAGAAAATGTTT